>SJYW01042047.1:604224-628910 GCA_006410735.1 Raphicerus campestris | reverse complement strand
TAAAAAAAAAATCTCAACAGGCTTGATCTAGTTCTCCTTCCCATATTCCTTGCAGTGACAGGTAATTCATAGAAATTACTGTCTTAGAATTTTAAATACAACTTTCTTAAGACTGACTCAAGATGATCTCATAAGATTATAAGTAAAACTCATAGTTAGAGAGGTGGTGCTAAAGTGGGGAGAAACTCACAGGATCAGAATACTTTTGTTGTATAGGAAGAAGAGACGTGTACTGGTAGTCTTGATTATCAAAAGCAAGGAAATCAAACAACTTCAAAAATTCTCATTAAACTTATATTTTAACATATTTTTCTCCAAGACATGTAAAATAAGTAAAAATTCTTGATCCAACACTGGGTTGTATATTTTGTTACCTTCCTGTGTTTACTGCTCTTTCTTAAAGCTAAAAATGGGCTAGATTTTATAATGTCTTACTTATTTCAAGGCACTATGAATATTTAATCCACTAAACAGCTAATCCTTTTCACAATCCAAACCATTTTAGGTCATAAATATTCTTTTAGAAAATATTAATAAATCAATATAATATGAAAGTGAGACCTATGAGAGTAATTTTATGAAAGAGTATTTTAAGAAAATTTAAGAATATGAAATATCTCTTTTAATAATCATGCTGATTTAGTAAATACTTTTACTCATTATGGATGTAAAAATTCAACTACTGTGTTAGCATTCTTTATATTTTGCTTTAAAGCTGTTAAAACATTTCAAGTTAAGTTTGGTTTATTTAGAAATAACTCCAGTACTTTGGCCATCTTATGAGAAGAGTTAACTCATTAAAAAAGACTCTGATGCTGGGAGGGATTGGGGGCAGGAGGAGAAGGGGACGACTGAGGATGAGATGGCTGGGTGGCATCACGGACTCAATGGACGTGAGTCTGAGTGAACTCCAGGAGATGGTGATGAACAGGGAGGCCGGGTGTGCTGCGATTCATGGGGTCGCAAAGAGTCGGACACGACTGAGTGACTGAACTGAACTGAAATTTAGAATCCATAAATAAGAATTCATAAATTCATAAATATGTTGTTTTAGTTCATTTAAAAATTAGATTTAAAAAATTTAAGTTTGATTATATAAGCAACAAAAGAATATAGACTCCTGGTGAAAATGAAAACACTAAAGATATGGGTCAGGTTTTTCCGACTAGCATCTGGACTCTAGATCTCCTACTGAGATGACGTGAGCACTGCTGTCTGCTTAGAGTGTACCCTTTCAGCTAACTGCTTTTTGTGTATATATTTCCTTCGCAAAGTATAGAGTATTCTGGAGTATGTTTAACACAACTGGTATGAAATGTTTGCATTTTTCCATAGCTAGCTTTTACACTTGCTAATATGTCTTAAAGAGNGATCTAATAGTGGCAATTGAAAAATAAAATCTTTCCTCTTGGTTATGCATCTTCCTTTCCTCATTGGACTTTTGTGAGTGGCTATTTAATTTCCTTGTGGAAAATAGTAAAAGACAAACTTGAGCTTCTAAAAAGACTTTTGTTAACAAGTTTTAAATGCACATTTCTTGGAGGAAATGAATTCTCCATCTGAAAAGAATTTGAGTTTCTAAAGTTAATTTGGGTCCTTTATATAGTTTTTTTTTTTTAATCTTTCTGTTTGTGAAGCTGTCCTTGTAAGCCATGACAGGACACTGACGTGAAGACTGAGAGAGAAGGAGCGGCTAGAACTCAAGAGGGTAGGAACTAGTTTCTCCTTGCTCTTTAGGCAGTTGTCTCTATTTCTTTTTTTTTTTTTTTCATTTTAAACTTTTTTTTTTACTTTTTTGGTGGTATAAATTTATTTATTTTAATTGGAGGCTAATTACTTTATAATATTATATCAGTTTTGCCATACATCAACATGAATCCACCACGAGTGTACATGTGTTCCCCATCCTGAACCCTCTCCCACCTCCCTCCCCATCTCATCCCTCTGGGTCATCCCAGGGCACCAGCCCCGAGCACCCTGTATCATGCATCGAACGTGGACTTTTGATTCATTTCACATATGATAATATACATGTTTCAATGCCATTCTCCCAAACCATCCCACCCTCGCTCTCTCCCACAGAGTCCTTAAGACTAGTTTTATACATCTGTATCTCTTTTGCTGTCTTGCATACAGGATTATCATTACCGTCTTTCTAAATTCCATATATATGTGTTAGTATACTGTAATGGTGTTTTTCTTTCTAGCTTACTTCACTCTGTATAATAGGCTCCAGTTTCATCCGCCTCATTAGAACTGATTCAAATGTATTCTTTTTAATGGCCGAGTAATACTCCATGTGTATACGTACCACAGCTTTCTTATCCATTCATCTGCGGATGGACATCTCGGTTGCTTCCGTGTCTTGGCTATTGTGTGTTTCTGATGAGGCAAAACTTTATTATGGTCAGTCAGAGGGATTGGCATTGTGGTGGTTTCTGTTTTGTTCTGTTAGTTGATTAGTGGTTCCTAATTTCTAGAGATGTGATCTGGACATTTTGTTGGACATACTTCTGGCCAGCCTTTTTTCTTATCTCTTTCAACACTGTTCCTTTCTTCCAGGCTATCACAGAATATCATTTAGGCTGGCAATTACACACATTCTCAACCTAAAGAGACTAACTTGGTCCTGAGCCAAATGTATTGCTATTACCTGAATGAAGAGATCTTCATTCTTAGTGAAGATAGTTTTTCCACATGTTTGTCTTGGAGAATGAAACTACTTTAAAAGAGACATAAAGCAGAAAATGCTTTTATTTTCTTCTATATGTACAAAAGGTATTCCTTATTTTGCAGTTCACATGCCGCCGCTGCTGCTAAGTTGCTGCAGTCACGTCCGACTCTGTGCAACCCCATAGTCAGCAGCCCACCAGGCTCCTCTGTCCCTGGGATTCTCCAGACAAGAATACTGGAATGAGTTGCCATTTCCTTCTCCTTTCCACTTCACATAATGCATGCTAATATTTCTCTGCATAGCTTTTAGATATTAATAAAAAGACTAAGGCAAAACAGGCCAAAGCAGAATATGATAATAATAATAAAATAATATAATAACAATAGCAAAGGGTCAGGGTCGTTGAGGGACCTTGCACAGCTCTGGAGGGGAGTGCTACCCATGTAGATTGTGCTGTGGAAAGTGTCCCATAGAGTTATACAGCACAATGGCCCTGAAAACACTTCAGTTGTGTCATACATTAGTCTAAGAAGAGTCTCCTCAATCTTCAACACGATCCTATGAAGTAGACCCTAATATCCTCACTTCATAGGTAAGGAAACTGAGGTGCAAAAAAGCTAAAGGTCAAAGAAATAGCAGAACTGGGATGTGAAACCAAATTTGGCTTCAAGGTCTCAATTCATAATCATTTTACCATACTGCCCTGAGCTAGATAGGACAGATCCAAGGGAAACATTCTCTGTTCACTCACGCATGATTCAAAAAAAATATTTTTTTGAGTGTTCTGGGCATTGTGCTACATGCTGGAATAAAGCAATTCAACAACTCCATTTTTAGCCCAGTCTAAACTCAGAAAGTTACAGGATTGTCTTTTTCTGAGGTTTTAAAACAGTGGTGTTGTCATGAATTTCCAAGATGAGCTGAAGAAAGAAAACAGTGTGACTGATTTCTTAGGGTTCTTTGGATATACAAGAGCCGCATTCCAGATACTTCTTGTATAAGACTCTCTATTACCCTCCTGATTCTGAAGTGAATTAGCACAAATGTTACCTTCCTTCTTAACCTTCTCCTCTTTCTAATACTACCTCTCTCCCCCTCCTCCTTCCATCTCATATTACTGCCTGAATGGGAAATCAGAGGAATGACCCAAATCTTTCCTACTAGAGAAAAATGTGCTAATTCAATAATCTCATTAAATTTATAAAAATAACGCTAAGTGAAACATATAGACATTTTATTTCTGAAGGCAGAGACTTAAATTGTGTTTTATTAAATAAATTGGGTGACCTTAACTCACTCCTTTATGGCTACACTAGTAAAATATGAGCCAAATGAACTCACAGAGGGGGCAGTGTAGGAAAAGAATAAAAACATATAAAGAGGCAAAAATCCATCTGTAATCACCATATTCCTTGTGTATTACAGTCTCAGGCCAAAGAACTTCTCAGTGAACATATTTTTCCCCTTAGGTTGNTTCCACTTCACATAATGCATGCTAATATTTCTCTGCATAGCTTTTAGATATTAATAAAAAGACTAAGGCAAAACAGGCCAAAGCAGAATATGATAATAATAATAAAATAATATAATAACAATAGCAAAGGGTCAGGGTCGTTGAGGGACCTTGCACAGCTCTGGAGGGGAGTGCTACCCATGTAGATTGTGCTGTGGAAAGTGTCCCATAGAGTTATACAGCACAATGGCCCTGAAAACACTTCAGTTGTGTCATACATTAGTCTAAGAAGAGTCTCCTCAATCTTCAACACGATCCTATGAAGTAGACCCTAATATCCTCACTTCATAGGTAAGGAAACTGAGGTGCAAAAAAGCTAAAGGTCAAAGAAATAGCAGAACTGGGATGTGAAACCAAATTTGGCTTCAAGGTCTCAATTCATAATCATTTTACCATACTGCCCTGAGCTAGATAGCACAGATCCAAGGGAAACATTCTCTGTTCACTCACGCATTATTCAAAAAAAATATTTTTTTGAGTGTTCTGGGCATTGTGCTACATGCTGGAATAAAGCAATTCAACAACTCCATTTTTAGCCCAGTCTAAACTCAGAAAGTTACAGGATTGTCTTTTTCTGAGGTTTTAAAACAGTGGTGTTGTCATGAATTTCCAAGATGAGCTGAAGAAAGAGAACAGTGTGACTGATTTCTTAGGGTTCTTTGGATATACAAGAGCCACATTCCAGATACTTCTTGTATAAGACTCTCTATTACCCTCCTGATTCTGAAGTGAATTAGCACAAATGTTACCTTCCTTCTTAACCTTCTCCTCTTTCTAATACTACCTCTCTCCCCCTCCTCCTTCCATCTCATATTACTGCCTGAATGGGAAATCAGAGGAATGACCCAAATCTTTCCTACTAGAGAAAAATGTGCTAATTCAATAATCTCATTAAATTTATAAAAATAACGCTAAGTGAAACATATAGACATTTTATTTCTGAAGGCAGAGACTTAAATTGTGTTTTATTAAATAAATTGGGTGACCTTAACTCACTCCTTTATGGCTACACTAGTAAAATATGAGCCAAATGAACTCACAGAGGGGGCAGTGTAGGAAAAGAATAAAAACATATAAAGAGGCAAAAATCCATCTGTAATCACCATATTCCTTGTGTATTACAGTCTCAGGCCAAAGAACTTCTCAGCGAACATATTTTTCCCCTTAGGTTGATCTATATTGACAACCACCCATGGACACTAATTTTTTAAAAGTAGACTGTGGTTTGAAGGAGGCAGAGGCAACCCTGTACTGTATTTCACTGAAGCACATTTGCCATGAAAATAACTGTTATTGCCATTGCCACTCAATGGTCAATACTTTTCAGTATGAATACCGGGAATTACATACATCATATTTGCACCAGCTTCTTGGAACTGTGACAAGGTAGAGATAGGGGGATGGGAAGGCCCAGGTTGAATTATCCCCAGGTTCTCTAGTTGTTAAGGAGAAAAAAAGCTGAAATGACAGGGCACATCAGGGTGCAAATGTAAGCAATATTTAACCCAGTATGTTAATAAAGAGCAAGATTTGCTTGCTGGTGCCCCAGTAAGCCATGCCTCATAAGCATTGTGGTTTCCAAAATTATTCCAAGTTAGGCACTGCTACAAGTTAAATATGCTGCTGGCTGTGAAATAATGAGAGGGATAATAAATATATAAAACTTGGAATCTCCTGATGAAAAATGAAAGTGATTTCATGAACCCAACCAGTCAAACTCAGATGAAAAACCCCCAGTGTGCTCACCATGACTAATGCCTTGGCCTTCCATGTGAGAAGCTCCGATTCAATTTCCTATTCTGATATCTTGTTCTGGGGGCAGCTATGATTAGGATCATTACTCGGACAGCAAGTTCATCTAGTGTTGGTAAGTGTGTGGCTCCAATGTCTGGGTGGGAGAGAATAAAAGTTCAAAGTCACGGTGTGTGAACACATGCCCCAGAAAATTTGTCTCTATGGAACTGGGTGCAAATATTAGAAGGGATAGTTAATGACAGTAACAACTTCAATATATCTATATGGAATACACTTGTTAATTATCCTGTTCCTTACAACCCTGGGAAGTAGTCAAATGGGTTTTGTAAAATCATCTAACAGTAGAGAAAACAGAGGCTCAAGAAGTCTTGCCCCAGGTCATATGATTGGTAAGTAGTAATGCCTAGAGGAAAAGCCTGATCTTACCACTGCTTAGAGCTCTTTTCCTTCATCTCTTCGTTGTTACTGTTTCCCTAACCTGCTGTTAAGCCCACAGGCACACACACACACGCACACTCTCTCTGTGGGGTATGAACAAACAGGCATCCTGTCTAAATTAATTTATTTCATGATATCATTTCTCCACACTCCATTTCACATTGCCTGTGGAGACATAAACCTAGTCTTGAGTAAAAGAATGAGGACTTTGGTCCCTAATTTGGCCCTAAATGTCATGCAGAAAATGTTTTCTTAACTCAATGTGAGCCCTGGAAGGCTTGTTTGCTTGACTTTCAAACACTTGCCAGCCAGAAGACACATCATCCTAAAAGACTTTACAGAGAAGGCTAAATCCTTCTCTGGTGGAAAATTTATGCCTGAGAGGATGATACGGTACAGAAAAGATTTGGGAGGAGGGGTGGAGGTACATAGGCTTAGTAAAAATTCTTTAGCTAGAAATTCTGGCCCATGGATTCCCGAGCAAGCTTAATTTTGTAGACATTAGCTATTATGAATGACCATAATGGTTGGTACAGCCTCATCTCAAATTTCTCAAGAAGAGGAATGTCTCTTAATTAATCATTAAGGAAAAAAAAAAAAGAAGAAGAATAAAGCAAGAGGAAAATAACATGTTTGTCTTATTCTAGATAACGTTTTAAGCTCTTTGACCCTGCTGGGCTCACAGAAACAGGTCTATGACACTGTGAAGTAAAACAAATTGCCAGGTCATCACACCTTGGCCATATCAGACCTCCTTTCAGTTCAATAAATGATGTGTCATTAGAGGTGGGCCATTAGCATCACGAGGGAGGCTGTTCCAGGAGCTCTTTTTCTCTCTCTCCTGAACACTGGGGCTGTGGCTGAGTGCCACGATATTCTAATCTACCTGTCAGGAACTTCAAGCAAAATATTCTGATCTGATTGTACATTCCAAGGTCCCTATTTGAAACTAGCCTCTCTGTCATCAGTACAGTTCTCACGGCCTTGGGAACCCAGGACTACTATGTAGGATGGTTAGTGGTACACAATAGGATGTCTTCTGCCCAGTTTTCACTTAGCCGTGCTTTTAGAATAAGACTTCCAAGGCCTCTTTAAAAAGCAGAATACATGACATCTGGAAGTGACGATAATCCATGATCGCTTATTTATACCCTGCAACAGTGTCTCTCAGTTACAAGTTTGCATGAGGATCATATAAACTGCCCCCAAAACACCGATTACTTCTCTCTCCCAGAATTCATTAGGTTGGGGATGGGCAGATATTTGACATTTTAATAAATTCCCATATTATGCTGATGCTGCCGGTAGGAGCTTCAGACTTTGAGTGGCACTGTTCTAGAACTAACTTTTCAGATTAACCAGTTACCTAATGAGGATTTGAAGAAATGGGAAAGATACAGACAGTGATGGAGAAAGGAGAATAAAAATATTTTCAGTCTTTGTTAATGGAGGTCAAATATGAAAGCGAGTTCCCCAGGAGCAAGCTCTGGGACCTTGTGGGAGAGGATGAAGAATAAGAGAGGAAGGCAGATAGAAGAGGACTTCATAGAAAATGTCCTCTCCTCACATATTTAGCCAAGGCCAATGCTGGTACTGACAACTGCCGCCCAAGCCCTTCCTATCTTCTCCGCCTATGAATGGAAACCCTTCAGAACATGGAGGGCCAGACCTTTTGACAGCAAACTTGAAGCATGACAAATCAATCACCAAGATGTGAGTCGATTATTATTCTTGAATGACTAGAAAATTCTACTTGCCTTTAAAGTTGAATCTATGCAAATGAATGATGCAGAGAAAGTGGCATGGGGGCTACTGCAGGGGAAGGAGGGAGAACTGGCTACTGGGTGCACTTTGAGCTGGGGCACTGGGATACTGTGTACTGTTCTTTTGAATTCACCAAAGAACCTCAGACATGGATCTGCCTAGTCGGGGTCCTTAGTAAACTTTGATTGACCATATTGTCCAGCCTGGCAGAAGTTCAGTCTGCTCTTTGTTGCTTCAGAAATGGAAAAATTGAGAACAACTGCCAAGTCTTTGAAGTGTGTGCCTGTGGGGCTGGGCCTCGCAGCTGCTCAAACCTGAAAATAATTAAGTATTTCACCATTGCAATGACTCAGTTGGGGTTAGAACCTCGCCAGATTGGAGTCTAACTATTTTTAATGCATGAATTTCAAAAATGGTTGAGAGGTGTGGTCCAGAATGTAATCCATCCAAAAAAGCTCATGCCCTCATGCAGTTCCTGGCAACCCAAGGCCTCCATGGCAGCCCACAAACCCACCAGTCCCATTCCTAAAGCAGCCCCCAATTCTTAAACTTTTCTGATTTCTCTTTGTTCCTCCCTCATCAGAAAGTGTCTCCTATGCCCTTAAATACACTAAAATAGTAAAAGTGACTGTGGCTAGGTAATTTGATGACCACCACAGCTGGCTTTTTCTTGTCATTCATGCCTTAGGTTACTAATTACCTTTTCACAGAAACTTTCCCTTACCATCCAAAGTAAGGAGGCAGTTCTTTAAAAAGAAATCATCACACACTGTTTTCTCCACGTCATTCACGACTCTCTCAGAAATGGCCTTGTTATCTTATTTATTTACTAGCTCCCTCTCCACCTTCAGTGTGAGCTCCATGTGAGCTGAGATCTTGTCACTCTTGTTGATGACAGTATCTCCAGTGCCGAGATCTGTGTGTAGCACATGGTAGATGCTCAAAGCTCTTGCAAATAAATGCACTGAAACCAAGGTGGAGCTTAATGATGCTTACAGGTTAGCCCTACAAGGTAAAACACCTTTCAATAAGACCCTCAATTCTTCAACTCACAGGAACATCAACAAAAATGTGGACATTTCAGTCTCTCCAGGGAAGCCTGAGCCAGATTATGGTGGTGACTAGCTCAAGCACCATACAAATGCTAGCATGTTCCATCACAAAAATGTTTTTTTTTTTGTCTGATGGTCCCTAGATTAAGCATTTTAAAAGTAACCTCGTTTCAAAGCTTTGTACTAGGGTTAAAATGATAAAATCCAAGTACCCAAACCCTTCTTATCTCTGCCTAAAATGAGTCTTTATTCATCTGTTTTAAATTGAGCACATGTACTTTGCTTTACTGCTCACGTCCTTTCTGTTTCCCAAAAGACCAGAAAAGGGAAATAACAGGAGACAGGGTTGGTGATGTTCTCTAGGATTTGTGGAGATACTTTGCTTTTGTTATTTGCCAGAACTCTTTAAAGAGTTTGAGAAAAGAGGCAAGTCTACGTTCTGAAAGGTATTTCTCAGTGATGGTACCTCCCCAAGACTATGGGGAGTGGTGCTAGAGGTAAAGAAGCCACTTGCCAATGTAGGAGATGCAAGAGATGCAGGTTTGATCCTTGAGTTGGGAAGATCCCCTGGAGAAGAGAATGGCTATCCACTCCAGTATTCTTGACTGGGAAATCCCATGGAAGGAGCAGCCTGGTGGCTACAGTCCATGGGCTCGCTAATAGTCGTACTCAACTGAGCATATGGCCTAGAACAGTCGTTTATGAAGTGCGGTCCTCAGATCAGCACCATCATTACCACTGATGAATTTGTTAGAAAGGTGAATTCTCCAGCATGTCTCCAGACTCAAGGCGTCAGTAGGGCTGGATTCCTGGGGAGGATCTAGGGGAGAATACATTTTGTATGTGTGCCTTTTGGAGCTTTTGGTGATGGCCAGTAGTCTTTGACTTGCAACCTCATCATTCCAGTCTCCGCCTCTGCCTCTGTGACTCAGGTGGAGATAGCCATTTGTGTTTTGACCAGCTGGTTCTAATGCATGCTGAAATTTGAGTACCACTACCTAGTACCTTGCTACTTGATATACGACCTGCAATCTAGCAGCATCAACATTACTTGGAAGCTTATTAGAAGCACAGAACCACAGGCCCTGCAATAGACCCAAAGAGTCATAATCAACATTTTTCAAGATCTTCGGTGGATAATTATCAACCTTAAAATTAGAAACACGGGATCTAGAATCTACTGGCATGTTCTGGTAATAAATCACACAAAAATTGAGGATATTAAAATATTGTGCCTTGCTTTTGTACTACATTTTTAGGAGCTAACAAGGGTTTAATTTTCTTAAACTAATACATTTAAAGAATAAGAGTAATCCAAATTTCTTTTTCCATGACAGCTTTTCTTAAGGTGTGCTCTTCAGATAAATCCTCTGGAGTACTTACTTAAATTCACATTCCTTGACCATACGTCAGTTCCATTAAATTGAAATTTACAGAGAGCTGTCTTGGAATCTGCATTTTTACATGCATCTTGGTGATTCTTACATATTATGGTCTAAAGGTGGTAGCTTTTTAGAGATAGTTTTCTCTAATTTAAACCTTCGGATCTGCCCTTTATATTAACACTTGTCAACTTCTAATGAGGAAATTGGCATGAAAACCAATACTATTAGAAGAAAAAGCTGAATAAATTTTACTATACATTAATATGTTTGTAAGTTAAATAATTGCAGACTACTGCTTAAGGCTATAATCTCTTCCTCTGATTTTCTGATATTAGCACATTTTAAGTTAAAAAGGTAACTTTTCTGAGAAACCTAGCGATCCATAAAAGTCTTGGAGAAAGGGCCCACATTTATGGTAGATAAGAGTCTCTTTTAGTCTTCTTATCATTTTCCCATCAAATTATTTTTCTATCAAGAATACAAGCTGCTGTGAAAAATTAAAAATACGATCAAGGAGAATTCACCCCTTCATCCTTGTTCATGCCTTTCTTCCTTCATTTTGTTGAGGTTGCGTGAGAGCTGCCAAGACATCCACACTGGTTAACAAATGGCTAATTGACAGTCACCCATCTGTTGATGTGATTGTGGCTGTTTTCAGATGGAGTCAATGATCATTAGATTTTGTTTCCCCTCATGGGGGAAAGCTGTGACATACTGATTACCTGACGGTGTTAGAAGGATTTCTGACTTATTGTTTATGTACACTAAATAAATTTTTCTTAAGTTTAGTGGTCTTGTCTCAACACTAGTTTCTGTCTAAATCCATAGTTTAATTATTTTTATAACTGCATACAGATACTGCAGTTTTTAATGGTAGTGGTGTGTAAATTGTGGTTCATACGTTGGAGTATTGCAGAAATAAGTAATTGGCAAAATTGGATGATTTGCCTTTCTAAGCTTAAACAATTCTGCCCCACCCCTGCCCCCCACATTCTGTGTTTTCTCATATGCCTTGTGAACTCTGCTGTATAAAATATATAAAACATTTCTAGGGTGAGAGGGGAAGATGCAAGAGTGATGCTGTAATCTTTTCACAGTGGAAAGGCCTGACTATGCATGGCCCAAAGAGAGTAGCCCTGAAGCAGCACACTACAGTGACAACCAAGCTTTGAGGCCTGACATAAATGCAGCTCTTCTCTTTCGACAGCAGCTCAGCAGGATTAGTGTGGGATGTCACAGTTGCTGTGTGGTGCTATTCTTGTTTTTCTCCCCTACTTTCTTGTACTTAACCAGTGACAACCCCTTCNTGAGGCCTGACATAAATGCAGCTCTTCTCTTTCGACAGCAGCTCAGTAGGATTAGTGTGGGATGTCACAGTTGCTGTGTGGTGCTATTCTTGTTTTTCTCCCCTACTTTCTTGTACTTAACCAGTGACAACATCTTCTCCTTGTGAGACTGGCCTTTCCTCAAGACTGGGATCCATATGCAGAAACGAGTCTACCTTATAGTAACTGTCTCTTTTTTGGAATAAACATACAGGTCTTACCTAAGTCTATAGGATGATTTGGGTTTATTCAAAACTTTTAACAGCTTATACAACTTAATATTGGGCTTCCCAGTTTGTGCTAGTGGTAAAGAGCCCACCTGCCAAAGAAGGAGACTTACAGAGACGTGGGTTCAGATCCCTGGATCGGGAGATCCCCTGGAGGAGTGCATGGCAACCCACTCCAATATTCTTGCCTGGAGAATTCCCTGAATAGAGGAGCCTGTTGGGCTATAGTTCATAGGATCATAAAGAGCTGGACATAACTGAAGTGACTTAGCACACACACATGCAAGCTCAGCTCAATATTTCAGGCTTCCCAGATGGCTCAGTGGTAAAGAATCCACCTGACAATGAAGGAGATACAGGAAACGTGAGTTTGATCCCTGGGTTGGGAAGATCTCCTGGAGGAGGAAATGGCAGCCCACTTCAGTAGTATTGCCTGGAAGATCCCATGGACAGGGAAGCCTGGTGGGCTATAGCCAATGGGGTCTCCAAGAGTTGAACACAACTGAGCACTCATGCACACAGAACCCAGTATTAAAAAAAAAAAAAAAAGGCCAAAAGGCACATGAAAAGATGCTCGGCATTGCTAATTACCAGAGAGACGCATCCAGGTGAATGGTTCCATCTAAGATTAGCATGTTGCAATGTGTAATATGAAAATAAGGGAATGCAAGGTACTTGGCAAAAGGATTTTTACAAGAATTATTGAAATGATAAAGAATGCAACCCAAGCTGGGTGTATGGGAAGTGAAGAGAGGAGAGGACTAGTGGGTTGGGAGAGAGTAGAGGCATCAGTGGCCTGAATGCTCTAGTGAGGTCAGAAGGCAGGTTTAGTGGGAGGTGTTGAACAAACATTCTGGAAGAATGGATATTTGTATCTCTAATGTGGGATATATGAATTAAAGACTACAGAGATGGTGCAGCTAGGGGTAATGAGCAAGTGATTCTATGAGTAAGAAAGAAGGGACTGTAGATGAGAAAATTAAGGAACTAAAGCAACGGTATGTTAAATGGATTTTTTTTCCCTTTTTTTTTTTTTTTTTTTTAAGTGGAGTGTAGTTGATTTAGTGTTGTTTAGTTTTAGGTATACAGCAAAGTGATTTAGCTATATCGATGAAGATAACTTTTTAAGACTCTTTTCCTTTATAGGTTATTACAAAATATGGAGCATTTTTTCCTGTGCTTTGTAGTAGGTCCTTTTGTTAGTTACCTATTTCATATATGGTGTATATATGTTCATCCCAAACCCATAATGTATCCCTCCCTCCACCCCCATTGGGCTCTTGACTATACAACTAAAGTCACCGGGGGAATAGGAAGACTTGGGTTGGAGAGCAAGATAGTGACCTAGGGCCAGGGCTTTGATGATCAAGGGAGAATGATGGTAAGAGAGCAAAAAACACTGATGCAAATAGCAAAGATAAGAAGTAGAGGATGAAAAAGCCAAACCATAGGCCTTGGGGAAATTTTAAAAATATAAGGTTGGAGAAGCCCTAGACTGAGAGAAGTGTTCTCGTTGGAAACCCAAGCTTTAAGACCTGTGATGAAGGGGCACCGGGAGAAGAGATTCAGGATTTGAGGCTGTTTGCTGGTTATGGATTCTTTACCAGCTGAGCTACCAGGGAAGCTGATTGGTAAGGAATTCATACCATTCATACAGAAGAAAAGAAAATGGGTACAATTGTTTTTCTTTGCTTTTCTTTTGAATAAAGAAAGAAATAAGGGCTTAGGAAGGATGACTGGCTGCCTGAGGTCTGCTGAGTTAAGAGACAGTGAAGCCAGGATCAGAACCCCAGGTCCTCTAACAGCCTAGTTCTCTTTCTACCCCCTTAGGAAGCAGAGGGCCAAATGACCAGGCAACAAAGCTGAGCTTTTCAGGTCTCTGTGTCTTCCTGTCTCTTCAAAGGCATTTATTATTTCATCTATTCTGATTAAAATTTGTGATGACAAATTGTGATTTGTTAACTGTAAACCCTTTTAATAAATGTTTTGAGTGGCTTTAAATGCTTCTCTGAATTCTAGCATCATTTATTTCAAATGAGCACATTGGAAACCAAGAACTATAATACCTATGAGTCATGTCTTGGAGAAAGGAGGGAAAAGAGCAATGAGAATAATATTTTCCCACCAGATAGCATTTAGATTCTCCTTATTCAAGGAACTCATGTGAACATGCGTTTAACAAATACTTTAGATGTAACATATTCTCCTCCCAAACCCCACTCAAAAGAAGAGTAAATTATTGAGAACACATAGGTAACCTAGATATTTTCTTAAAATAATTTAAGGCTTACATTTTAATAACTATCTCCAAGTACTAGATTTAAATCCATGCTTTTACTAGCAAAAATTTTATTTTACAAAAATGTATTTGAGGAAAGATATGGCCATGTAAAACTGGCATCAGCCAACTTTCAACAGCTAAATATCTAGAAGGGTCATTAAGATGGGCTATTTCAGAATGGATTTATCCCTGATTCAGGCATCTGCACGTGTGTGTGTGTGTCCCAGAGTGCAAGTTTTAGTTCCGTGAAAACCATCTGTGAAGATGCTGGCTACTCTTTGAACTGGTCTCCACTGATGATTAGTCATGAGTTACCTGCATTTTTACATCCTAAGTTAGTCTAAGCCTGTTTGAAGCACAGATTGAACTTGGCTTTTATTCACGGGAACATTTGGTTTGTTGAAATTCCTGGAATAATTTAACTGCTTCCATAGTAAATACATTTTTCTGTGATTATATTTAAAGGGCTTCTGACATCCATCAAACAAAGTAGACTTACACTTTGAGACAGAATACTCCAGACAGTATTTCAAACTTAATTCTCCAACTGGATGAAAATAAGAAACTACATTGATAAAAAGGAAGTTTTGAGTTGGCAGGATTTCTGAAAAATCCTCTTTACAGCTTGCTGGGCAAACTGGTAGTCTAACCTTCTGGAAAAAGAATTAGATAGCTCATTAGAGGCTCAAGTCTACACTCATATTTCACTCCATTGTTCATGTTAAAATCTATGTTCTGTCCAGCATTGTATGTGAAAAAAGTAAGAGGAAATAGAATGAAGCTTTTAATTTAAAAAGCCTCACAGCTGGGCTTTATTTTAAACTGGTGATTTAAAAGCAGTAAATGTTTTTAATTTTATATTTTGCAGAAGAAAAGTTCACATCTTTTCTTTTAAAGGCTTAACCAAGTGAATAATTTAAAAACAGCAAATTTGTAATTCACAAGNAAAAAAAAAAAAAAAAGGCCAAAAGGCACATGAAAAGATGCTCGGCATTGCTAATTACCAGAGAGACGCATCCAGGTGAATGGTTCCATCTAAGATTAGCATGTTGCAATGTGTAATATGAAAATAAGGGAATGCAAGGTACTTGGCAAAAGGATTTTTACAAGAATTATTGAAATGATAAAGAATGCAACCCAAGCTGGGTGTATGGGAAGTGAAGAGAGGAGAGGACTAGTGGGTTGGGAGAGAGTAGAGGCATCAGTGGCCTGAATGCTCTAGTGAGGTCAGAAGGCAGGTTTAGTGGGAGGTGTTGAACAAACATTCTGGAAGAATGGATATTTGTATCTCTAATGTGGGATATATGAATTAAAGACTACAGAGATGGTGCAGCTAGGGGTAATGAGCAAGTGATCCTATGAGTAAGAAAGAAGGGACTGTAGATGAGAAAATTAAGGAACTAAAGCAACGGTATGTTAAATGGATTATTTTTTTTTCCTTTTTTTTTTTTTTTAAGTGGAGTGTAGTTGATTTAGTGTTGTTTAGTTTTAGGTATACAGCAAAGTGATTTAGCTATATCGATGAAGATAACTTTTTAAGACTCTTTTCCTTTATAGGTTATTACAAAATATGGAGCATTTTTTCCTGTGCTTTGTAGTAGGTCCTTTTGTTAGTTACCTATTTCATATATGGTGTATATATGTTCATCCCAAACCCATAATGTATCCCTCCCTCCACCCCCATTGGGCTCTTGACTATACAACTAAAGTCACCGGGGGAATAGGAAGACTTGGGTTGGAGAGCAAGATAGTGACCTAGGGCCAGGGCTTTGATGATCAAGGGAGAATGATGGTAAGAGAGCAAAAAACACTGATGCAAATAGCAAAGATAAGAAGTGGAGGATGAAAAAGCCAAACCATAGGCCTTGGGGAAATGTTAAAAATATAAGGTTGGAGAAGCCCTAGACTGAGAGAAGTGTTCTCGTTGGAAACCCAGGCTTTAAGACCTGTGATGAAGGGGCACCGGGAGAAGAGATTCAGGATTTGAGGCTGTTTGCTGGTTATGGATTCTTTACCAGCTGAGCTACCAGGGAAGCTGATTGGTAAGGAATTCATACCATTCATACGGAAGAAAAGAAAATGGGTACAATTGTTTCTCTTTGCTTTTCTTTTGAATAAAGAAAGAAATAAGGGCTTAGGAAGGATGACTGGCTGCCTGAGGTCTGCTGAGTTAAGAGACAGTGAAGCCAGGATCAGAACCCCAGGTCCTCTAACAGCCTAGTTCTCTTTCTACCCCCTTAGGAAGCAGAGGGCCAAATGACCAGGCAACAAAGCTGAGCTTTTCAGGTCTCTGTGTCTTCCTGTCTCTTCAAAGGCATTTATTATTTCATCTATTCTGATTAAAATTTGTGATGACAAATTGTGATTTGTTAACTGTAAACCCTTTTAATAAATGTTTTGAGTGGCTTTAAATGCTTCTCTGAATTCTAGCATCATTTATTTCAAATGAGCACATTGGAAACCAAGAACTATAATACCTATGAGTCATGTCTTGGAGAAAGGAGGGAAAAGAGCAATGAGAATAATATTTTCCCACCAGATAGCATTTAGATTCTCCTTATTCAAGGAACTCATGTGAACATGCGTTTAACAAATACTTTAGATGTAACATATTCTCCTCCCAAACCCCACTCAAAAGAAGAGTAAATTATTGAGAACACATAGGTAACCTAGATATTTTCTTAAAATAATTTAAGGCTTACATTTTAATAACTATCTCCAAGTACTAGATTTAAATCCATGCTTTTACTAGCAAAAATTTTATTTTACAAAAATGTATTTGAGGAAAGATATGGCCATGTAAAACTGGCATCAGCCAACTTTCAACAGCTAAATGTCTAGAAGGGTCATTAAGATGGGCTATTTCAGAATGGGTTTATCCCTGATTCAGGCATCTGCACGTGTGTGTGTGTGTCCCAGAGTGCAAGTTTTAGTTCCGTGAAAACCATCTGTGAAGATGCTGGCTACTCTTTGAACTGGTCTCCACTGATGATTAGTCATGAGTTACCTGCATTTTTACATCCTAAGTTAGTCTAAGCCTGTTTGAAGCACAGATTGAACTTGGCTTTTATTCACGGGAACATTTGGTTTGTTGAAATTCCTGGAATAATTTAACTGCTTCCATAGTAAATACATTTTTCTGTGATTATATTTAAAGGGCTTCTGACATCCATCAAACAAAGTAGACTTACACTTTGAGACAGAATACTCCAGACAGTATTTCAAACTTAATTCTCCAACTGGATGAAAATAAGAAACTACATTGATAAAAAGGAAGTTTTGAGTTGGCAGGATTTCTGAAAAATCCTCTTTACAGCTTGCTGGGCAAACTGGTAGTCTAACCTTCTGGAAAAAGAATTAGATAGCTCATTAGAGGCTCAAGTCTACACTCATATTTCACTCCATTGTTCATGTTAAAATCTATGTTCTGTCCAGCATTGTATGTGAAAAAAGTAAGAGGAAATAGAATGAAGCTTTTAATTTAAAAAGCCTCACAGCTGGGCTTTATTTTAAACTGGTGATTTAAAAGCAGTAAATGTTTTTAATTTTATATTTTGCAGAAGAAAAGTTCACATCTTTTCTTTTAAAGGCTTAACCAAGTGAATAATTTAAAAACAGCAAATTTGTAATTCACAAGATGAGACATAAATTAAAAAGAAGGAAATTTAGATTTTAAAAGATGTAAGAGGTAGGAGTTAGAATGATGTGAGTGTAACATGCAAGTACATTTATAAAACTTAGCTTGGTTGATCTTATTATCTCTACAACAAAATTTCTATCCTTGTTGCTAAGAACTATTTAAAATTATATATAACTATATATTTCATGGGCTTTCCTGGTGGCTCAGAGGTTAAAGCATCTGCCTGCAATGCAGGAGACCCAGGGTCGATCCCTGGGTTGGGAAGATCCGCTGGAGAAGGCAGTGGCAACCCACTCCAGTATTCTTGCCTGGAGAATCCCATGGACAGAGGAGCCTGGTAGGCTATAGTGCATNAAGAACTATTTAAAATTATATATAACTATATATTTCATGGGCTTTCCTGGTGGCTCAGAGGTTAAAGCGCCTGCCTGCAATGCAGGAAACCCAGGGTCGATCCCTGGGTTGGGAAGATCCGCTGGAGAAGGCAGTGGCAACCCACTCTAGTATTCTTGCCTGGAGAATCCCATGGACAGAGGAGCCTGGTAGGCTATAGTGCATGGGATCGCTAAGAGTCGGACATGACTGAGCAACTTCACTATATATTTTATATGTATAATTAAAAGTGGGCATATGACTGTATGTTTATGTGTTTATTTATGTTTAACTTATACTTTTTTAAGATCTTTTTTATCCTTTTAGTAAGTAACATTATTGGCTTCTAAGGTATTTTTAGTTTATTTTTTTTCTTAACGAAAAATTTTACATTGAATTTTTCCTTTATAAACATTCATAAGCTATTATATTCATGTGGCGGCTATCACTGAACTAGTTTTAGTCACTCTGGTTTCCTAACTGAATTTCACAGTCTACCGAAGATGAGATTTAATCTGTGTAGAGTCCTTTGGAAAAGTAGATATTGCAACTCCCTTTAGTAATTCATATCTTTAACAATTCTGACTGTCAGTAAAATTTCCTTCATTTCTTAACTAAAGACCAAGTAGGAAGCAATTAGCCCTTGTCCATGAATCATTATCTTTTCCAGTTCTTTTGATTTCTTTCCTGTAGTCTTTCTAATGTAATCCTTTAATAAAATGTGAAAATAATGCAAATGAATGCAAAAGAATCACCCTCCAGTTCTTCAGCATTCTTTTTCTCTTTGGTGTATCACAACATGGGGATTCTTAGGGTGGGAAAAGGGCGAAACAGACTGAACTGCAAATCCCAGGTTAGTCTTACTATCGTTGACCATGACTTAGTGAAGTATCACTTTTCTTATCTGAAAGATGGGGAGAAAAATGGGGAAAATAATCGTTTTTTTCCGATGTGAACATTAAGTGACATAATGCTTATCATACTACTAGGACTGAAGTGTGCTCAAAATAAACTTGATAAAAATCCTAGTTCAGATTTTGACTTAAAGTATATAATATTGAATATATATTTTAGTTTGAAGATAAAATATCTGTGTAGAGAGATAAAAGTTCTTATTTAACATGCTTCTGTGAATAAGTTGAATGTAGGGAATTTTAACTTGTTAGTTCATTTTTATAGAAAACTTTTGCAAACAACTAAGAATTACAAAATAAAACAATACTCTCAAATGAAAAACTGTACTCCATATATAAACTATATATTGTGAGAAGTTACTCAGAAGTGCCGTATTACAATATTGATTTTTCTAAAGCTTACTCAGTTACAATTGTATACAACTCTATACAGAAGCTGAGTTCTTACTCCTAGGCAATAAAATTTTCATTTATATTACATTTTATAAGGCATTTTTACATTACTAATTCATTTTATCATCACAAAATTCTTACAAGACAGGTAGAGGAAATCCAAACTTATTATCTGCAAAATATCACCTTATTTTGCAGGTAAGGAAAATCAGGCTTTGGAGAAAGTAGGTAACTTGCTTTAGGACACAGAGTTCCTAATGAGGAAAAACTCACTTTCTGTCACTAGTTCTTGGGTTCCCTCTTGCCCCAACCTCTACCTCCATGTTGCCTCTGCCAGCTTTGTCAATGACAAGGTTCAGAGTTAAGTACAAGAGGTCCGAAAAGGAAAGGTATTTGACCTTACTCTCACCATCTTCCAGGTCCTGTGCTTGGAAGGGTCATGAGACAATCTTCTAATTTCCTGCCTCTTTGCACTATATCTGTCTATAGAAATGGTTCAAGATGGCACATTAGACAGAAATGGGAGTGCTCAGGAGTAGGAAAGAGAGGGCAAGACAGAGTTTCAACACGGAGAGGGAGGAGGGCCAGGATTTAGAGAAGGGGAGGCAAGAGGAGGGAGGACATGTCTACTCTTTTTTTTTTTTTTGCCTAGCCATGAAAGAACCTCCAAGCAACTAGCAAGTAATAATAACCTGTTCTATTGTAGACAGCTGATTGTTTTTCCCTATCAGTGGGAGTATCTTATATTAAAGTATATATCTAACTCAACACTAAAAGGATGAATAACCCAATTAAACAACAGACAATGATGAAACTAGACACTTTTCCTAAGAAAGTATACAAATGGCCAAAGATGTGAGGAGATGCTCAACATTATTATCATTACAGAAATACAAATTAAAACCACAGTGAGATACCACTGCTGCTGCTGCTGCTGCTGCTGCTGCTAAGTTACTTCAGTCGTGTTTGACTCTGTGTGACCCCATAGACAGCAGCCCACCAGGCTCCCCTGTCCNTGAGTTTTCCAAATTTGCTGACACATTGAGTGCAGCAGTTTCATAGCATCTCTTAACATTTGAAACAGCTCAACTGGAATTCCATCACCTCCTTTAGCTTTGTTCATAGTGATGCTTTCTAAAGCCCACTTGACTTCACATTCCAGGATGTCTGGCTCTAGGTGAGTGATGACACCATCATGATTATCTGGAGTAGGAATGCCCAAATTCTAAATGGACCTAATCAAAGCCATCAAACCAACCCCCCTTTCTCATTTTTTGGTATCACTAATATTGACAATACCATTTTTTTAAAGCTTTATTGGATAATAATTGATTTATATAATGTTGTGTTAGTTTTTGTTGTACAGCAAAGTGAGTCAGTTATATACATAGCCACTATATTGTTAGATTCATTTCCCATATAGGTCATTACAAAGTATTGAGTAGAACTCCCTGGTACTAACATTTTTTAATCCATCTTCAGTGGAAACCCGTCTTTTCAATTCTCCAGTCTCTTTAATAAGTGCAAGCAATGGTCAAGTCCTACAGATTCTTTTTTTTTTTTTTTTTTTGGCCATGCCACATGGCTTGTGAGATCTTAGCTCCCTGACCAGGGATTGAATTTGGGCTTTCAGCAGTAAATGCACAGAGTCTTAACCACTGGGCCACCAGGGAGTTCTCAGGTCATATTGATTCTGCTTGCAAAATACCTCTGTGTTTTCATTTCAATTCCCACTGCCATCCAGTTCAGAGTCTCATTACCTTTCAACCAGACTTATCTTAATAAACACTCCTGACTCCCTCCTGCTAAGCTCTCCCAACTCCAACAGCGCCGAGATACTATTTCTAGATTAATTGTTTGATTCTGATATATTCTTGTGAAAAAGCTTTCAATAACTCCTTACACTATTCTGTACAACTTTAAGTCTCATGTAATTCAAAGTGGTTCAAAAAAGAATCCCCGTTTACCTTACCACCCTTATTGTTTCCTTCTATGTTACACAATTTCCCTGGGCAAGCCAAAAGAAACTCCTCAGTATTTCCTGTTCGTAACTTGTTTCCTCTCTCCATGCTACCTATGATTTATTCCTTATGTTCAAATGCCTGCATCTTGACCTGAACATCTCAAATGAAAACTCTTTCAGGAATCTTTTCTTGACTCCTGCCACCGTGTGCAGCTCCTGCCACTCTTGCCATTTTTGACTCTTCTAGATATCTCTTCATGCCTCTTCTGTGGTTTATCTACTATTGTTATAGTTTGATGTACATGTCATCATCTCTAGTAGATGATAATGACGTCAGAGTCCATAACTTACACAAATTTGTCACTTGTTCATCAAGCTAGTATCTTGTGTAGAGTGAGCAGCTGTGGTGTTTAAATACCTCTCTTTCTTTTATCATCCATTTCTTCTATTTATATACCCCCCCTCCAGAAATCCATTTCCTCATATTCAACCTGTTAGAAAACTGCTAAACCCAACTCATGTATCTATAGCTCATCACTCAGCTCACTCACATATTCCATGTATGTGAAACTGTATAAGTTTCATGTGATTAATATTTATAATTAGAAAACATAAGCTTTTAAAGAGGACACAGTATATGGTGACTAAAAACTTTAGATAGTTATTTCTAGTTCCAGTTAATTTTTAACAGGAGAAAATAATGAGAGGAAAACTTCCACCTTTAAAGGCACAAAAGAAGAACCAACAGACTAGTCTCAGTCTACCAGATGGAATGCAAGTTTCTGGACCCTAAAAATACTTACAGTTATCTTTTTGGCTGCTTTTGAGTAGCAGTGACTGGCATTAGTGGGATTCTCCTCCCTTGAGGATGAAAAATGAAGCTTGAAAGAATGTTCATTACCAGTCAGGTATGTGTTGACCAAACTGATTTTTCAACTGCCAAAATGTGTATACTGGCTTCTGTCTCATCTACAGACCTCTAGAACCAGAAGTAATTGATCAAATTAGCTCAACTATAATCCCCTACTAGTTCTGTTATGATTGCAGCTTATTAACCTTAGTACACTGTTTATTTAAACACGTGGATGACATCATGAAAACCACCCCCTTTCATCAAAGCATGATGCAGACTATGAAAAACAATTTGGTTTCAAACCACCCTAACATATGGTCATTTTTCTTTTCTTCTCTATATTGAAAGATAAAGTATAAAACCTCAGTTCACAGTCATTTGATTTTTATGCCAGCTGGCTCTCCCCTAGTAAAATGGAAACATTTTCATGTCATTTAAAATGAAGCAAACTAAAATACTAAACAATTGTGCTTCAGCCCTGCAAAAGGAGAAATGATGAGAAGAATTGTTATTTTGATATTCCTTTTCCATGCTGTGTAATGGTTTCATGTACTGCTGTCTGTCGGATAATGCCCAGCAAAGTATTAATGCTAGAATTAGCCACAGGACTAGTAAGCTGTTTTTTCTTGGTGATCTTATGTTGCTGTATAAGTTCTGGTGTGCTTTGATTAGAAAAGTTGGTGCATATATGTACATTCTCACCTTCAAAGCACGCTAAGTTCCTTGTTTTCTACAGTGTTTGTGCTCTTATAGTTCCAGTATTATTCCACAACACCACCTTCTTCTTTTGCATCATTTTTTCGCATGTAACAAGCCTAATCTTTGAATACTTGTAGGAGACAAATGGATTAGTCATTCAGAAGTGAACTATGTTTTACTGGTAGCACCAATATGAGCCAACACTCCAAAAGGGACCTGAAATACAAACAACTAATGCAATCGATGGCGGACTTACTCTGCTGACACTTGCAATTTTTGTCACCTTGGATAATAAACCTATCCTTTAGATTTTGAGAATTTATTAAAGTAACTAATTTTGCATGTGTTATTAAGACTTTTTATGTACACTCAGTCAGGTCTGACTCTTTGTGACCCTGTGGACTGTAGCCCACCAGGCTCCTCAGTCCATGGGATTCTCCAGGCAAGAATACTGGAGTGGGTTGCCATTTCCTTCTCCAGGGGATCCTCCCGACCCAGGGATCAAACCCACGTCTCCCACACTGCAGGCAGATGCTTTAACCTCTGAGCCACCATCGAAGCCCCTAGTATGAAGGGTTAAAAATGTATAAAGTCATGGTTATTGTCTAAAAGATGGATAATTTAGTTCAGCATTTCCAAAATTGTATTCTTTGAATCACTAGCTTTAAGCTTTACCCTGTGAAAAAAGAATTCCATGTATGAAAAAGTGTTAATTCCCTCTTGGAAAATCATATTAAAGGCCCTGAGATACCCTGAAGTGAAGAGATCTGTTAAATCTGTTTAATCTAGAATTTACCACATTTATTTGATCATGAATCACTGTTTTTGTGCAGTACCTCTACACATTTCGTGAAATGCATTTGGGAAATTCTGGCCCAGTACACTTGAGGACAGGGATTGTATATACTATTTCTGTGGGTATTTGATATTCCCTTTATCCCTTTCTGTGGGTATTACCCACAGAAATATCTACAATAAGATTTTAGAAATATATAGTTAAATGAAATATATTGTCAAACCTAGGCAGTTAGAGAAGATGCTCCTGAATTCCAGTCCAGAGATAGGTATCTGCTGTCTGCATTACTATTTCTTGGGGAAAATGTTATAAACTCAAATTCCCTAGGCTCTGTTCCTAAAAAAGTTTCTAATTCAATAGGTCTGAGGTTGGTTCTAAGAATCTGCATTAAATCAGGAAACTCAGCCAGGGGCTCTGTATCAACCTGGAGGGGTGGGATGGGGAGAGAGATGGGAGGGAAGTTCAAGAGGGAGGGGATATGTGTGTACCTATGGCTGATTCATGTTGAGGTTTGACAGAAAAGAACAAAATTGTGTAAGCAATTATCCCTCAGTAAAAAAATAAATTAAAAAAAATTTCTGAAGTGATTCTCAGTCATGGCTAGTTTAGGATCTTCTGGTAAGTATATGAAAAAAAAAAAAA
>SJYW01042047.1:581200-591524 GCA_006410735.1 Raphicerus campestris | reverse complement strand
TTTTTTTTTTTTTTTTTTTGGCCATGCCACATGGCTTGTGAGATCTTAGCTCCCTGACCAGGGATTGAATTTGGGCTTTCAGCAGTAAATGCACAGAGTCTTAACCACTGGGCCACCAGGGAGTTCTCAGGTCATATTGATTCTGCTTGCAAAATACCTCTGTGTTTTCATTTCAATTCCCACTGCCATCCAGTTCAGAGTCTCATTACCTTTCAACCAGACTTATCTTAATAAACACTCCTGACTCCCTCCTGCTAAGCTCTCCCAACTCCAACAGCGCCGAGATACTATTTCTAGATTAATTGTTTGATTCTGATATATTCTTGTGAAAAAGCTTTCAATAACTCCTTACACTATTCTGTACAACTTTAAGTCTCATGTAATTCAAAGTGGTTCAAAAAACAATCCCCGTTTACCTTACTACCCTTATTGTTTCCTTCTATGTTACACAATTTCTCTGGGCAAGCCAAAAGAAACTCCTCAGTATTTCCTGTTCGTAACTTGTTTCCTCTCTCCACGCTACCTATGATTTATTCCTTATGTTCAAATGCCTGCATCTTGACCTGAACATCTCAAATGAAAACTCTTTCAGGAATCTTTTCTTGACTCCTGCCACCGTGTGCAGCTCCTGCCACTCTTGCCATTTTTGACTCTTCTAGATATCTCTTCATGCCTCTTCTGTAGTTTATCTACTATTGTTATAGTTTGATGTACATGTCATCATCTCTAGTAGATGATAATGACATCAGAGTCCATAACTTACACAAATTTGTCACTTGTTCATCAAGCTAGTATCTTGTGTAGAGTGAGCAGCTGTGGTGTTTAAATACCTCTCTTTCTTTTATCATCCATTTCTTCTATTTATATACCCCCCCTCCAGAAATCCATTTCCTCATATTCAACCTGTTAGAAAACTGCTAAACCCAACTCATGTATCTATAGCTCATCACTCAGCTCACTCACATATTCCATGTATGTGAAACTGTATAAGTTTCATGTGATTAATATTTATAATTAGAAAACATAAGCTTTTAAAGAGGACACAGTATATGGTGACTAAAAACTTTAGATAGTTATTTCTAGTTCCAGTTAATTTTTAACAGGAGAAAATAATGAGAGGAAAACTTCCACCTTTAAAGGCACAAAAGAAGAACCAACAGACGAGTCTCAGTCTACCAGATGGAATGCAAGTTTCTGGACCCTAAAAATACTTACAGTTATCTTTTTGGCTGCTTTTGAGTAGCAGTGACTGGCATTAGTGGGATTCTCCTCCCTTGAGGATGAAAAATGAAGCTTGAAAGAATGTTCATTACCAGTCAGGTATGTGTTGACCAAACTGATTTTTCAACTGCCAAAATGTGTATACTGGCTTCTGTCTCATCTACAGACCTCTAGAACCAGAAGTAATTGATCAAATTAGCTCAACTATAATCCCCTACTAGTTCTGTTATGATTGCAGCTTATTAACCTTAGTACACTGTTTATTTAAACACGTGGATGACATCATGAAAACCATCCCCTTTCATCAAAGCATGATGCAGACTATGAAAAACAATTTGGTTTCAAACCACCCTAACATATGGTCATTTTTCTTTTCTTCTCTATATTGAAAGATAAAGTATAAAACCTCAGTTCACAGTCATTTGATTTTTATGCCAGCTGGCTCTCCCCTAGTAAAATGGAAACATTTTCATGTCATTTAAAATGAAGCAAACTAAAATACTAAACAATCGTGCTTCAGCCCTGCAAAAGGAGAAATGATGAGAATTGTTATTTTGATATTCCTTTTCCATGCTGTGTAATGGTTTCATGTACTGCTGTCTGTCGGATAATGCCCAGCAAAGTATTAATGCTAGAATTAGCCACAGGACTAGTAAGCTGTTTTTTCTTGGTGATCTTATGTTGCTGTGTAAGTTCTGACGTGCTTTGATTGGAAAAGTTGGTGCATGTATGTACATTCTCACCTTCAAAGCACGCTAAGTTCCTTGTTTTCTACGGTGTTTGTGCTGTTATAGTTCCAGTATTATTCCACAACACCACCTTCTTCTTTTGCATCAGTTTTTAGCATGTAACAAGCCTAATCTTTGAATACTTGTAGGAGACAAATGGATTAGTCATTCAGAAGTGAACTATGCTTTACTGGTGGCACCAATATGAGCCAACACTCCAAAAGGGACACGAAATACAAACAACTAATGCAATCGATGGCAGACTTACTCTGCTGACACTTGCAATTTTTGTCACCTTGGATAATAAACCTATCCTTTAGATTTTGAGAATATATTAAAGTAACTAATTTTGCATGTGTTATTAAGACTTTTTATGTACACTCAGTCAGGTCTGACTCTTTGTGACCCTGTGGACTGTAGCCCACCAGGCTCCTCAGTCCATGGGATTCTCCAGGCAAGAACACTGGAGTGGGTTGCCATTTCCTTCTCCAGGGATCTTCCCGAACCAGGGATCAAACCCACGTCTCCCACACTGCAGGCAGATGCTTTAACCTCTGAGCCACCATCGAAGCCCCTAGTATGAAGGGTTAAAAATGTATAAAGTCATGGTTATTGTCTATAAGATGGATAATTTAGTTCAGCATTTCCAAAATTGTATTCTTTGAATCACTAGCTTTAAGCTTTACCCTGTGAAAAAAGAATTCCATGTATGAAAAAGTGTTAATTCCCTCTTGGAAAATCATATTAAAGGCCCTGAGATACCATGAAGTGAAGAGATCTGTTAAATCTGCTTAATCTAGAATTTACCACATTTATATGATCATAAATCACTGTTTTTGTGCAGTACCTCTACACATTTCGTGAAATGCATTTGGGAAATTCTGGCCCAGTACACTTGAGGACAGGGATTGTATATACTATTTCTGTGGGTATTTGATATTCCCTTTATCCCTTTCTGTGGGTATTACCCACAGAAATATCTACAATAAGATTTTAGAAATATATAGTTAAATGAAATATATTGTCAAACCTAGGCAGTTAGAGAAGATGCTCCTGAATTCCAGTCCAGAGATAGGTATCTGCTGTCTGCATTACTATTTCTTGGGGAAAATGTTATAAACTCAAATTCCCTAGGCTCTGTTCCTAAAAAAGTTTCTAATTCAATAGGTCTGAGGTTGGTTCTAAGAATCTGCATTAAATCAGGAAACTCAGCCAGGGGCTCTGTATCAACCTGGAGGGGNTTTTTTTTTTTTTTTTTTTGGCCATGCCACATGGCTTGTGAGATCTTAGCTCCCTGACCAGGGATTGAATTTGGGCTTTCAGCAGTAAATGCACAGAGTCTTAACCACTGGGCCACCAGGGAGTTCTCAGGTCATATTGATTCTGCTTGCAAAATACCTCTGTGTTTTCATTTCAATTCCCACTGCCATCCAGTTCAGAGTCTCATTACCTTTCAACCAGACTTATCTTAATAAACACTCCTGACTCCCTCCTGCTAAGCTCTCCCAACTCCAACAGCGCCGAGATACTATTTCTAGATTAATTGTTTGATTCTGATATATTCTTGTGAAAAAGCTTTCAATAACTCCTTACACTATTCTGTACAACTTTAAGTCTCATGTAATTCAAAGTGGTTCAAAAAACAATCCCCGTTTACCTTACTACCCTTATTGTTTCCTTCTATGTTACACAATTTCTCTGGGCAAGCCAAAAGAAACTCCTCAGTATTTCCTGTTCGTAACTTGTTTCCTCTCTCCACGCTACCTATGATTTATTCCTTATGTTCAAATGCCTGCATCTTGACCTGAACATCTCAAATGAAAACTCTTTCAGGAATCTTTTCTTGACTCCTGCCACCGTGTGCAGCTCCTGCCACTCTTGCCATTTTTGACTCTTCTAGATATCTCTTCATGCCTCTTCTGTAGTTTATCTACTATTGTTATAGTTTGATGTACATGTCATCATCTCTAGTAGATGATAATGACATCAGAGTCCATAACTTACACAAATTTGTCACTTGTTCATCAAGCTAGTATCTTGTGTAGAGTGAGCAGCTGTGGTGTTTAAATACCTCTCTTTCTTTTATCATCCATTTCTTCTATTTATATACCCCCCCTCCAGAAATCCATTTCCTCATATTCAACCTGTTAGAAAACTGCTAAACCCAACTCATGTATCTATAGCTCATCACTCAGCTCACTCACATATTCCATGTATGTGAAACTGTATAAGTTTCATGTGATTAATATTTATAATTAGAAAACATAAGCTTTTAAAGAGGACACAGTATATGGTGACTAAAAACTTTAGATAGTTATTTCTAGTTCCAGTTAATTTTTAACAGGAGAAAATAATGAGAGGAAAACTTCCACCTTTAAAGGCACAAAAGAAGAACCAACAGACGAGTCTCAGTCTACCAGATGGAATGCAAGTTTCTGGACCCTAAAAATACTTACAGTTATCTTTTTGGCTGCTTTTGAGTAGCAGTGACTGGCATTAGTGGGATTCTCCTCCCTTGAGGATGAAAAATGAAGCTTGAAAGAATGTTCATTACCAGTCAGGTATGTGTTGACCAAACTGATTTTTCAACTGCCAAAATGTGTATACTGGCTTCTGTCTCATCTACAGACCTCTAGAACCAGAAGTAATTGATCAAATTAGCTCAACTATAATCCCCTACTAGTTCTGTTATGATTGCAGCTTATTAACCTTAGTACACTGTTTATTTAAACACGTGGATGACATCATGAAAACCACCCCCTTTCATCAAAGCATGATGCAGACTATGAAAAACAATTTGGTTTCAAACCACCCTAACATATGGTCATTTTTCTTTTCTTCTCTATATTGAAAGATAAAGTATAAAACCTCAGTTCACAGTCATTTGATTTTTATGCCAGCTGGCTCTCCCCTAGTAAAATGGAAACATTTTCATGTCATTTAAAATGAAGCAAACTAAAATACTAAACAATTGTGCTTCAGCCCTGCAAAAGGAGAAATGATGAGAAGAATTGTTATTTTGATATTCCTTTTCCATGCTGTGTAATGGTTTCATGTACTGCTGTCTGTCGGATAATGCCCAGCAAAGTATTAATGCTAGAATTAGCCACAGGACTAGTAAGCTGTTTTTTCTTGGTGATCTTATGTTGCTGTATAAGTTCTGGTGTGCTTTGATTAGAAAAGTTGGTGCATATATGTACATTCTCACCTTCAAAGCACGCTAAGTTCCTTGTTTTCTACAGTGTTTGTGCTCTTATAGTTCCAGTATTATTCCACAACACCACCTTCTTCTTTTGCATCATTTTTTCGCATGTAACAAGCCTAATCTTTGAATACTTGTAGGAGACAAATGGATTAGTCATTCAGAAGTGAACTATGTTTTACTGGTAGCACCAATATGAGCCAACACTCCAAAAGGGACCTGAAATACAAACAACTAATGCAATCGATGGCGGACTTACTCTGCTGACACTTGCAATTTTTGTCACCTTGGATAATAAACCTATCCTTTAGATTTTGAGAATTTATTAAAGTAACTAATTTTGCATGTGTTATTAAGACTTTTTATGTACACTCAGTCAGGTCTGACTCTTTGTGACCCTGTGGACTGTAGCCCACCAGGCTCCTCAGTCCATGGGATTCTCCAGGCAAGAATACTGGAGTGGGTTGCCATTTCCTTCTCCAGGGGATCCTCCCGACCCAGGGATCAAACCCACGTCTCCCACACTGCAGGCAGATGCTTTAACCTCTGAGCCACCATCGAAGCCCCTAGTATGAAGGGTTAAAAATGTATAAAGTCATGGTTATTGTCTAAAAGATGGATAATTTAGTTCAGCATTTCCAAAATTGTATTCTTTGAATCACTAGCTTTAAGCTTTACCCTGTGAAAAAAGAATTCCATGTATGAAAAAGTGTTAATTCCCTCTTGGAAAATCATATTAAAGGCCCTGAGATACCCTGAAGTGAAGAGATCTGTTAAATCTGTTTAATCTAGAATTTACCACATTTATTTGATCATGAATCACTGTTTTTGTGCAGTACCTCTACACATTTCGTGAAATGCATTTGGGAAATTCTGGCCCAGTACACTTGAGGACAGGGATTGTATATACTATTTCTGTGGGTATTTGATATTCCCTTTATCCCTTTCTGTGGGTATTACCCACAGAAATATCTACAATAAGATTTTAGAAATATATAGTTAAATGAAATATATTGTCAAACCTAGGCAGTTAGAGAAGATGCTCCTGAATTCCAGTCCAGAGATAGGTATCTGCTGTCTGCATTACTATTTCTTGGGGAAAATGTTATAAACTCAAATTCCCTAGGCTCTGTTCCTAAAAAAGTTTCTAATTCAATAGGTCTGAGGTTGGTTCTAAGAATCTGCATTAAATCAGGAAACTCAGCCAGGGGCTCTGTATCAACCTGGAGGGGTGGGATGGGGAGAGAGATGGGAGGGAAGTTCAAGAGGGAGGGGATATGTGTGTACCTATGGCTGATTCATGTTGAGGTTTGACAGAAAAGAACAAAATTGTGTAAGCAATTATCCCTCAGTAAAAAAATAAATTAAAAAAAATTTCTGAAGTGATTCTCAGTCATGGCTAGTTTAGGATCTTCTGGTAAGTATATGAAAAAAAAAAAAAAATGAGGCCCCCAGTTGAGCATTCAGTGTCTCTTAACTAAGTCGGTATGTTCTGTGGTCACAAGCTAAGTCCCAGCTTTGAAAATATACATATGCTGCATATGTATGAATGAACCTGGCCAAGTCCAAAGTACTAAGGTTGAAGGCAAGTCAAGTCACATACTGAAAAATTTCAAATTTAGCACAAACTCAGGATTTCAAAAATCTAGACTGGGCCAAGAGAACATAATAGTTATTATTTATTTATTTAAAGTTGACCATCCCCCTTGCATTGTGGATTAAAGATGCACCATGCTGTTTAATATGATGACTGATAAACCCAGAAAGAACTAATGAAAAAGAGATGTCATATTTATGGAATTGGGAGTTTTTTGGATTGGCCTTTAAAACTGTTGAAATGATACTGCTGGCCAACCCACTGTATCCTCCCAGATTGCAGGAAGGTGGCTTTAAAACTTAAATGTCAATCTGACTTAATATCGAACCTTGGGTGTTAAGACTAAGCAGAAGATTTTTTTGACATCAGCACTGTAAACATTATAAACAGCAATACAAATTTCTGTAAGACCATAAACTTTATACTGTCCCATAACCAAAAAAGTTCTGTATAGAAATATGTGCTGAAAGTGTCTCTATTTTTATAACACAAATGTTTGAGATCATTCCTGATTTGACCCCCTTCTTAGTAAAATTTAGTTTATAAATAATTACTGTTTCTTAGTTACTTTTCATATACTGTTGATAGAGTTAACTGATAGTTTACCTTCTGAAACAATCTAAATAAAGATGTTACAGGTGGTCAAACTATCCAAAGTTAACCCAAAAGATTTTTAACAGTCTTTAAGATTATTTTCCAAGGATAAGCAATAAAGAACATAGTAAGGATTGCATATTAGTGTGTTTTTTCAAAAGTTTTTATTTTTTGTGTGATTTGTGCTGCCACCTCCCCTCTCCATTGTTTTCCTTACATTAGTTTAAAAAGCCATTTAAAAAAATAAAGATTTGTTAGCAGGTATCATTTTACTTTTTTGACTTACTACCCTAATTGGAACTTCTATCCTTAGAGAATATTATGGCAGAATAGATTCTTTAGAATTGTTTCCTTTGATTGGTTAAATAATTTGATTATTCCATACAACTGAATGCTATGTAGTGATTAAAAGTGATAATATAGCTCTGTATTAATTGACATGGAAAGATCTTCATTAAATACAAGGAAAAGGAAAACATGTTCAAGGTACATGATTAAGTGAAAAAGCAAAACACCAAACAGTATGAATCCACAGGTTTAGATTCTATGTATTCAATGTATAAATTGAAAAAGGAAATAATAGCTAAATAGCTGTGACAGATGATGTGCCAGGCATTGTTCTGAGCACTTCGTACACATTAACCTGTTTAATTCTCATAATCACCCTATTAAAGTGCTTTCTCTTATGCCTTCCCCCTGCTTTCAGAAACTGAAGCACAGAGATGCTGTCATTTGCTCAAGGTCACAAAGCTAGTAAATGGGAGATCTGGATTTTGAACCGAGGCAGTCTGGTTCCACAGCTCACATTCTTAACTTCTTGGCTATATGAAATGTACCAAAATAGTAATGCTGTTAGTTGAACTATTTTCATTTTTATTCCTTCATGGACTGTCACAATTTCTTCTTCAGTCAGTGTGTAGGTTTAGTTGCTCAGTCGTGTCTGACTCTTGTGACCCCAAGGACTGTAGCCCACCAGGCTTCTCTGTCCATGGGATTCTCCAGGCAAGAATACTGGAGTGGGTTTCCATTTCCTTCTCCCAATCAGTGTGTATTACTTTCAAATTAGAAAAAAAAAGTTCTAAATGAAGAACTGCTTCTCCTCCTAAAGAACACAGTAATAAATACAACAGATCCCTGGATGGCAGCATACTATTTAGAGTTCAGTCTAGCTGTCTAAAGCAAACTCTTTAAAAGATTACATATTATCTTAACACTACAGATAAGGATATAAAAACTGAGCAATGTAGAGAGTTTTCTAGTTAAAGATGAGTCAGTGGCAAAGAATTACAACATGATCCAATGTCTATTAGGACCTGAATCATTCTTTAAAACTTGTCTAGTGATGAAAGGATGATATAATTTTTTGTATTTATTATGTTAAAAGGTCTTAGGACAGAACTCTACAAGATGAATGTGCCATGCTCTGCTCTACTGCTGCAAACTGAAAACACTGCATCCATCTCACCCTCCTAGTGGGCTCCTGCCTACTGATCTGTGACAGCTTCTCAATGGATGACAAGAAAAAGGTCTTTAAGGGTACTCTGAACCCAGCCCCCCAGTCATATACCACCTCCGCTAAGAGGTTCTTATAAAATACATCCTAATTCCACATTGTTATGCTTCATATTTGTTTAGTAATGTGAAAAAAATAACTCTTATCAGTTTGATGATTCTTTTACCATTTTCAAACGAGAATTATCTCTTCCTCTTACCTGTTATATTTCTACTTTAACTCTAATTAGTTTGATCTAGAAGGAATTGCAGGGAAATATAGTTTCATTCTCCCAGATAATCCAATAGTCCTTAAATGGATATCAGATCACCATGTACAGCACTGGAAAGTTTCCAAGGTCCTTGAGAAACTACAACTGAAGCAATATTTATTGAGTAAATAATGCATGTATTTGTGCCAGAACTGTACTAGAAGTGCTGGGAAAAGAAATAACTCTTCTATCACTCCAAATGATTCCTTATGTTCCACAGATCAAGGGACAGTTCAAAACTATCATTTAGAAATTTGATGTTTCTGAATAGAGAGGAGGAAGTGGTTAAAGTGACAAGGGATAATCGAGAGGCTCAGTATTAGACAGCTTGACTTGTACAGTCATGTTCTTCGTTATTCCTCAAGTTATTCCTTAAGTTGTAAATAAAAGTTAGCTATTTTTCTAAATGTAAGCATAACATATACATTGCAAAAAATTTAAACTATATAGAAAGAAAAAACATACAAAATTTTTTTACTGCTTATAGATAAGTGTTATTTTCGCACACTTCAGATTTTTTGCTATTTCTTATAAAAGCAGAAAAAACAGGGCCAAATCTGTTTTAAAAACTGGTTTCTCATTTAATAGAACTTGGAATTTTCCTGTTAATAAATATAACTACATTATCATTTTTTAAATAGCTGTTTATTTCATTGTAAGAAAGGGTCATAACGAATTACTTAATCTTGTCTTTTTGCAGATTTGGGTTATTCCCACATTACTGAGATACTATAATCAATACCACTGTATGCATAAAAACATACATACACACATATATGAATAAGTATCTATGTATGCACATGCATATGTTTATATGATACATATATGTATATTTTTTTGCTCTTTCATTTGATTATTTCCTTAAGAATTTCTTTGTGGCTTCTGAAGGTAAGCACCTTTGCATCTTGATACAAAAGTACCAGATTGCTCTGCAAAACCAGCAGAGCCAGTTTATCACCTGGCCCACAAAATTAGAGTTTCTTCATTGAGACAAATCACCAATCCTTGGTGTTACTAGTTTCTAAATAGTTGGCATTGTTCTAGGTAAGAAAATAGCTTTATTTTGGTTATAAGTGAGGTTGAATGTCTTTTTACATGTTTATGGCTATTTATATCCGTCTAGTCAAGGCTATGGTTCTTCGTGTGGTCATGTATGGATGTGAGAGTTGGACTGTGAGAAGGCTGAGTGCTGAAGAATTGATGCTTTTGAACTGTGTTT
>SJYW01042047.1:562264-576308 GCA_006410735.1 Raphicerus campestris | reverse complement strand
TTGGAGAAGACTCTTGAGAGTCCCTTGGACTGCAAGGAGATCCAACCAGTCCATCCTAAAGGAGATCAACCCTGAGATTTCTTTGGAAGGAATGATGCTAAAGCTGAAACTCCAGTACCCTGGCCACCTCATGCGAAGAGTTGACTCTTTTCCAGTGAGTCATGGGAGGGTTTAGGGGCAGGAGGAGAAGGGGACGACACAGAATAAGATGGCTGGATGGCATCACCGACTCGATGGATGTGAGTCTGAGTGAACTCCGGGAGTTGGTGATGGACAGGGAGGCCTGGTGTGCTGCGATTCATGGGGTCGCAAAGAGTCGCACACGACTGAGTAACTGAGCTGAACTGACTGATATTCTTTCTTTTGTGACTTGCCTGGTCATGACCTTTGCCCGCATTTCTACTGAGATAGTTATCTTTTCAAAATAGATTTTAAATTATTTATGTATTCATTATTCTATTTTAATTTGTCACATACCTCATAAAGTTTTTCTAGTTCACTTTATCTTAAGTTTTTCATTTTTTGTTTTCAGACAGAATTTAAAAATCTCTAATTAAAAAAACAATGACTACAGATAAGTTTTCTAGGGAGACTTTGTTGTTATTGTCCTTTCTTGATTCAATTCACAGGAAAAAGAAAATCTAAGACCAAGAATGAAATGGGAGTGCTTATGTGGATCAAGGAGAAGGAAATGGCAACCCACTCCAGTATTCTTGCCTGGAGAATCCCATGGACAGACAAGCCTGACGAGCTATAATCTATGGGGTCACAAAGAGTCAGACATAACTGAATGACTAGACAACAACGAATGTGGGTCAGATAATAAATATATTCAGTATTTTATTGTTATAAGCAGATATTTTCTAAGTATTGAGCCATTATGTAAAGTTTAAACTAGAACAAATGTAATATGTGTATTATAAGACACACATTTATTTTTATACTTTTCTAATTTGTTCAAAACTTAGTATATATTTATATATATATACATCTATCTATCTTTACATTTTAGGTACTTGTGAAGAGTAATAATTTTGTGGAAACACACAGATTTTTAAAAATTTGATCTTTTGTATACTGTTACATATATTCATAGATATACATGTATTATGGCTTAGAATTGTCAGGGAGCATTTATCCAGCTCATAAAATGTATGTACTATAGGAAGTAACACTACCCTAATATGGTTAATAGAAATGGAAGTGTGTTTCAAGCAGTTATTGCTAATAGAATTTGCATTATTTTTTAGTATAAAGAAACTGACATTTTTACTTTGGTAACTGAAAGGTAGCAGAAAGGACAATAATTCAGCTGTGAGCCAACAAGTTTTGGTGAGTGCTTGCCAAATAGCATTTTACATGCACCCACTCGCAAAGCAAATAGTGATCTTGTTGCAAAGCCCAGCTCCATGTGTTCAGTCACATTTCCTCCAAAGAAATCATGAAGTGAGCTGCCACCCACAATTCAAGTCAGTTGTATGTTACTTCTGGCTTTTAATGAAAACGTAAAACCCATGGGCCCAATTCTCTACTTGGCTCTGCATGTGTGAAGGGTGAGTTGAAGAGAAGTAATTAAGGACAGACGGGGAACTTTTGGAAAAACTAAACTAGGGATTAACTCAGATGCACTAAGAGTTGTTTAAATTCTTTCTGACCTTGCCTTATGAACATAATCTGTTTTAGTAACTTTGACTGCTTTGCCAAGTTGAGTGGTCGACATAGCATCTCTCTGTGAGGTAGGTTCCTAAGCATTCAATCAAACATGAGACCAAGAGATAGAAGTAATAGTATGTTTAGTATTTGAATTATTACTTTCAGAGCAAGTTATATAGTCTCTTTAAAAGAAAAAGGGTTTTCATGCTCACATGTCTGATTCAGTTGGGGGCCATACTTTTATTGCTGCATGGACTTTAAGAGACTCCAAGCTCGTTTCAATTGCTGGTGCAAGGGTGTAATATATTTTAGTAATTTGGCATTTGTTTATTATTATTGTCACTGAATCTGCACATGTGAAATTTATTTTTGGTTAATGAATGCTGTTGTACCTAAGCAGGTCTCTCAGACACCAACAGGGTACATCAAAACCCCAGTGTCAATTAAAAGTTGAGTAATGGTTTCTGCATTTTATCTTTTCTTTTGGGTAAATATTATAGAATTTTAGGGCTATTCTTCCACGAATCTAAGATATAATCTTTTTTGAGTGTATATGCAGGATACGAGCAACTGGTAAAATATCAAATGTAAATAATTCTTTGTTACAGCTTTTATGATAGATTAGAATAATGATATAATCTTTTTATAATAAATTGATATTTTTAAAATCGTAAAAACTAAGTATGGTCCATAAGATATAGACTCTGAATTTAAGGAACTGAAGAAGATGGTAATTCAGCATCCATAATCTCATGCATGGGTGTGAGATTAGAAGGAGTTAGGTTTTCAATAGTATTTAGGGGAATTGCACATGTGAGGGCTAGCTTCTTGGTTCTATATTAAAATTGGATCTCATGAGGTTTCTGTGTGGATTTAATGAAATTACACATAGCATTTCTAGCATATTGCCTTACTAACATAGAACAGAGGCTCAAGAAGTGTTACTCTCAAGTTAATAACGCAGGCTTCCCTGATACTGGCAAAACCAGGGATTATTATCCTCATATACAGATGAAGAAACTGAGGTGTAGAGACATTAGGGAATTTTCCTAATTCACAGAGTGAATTATAGATCTGGGATTCAAACTCAAGCTTGTTGAAACTCGAACTTAACCTCTGTGATATTCAGCAGTGTTCCCCAAACTTTGGTACTTTTATCTCTGGTAGCCTATATGAGGGTTTCCCAGGTGTCTCATGGTAAAGAATCTGCCTGCCAATGCAGAAGATGCCCATTGGATCCCTGGGCTGGGAAGAACCCCTGGAGAAGGAAATGGCAAACCACTCCAGTATCCTTGCCTGGGAAATCTCATGGACAGGGGGCTGGTGGGCTATAGTCCATGGGGTCACAAAAAGTTGGACATGACTTAGTGACTAAACAACAAAAGCATGTATAAAATTATTCTAGGTGGAACACAAACACATCCTTTACATGTAATTGTATGCATATATATCTATCTATATATTCATTTTTACTGGCCTTATCATCCATTTTTTTCCTGGTTTGCTTCAGTGGAAAAGCTTCAGTGGAAAAGCATCAGAGAAATTCTTATTTTGTAAAGAAAAGCAACTTCCTTACTAATAAAATATTTGTAGTATCCTTGAAGCACCTTTAATTATTTTCTTTTAAAAATAGCTTTATTGAAATANTTGGAGAAGACTCTTGAGAGTCCCTTGGACTGCAAGGAGATCCAACCAGTCCATCCTAAAGGAGATCAACCCTGAGATTTCTTTGGAAGGAATGACGCTAAAGCTGAAACTCCAGTACCCTGGCCACCTCATGCGAAGAGTTGACTCTTTTCCAGTGAGTCATGGGAGGGTTTAGGGGCAGGAGGAGAAGGGGACGACACAGAATAAGATGGCTGGATGGCATCACCGACTCGATGGATGTGAGTCTGAGTGAACTCCGGGAGTTGGTGATGGACAGGGAGGCCTGGTGTGCTGCGATTCATGGGGTCGCAAAGAGTCGCACACGACTGAGTAACTGAGCTGAACTGACTGATATTCTTTCTTTTGTGACTTGCCTGGTCATGACCTTTGCCCGCATTTCTACTGAGATAGTTATCTTTTCAAAATAGATTTTAAATTATTTATGTATTCATTATTCTATTTTAATTTGTCACATACCTCATAAAGTTTTTCTAGTTCACTTTATCTTAAGTTTTTCATTTTTTGTTTTCAGACAGAATTTAAAAATCTCTAATTAAAAAAACAATGACTACAGATAAGTTTTCTAGGGAGACTTTGTTGTTATTGTCCTTTCTTGATTCAATTCACAGGAAAAAGAAAATCTAAGACCAAGAATGAAATGGGAGTGCTTATGTGGATCAAGGAGAAGGAAATGGCAACCCACTCCAGTATTCTTGCCTGGAGAATCCCATGGACAGACAAGCCTGACGAGCTATAATCTATGGGGTCACAAAGAGTCAGACATAACTGAATGACTAGACAACAACGAATGTGGGTCAGATAATAAATATATTCAGTATTTTATTGTTATAAGCAGATATTTTCTAAGTATTGAGCCATTATGTAAAGTTTAAACTAGAACAAATGTAATATGTGTATTATAAGACACACATTTATTTTTATACTTTTCTAATTTGTTCAAAACTTAGTATATATTTATATATATATACATCTATCTATCTTTACATTTTAGGTACTTGTGAAGAGTAATAATTTTGTGGAAACACACAGATTTTTAAAAATTTGATCTTTTGTATACTGTTACATATATTCATAGATATACATGTATTATGGCTTAGAATTGTCAGGGAGCATTTATCCAGCTCATAAAATGTATGTACTATAGGAAGTAACACTACCCTAATATGGTTAATAGAAATGGAAGTGTGTTTCAAGCAGTTATTGCTAATAGAATTTGCATTATTTTTTAGTATAAAGAAACTGACATTTTTACTTTGGTAACTGAAAGGTAGCAGAAAGGACAATAATTCAGCTGTGAGCCAACAAGTTTTGGTGAATGCTTGCCAAATAGCATTTTACATGCACCCACTCGCAAAGCAAATAGTGATCTTGTTGCAAAGCCCAGCTCCATGTGTTCAGTCACATTTCCTCCAAAGAAATCATGAAGTGAGCTGCCACCCACAATTCAAGTCAGTTGTATGTTACTTCTGGCTTTTAATGAAAACGTAAAACCCATGGGCCCAATTCTCTACTTGGCTCTGCATGTGTGAAGGGTGAGTTGAAGAGAAGTAATTAAGGACAGACGGGGAACTTTTGGAAAAACTAAACTAGGGATTAACTCAGATGCACTAAGAGTTGTTTAAATTCTTTCTGACCTTGCCTTATGAACATAATCTGTTTTAGTAACTTTGACTGCTTTGCCAAGTTGAGTGGTCGACATAGCATCTCTCTGTGAGGTAGGTTCCTAAGCATTCAATCAAACATGAGACCAAGAGATAGAAGTAATAGTATGTTTAGTATTTGAATTATTACTTTCAGAGCAAGTTATATAGTCTCTTTAAAAGAAAAAGGGTTTTCATGCTCACATGTCTGATTCAGTTGGGGGCCATACTTTTATTGCTGCATGGACTTTAAGAGACTCCAAGCTCGTTTCAATTGCTGGTGCAAGGGTGTAATATATTTTAGTAATTTGGCATTTGTTTATTATTATTGTCACTGAATCTGCACATGTGAAATTTATTTTTGGTTAATGAATGCTGTTGTACCTAAGCAGGTCTCTCAGACACCAACAGGGTACATCAAAACCCCAGTGTCAATTAAAAGTTGAGTAATGGTTTCTGCATTTTATCTTTTCTTTTGGGTAAATGTTATAGAATTTTAGGGCTATTCTTCCACGAATCTAAGATATAATCTTTTTTGAGTGTATATGCAGGATACGAGCAACTGGTAAAATATCAAATGTAAATAATTCTTTGTTACAGCTTTTATGATAGATTAGAATAATGATATAATCTTTTTATAATAAATTGATATTTTTAAAATCGTAAAAACTAAGTATGGTCCATAAGATATAGACTCTGAATTCAAGGAACTGAAGAAGATGGTAATTCAGCATCCATAATCTCCTGCATGGGTGTGAGATTAGGAGTTAGGTTTTCAATAGTACTTAGGGGAATGCACATGTGAGGGCTAGCTTCTTGGTTCTATATTAAAATTGGATCTCATGAGGTTTCTGTGTGGATTTAATGAAATTACACATAGCATTTCTAGCATATTGCCTTACTAACATAGAACAGAGGCTCAAGAAGTGTTACTCTCAAGTTAATAACGCAGGCTTCCCTGATACTGGCAAAACCAGGGATTATTATCCTCATATACAGATGAAGAAACTGAGGTGTAGAGACATTAGGGAATTTTCCTAATTCACAGAGTGAATTATAGATCTGGGATTCAAACTCAAGCTTGTTGAAACTCGAACTTAACCTCTGTGATATTCAGCAGTGTTCCCCAAACTTTGGTACTTTTATCTCTGGTAGCCTATATGAGGGTTTCCCAGGTGTCTCATGGTAAAGAATCTGCCTGCCAATGCAGAAGATGCCCGTTGGATCCCTGGGCTGGGAAGATCCCCTGGAGAAGGAAATGGCAAACCACTCCAGTATCCTTGCCTGGGAAATCTCATGGACAGGGGGCTGGTGGGCTATAGTCCATGGGGTCACAAAAAGTTGGACATGACTTAGTGACTAAACAACAAAAGCATGTATAAAATTATTCTAGGTGGAACACAAACACATCCTTTACATGTAATTGTATGCATATATATCTATCTATATATTCATTTTTACTGGCCTTATCATCCATTTTTTTCCTGGTTTGCTTCAGTGGAAAAGCTTCAGTGGAAAAGCATCAGAGAAATTCTTATTTTGTAAAGAAAAGCAACTTCCTTACTAATAAAATATTTGTAGTATCCTTGAAGCACCTTTAATTATTTTCTTTTTAAAATAGCTTTATTGAAATATAATTCATATATCAACAGGTTCACCCTTTTAAAACATGCACTTCAGTGATTTTTAGTATATTCACAAAGTATATTGATCACTGCTGTCTATTCTAGAACATGTGTATTATCCCCCAAAAAAAGTCCATTTAGTCATTTCTCATTCTCCCCTTTGCCCAGTCCCTGAAAATCACAAATTAAATTTTTGTCCTATGGATTTACCTATTTTGGATATTCCTTACGGATGGAGTTAGACAATACATGGCCTTTTGTGTCTGGCTTCATTCAGTTTGCATAATGCTTTCAGTGTTCATCTATTTTGTATCGCGGCCAATTGCTGTTTTTGTTCTTCACTCAGTTGTGTCTGACTCTTTGAGAGCCCATGGACTGTAGCACACCAGGCTTCCCTGTCCTTCACCATCCAAACTCATGTCCATTGAGTCGGTGATACCATCCAACCATTTTGTCATAGTTGATACTTGATTGTTTTTTATGGCCAAATAATATAGCATTGTGTGGATGTACCACATTTTGGTTATCCATCCATCAGTTGGTGGCCATTTGGGTTGTTTCTACTATTTGGCTTTTATGAATCATGCTGCTATGAATATCCATCTGTTTGAGTTTGCAAGTCTTTTGGGTAATATATCTAACAGTGGAATTGCTGGTCTTATGGAAACTCTAGGCTTAATTTTTTGAGGAGTCTCCAAACTGATTTTCACAGTGGCTACACCATTTTACATTCTTAATAGCAGTATATGAGAGTTCCAATTTCTCCATTTCCTCACCAATAGTTGTTATTTTTCATGAAAAAAAAATTATAGCCACACTAATGAGTTACATGAAATGTCATATATATTTATCTTCAAATATATTTGAAAATACAATTATCATATTAAGACACAGAGACTGTTTGCTTTTCATTTATGGCACTGATAAGATTTCTTAAATACCCTTTATTTAAGCAGGAAAAACTGAATAGTTTAAAAATAAAAAGATAAATAACACATGAATGAGCTATGGATATGGCAAAATTTGTGACGGTGTGACCTGGGGCAAGTTACTTAATTTCTTTGAGCCTCAGTTTCATCATCTGTAATAAAGGGGGGCACTGGACTGTTAAAGCAGATTAAGTGGGCTAATATTCATAAAGTGCTTAAATGGTACCTCTAGAAAAGTATGCTAAATAAATAGAGAAAGTGGTATTGAATGACTGAAGTTTGAGAAACTCCTATGTAATGTATACTACACTCTTTATTAACTGGGACTGGCTTCTTCTACAGGGGGTATTCAGTCAGTGTTTAACTAATAAAATGAATGGCAGAGTGAATTTAATTGTAGCATTGAATTTCCCTGTTTACCCTGAGCTTGTGTGATAAAAGGTGCTGCAGAAATGGAGAATTTTCTCAGGGTGGGGGTGGTGCAGACACGCAGGCACAGAATGGTCACTGCTGACATTCTGCCACAGAAAAACCCAGCCTATCCACTGGCACCAGCCTCTACTCAAAACGCTGGGGCTTGCAGGAGGTATGAAAAACACCCATCTCTTTTCCTCCTGGATTCTTGGCTTCTTTGTTTTCTTCTTCTTTGTCCCTTCCTTTCTTCCTGTCTAATGATTTTCTAAATTGGTGGGGCTAGACTTCAATTCTCTCTTTTTGTCCATGATAGAAAGGCAAGTACATTGTGATCACAAATGACAATATTTTAGTCTTTGTAACGGGATTCAGCCTAGCTATGGTTCTCTGGAAAGATCATGGTTGCAGTCAACAGTAGCCACTCGACCTCCAGGGAGAGAAACATTACAAACAGTTCCCTTCCCTTAGCAGAATCATCTTCTCACACTTGGATGTTAGAGTTTAAACATTCATGAGTTAAATGGCCAAATAAAAGTGATTGTTCCACTCGACATCAGACATAAAGATTTTTCTCGAGTAATGCAAGAGAGTTAATGAAGAAAAATATTTCACTGATATAAAAAATACTTTAGTTTTCATTTATAGAATTATGAGCAGTGCCATGTTCTCTGCTCGGCAGTGCCACTGTTTTATGCATCTTTACAGTTAATAACTTATTCTAGGTATTAAATCTGTCACATTCCTTTTACTTAGACCTGCAGTGAAAAATTTACAGCAGGAGACCCAGAACTGACCCAGCAATTTGAAAACATAACACAGATATGAATCCAATTATTCTCCATCTAAATGCTGACACTTCTGCCCCACATCGAGATGTGACATCTGTACCAGTCATACTTAATATCTAACTCATCAACGTCAGTGCAGAAATACAAACAAAAAGATTAGTTCACACCCACTTTCAGAAGAGTCTGAATAATAAAAAGAAAAAATACTAGCCTGAGCCATGTAATTTAGATACTGACATAAAACATATTTTTAAAAGTTGCTTAAAGAACAGAATATGTGCTCCCTCCTGGTGTGCTGGTCTTTCCCCCTTTACCAACTATTTTGCCATGAAAGAGAAAGAGTTGCTTGGCCAAGTTCATAAAGCAAAACAAATGACTTGTGGCGCAGGAATATATCAGTGGTGAACTCCTTAGGTCTAAGGGTTCTTGCCAAACGCACCAGCCATTTCTGTTTTTATTCTTTGTAAAAATCAGCAAAATTTTCACCAGAACCACTGGAACTGTTTTCCGTGTCAAAATGTAACTAGATCAAACAGTGGCCTTGTGAAGGGAAGTGGGTGGCCGGGGGGAGATTCCTTCAGGTAAAAAAAGTGAAACCTCCAGGGTTGTGGTATAAATAAAAAATTTCTTTTAAGAAGTGTAAAATGAGGCATTTTACTTTAGTCCTCTTCAACAGATAGAAAGAGGCATTCTAGAATAGGCTAAAAAGTGATCAATAAGAAGAATGTGAATTAGCGCTTCAACCAAGGAGGAATGTTTTTCTTGTTCTCAGGGAAGGAAGCAGAAGAGAAAAGATATTAGGGTCAGGAGAAAGTGACAGAGCAGGCACGTGCACCTCTACACACGCTCAAAACACGCTCCCTTCCTTTTGTTGAGAATAAAGTAAAAGTGAAATCACAGGAAGCAAGTTGGTCACAAGACCTATGTTCGATCAAAACTAGGTTCTACGTGGAGAACAAAACAGAACGTTTTCAGGATCTGTTTGACTTCTAATGGATGATAATGACAATGAAAGACAACTTATCCAGCAACCCTTCAGATCAAATTTCTTAGCCATCTTTTTACAGTGCGTGAATTAGACTTTGGCTTTTTATTCTGTTACATTTACATTATCAGAGACTAATTCCCAATCTATCCTAGTCACAAAGGGGCACAAAGGCAACACAACATGTAACAATCCAGAAGCTATAGAAGTTCACATGGAAACATCAAAACACAAAATGACAGCAAGAACAACTCTCTTCCACCAGACACACAATCTCTATATTTGTATGCGTTCATATTTTAGCCCATAGAAAAAATATGATCTGGAAAAAAACAAAATCTTAGTAGTGATTATTACATTTTAGGGAAGCAGTGGGATTGGAGGATGAAGAAGGGGGCTTTGAAATATCACTTTTTAGACTGTCTTTCAAGTACAGTGCAGAAGGGAGTGAAACAAGCATTCATGCACACATCACTGAGGCTGAACAACTGTTAGTATTTTGTGGTCTTTGTTTTAGATTCCTTGCTCCTCTCTACTTCTGCCCCCCAACCCCCCAGCTTTTTTTTTTTTAAAAGAAATAAAACATTACAGCTACCAAAGTACATTGATACATGTTTTCTGAAAATGATCTTGGGGCCCATGCTAGGTTGCTTGGGCGACAGTGCAGCTGAGACCAGAAGCACCCACATCTCCTTGCTGGAGAGTCTACACCCAAGTTCAGCTTCCCTTGGCACTCATTGGCCTCAATCTGGGCAGGGGTTCAGCATATTTCTGTGGGCCCCAGGACCTTCATGTGAAAACCAGTTGATCTTCCTAGACAATTCTGTAACCAGCTGACATCCAAAATCCTGACCTCCTGGCAACAAAGCAACCAGTGTACTTCCCTACTAATAAATCAGCTTTCTTGCCTTACCCTCTAAAAAAAAGCAAAAAACAGGAGGGCAGTGTGTCTATACCAGCCCATAGACTCACAGGTCTCTGTAGGATGGTGGAGAGATGGAGACTCGGCACCGGCAGATTGTGGTCTCTACACGTTTTCTCTTTGCTCCACAAAGACCAGGTAACACTGTAGAGTCTGTTTTCAGCCTTGGCATAGGACAGGTGGGCATCCAGATGGTACTCACCTGACGTGGCAGGTGATAACCAAGAAAGTACTCAAACTGCAAAACAGTGTTTTTTCATCTTTTGTACCTTTCCTAAAACAAAGCTCTTTTCCACGCTCCCCAGAGACAAGCACCAACCTGAAATATTAATAGATGTGTGCTTGCATTCTTGTAGTTCTAGTATATTTGAATATATTATATATTTGTTTTATATTATATTATATATTATAAACTAGTATATTTGAATATATATGTATTATATATAAACAAAAACATATAGTTTTTCAAAATTTACCTTCTGTTTCTATAACTTCCTCATTTTAGTCCACATTATATAAAATCTATCCATGTGGATTTTGTATTTTATTTAATCTGAGAACCTCTGTGTCTTAATAAGCAAATTTAATCTATTGACATTTATTGAGATTATTGATATTTATTATTATTACCATTTTTTCAAATTTTCTTTCATTTTTTTTCCTTTGCTTTACTTTTCTTTTTCTGTCCTGATGTAAGTGAATTTTCTTTAATCTGCCCTTTCAGAAAGTAATCTAAAACCTACTTTGTAAAGTGGCTACTCCTAAAATTTTAAATGTATACTTGATGAGGCCAAGGTTGTTGATATAAGAAACTTAGACCATTTTTACTCTGAGTACCTCCTGCCTATTTCCCATGTGCTGATATCTCAATATTTTATTGTTCCTTCTTTTTTAAACAGTTGATATTTATTTATGTTTGTTGGCATGTTAAGTGTTTTTTGCTTTTATTTTTTCTCTTTATTATCCTTGTCACATGGTAATTCATCCCTTACTTCTGAGTTGTTATTTTTCTGTTTTCCTTATTGAACTATAGCTTTTAACACATGACTTTTTAGTGTAGGTCTATGTATTAGGGTTCTCCACTGAAACAGGAGAAAAAGGTGGTGGGTGGAGAAGGGGAGAGAAGAGGAAGGGAGGGAATGAGAAAATAGAGCTGAGGAGTAAAAGATTGAAGGGGCTCATGAAACCATGAGATTGTGGAGGAAACCCAGGGAAGATTTGCAGTTGGAGTTGGAAGGCCATCTGCTGACAGAACTCTTTCTCTGACCAAACCCACGTCTCTGCATTGTAGGTGAGCAACAAAGCTCACCTACATCCCTGGTGGCTCAGACAGTAAAGAATCTGCCTACAATGCAGAGACGTGGGTTTGGTCCCTGGGTTCGGAAGATCCCCTGAAGAAGGAAATGGCAACCCACTCCAGTATTCTTGCCCAGAGAATTCCACGGACAGAGGAGCCTGGCAGGCTACAGTTCACAAAGTCCACGGGGTGAGCAACTAACACTTTCACTTTCAGCCACTTCACCTACAGCCTGGCAAGTAATCTGCTTTACTCACAGTCTGCTGGTTTAAATGTTAATCTCATTGGAAACAAACAAACAAACAGCTTTGTCAAAACATCTGGAATCATGTGTGACCAAATATTTGGGTACTCTGGTCTAGCTAAATTGACACATAAAATTAATGATTGTAGTCTCTAAATAGTATAGTCTATTAACCTTTGAAAATGATTTTTTAAATTCTTGGTTTGGTGCTTTAAAGAATTCTGATATAAGGATATTTTCATTCATTTCATAAGATCTTCTTTATTATCTTGTATTGCTCTAACTAGACTTCTTCTCTAAATCTGTGTGTGGAATCTTAACCAACGGGCCACCAGGGTAGTCCCTCTTCTCTAAATCTGGTTGACATTCTAAGTAAGATTTTTACTTTTATCTTTTATTTTCCACAATTTATTTATGAGTGTCCAAGCCTAGATTTGTTTCTCGGTACAGGTTTGTTTTTATACTTTTCTTAGGATTTCAAAGGTTTCTTCAATGTCAGACTCTTTCTTCAACTCTACAAAGTTCTCAGCCCTTTTTATTCAAAAAATTTCCTCCCTCATTCATTATATTTTCTCTTTTTGGAAGTCTTCTCAAAGTTCCTCATCTATCCTTTATGTCTCTTAGCTTCTCTTTCATATTTTCCATTTATTTCTCTCTCTCTGTAACACATTATGGCAGTTTTCCTCAAACTCCCATCTGTTCATTTCCTAAATCTCTCTTCAGTTCTCTCTCTATGGTTCACATCATAAGTTGTAACATCAAAGGTCATTTCTTTTAATTTCTAGAATATAAAATTTTAAAATCTGCTATCTTTCCTTTTTCTGAACTATCCTGTTCTTGTCTTTTGATTTCTATTCCTGTATCTTTTTTAGGGTATTTAACTTACTTCCAAGCCTCTTTCAGAACAAATTATTATTTTCAGTTCAGGATGTGTTAATCCTTTTGCTTGTTCTGTCTGCTGAATCTCCCTCTTGGGGTTGGTTTCCTTGTGTGATAGAGTCCTCAGCATCTCTTTGCATTCGCCTTTGTCAGAGCCTTATAAGTTTCAATGATTCTAAACTAGTTTTTAACTAGATTATAAACTTCTTGGTGTATAAATGAGTTATACTACATGGGTGATATGAATAGGTACCTCACACATTTATTTCATAGAGTTTGGCATTCTAATTTCTCAAGAGCGACTCTTTCTGTCATAATTCTTAGTATATAGCTGGTGTCCTTACTGTTTCTCTAGACAGTGATTAGAATTCTTCTGATTCTTATCTCAAGAACAGAGAAGTTTGTCTTCGCTCCTGGCTTTAAGTAGATATCTCAGTTCTGGCTTTTCATGTGCATAGACCACAGCATGGATTCTCTGACTGGTATGAGCTTTAAAGCTCTGGGTCCCAGACAGTAAGAGCTCTAGGTTTTTATTACTATTATTATTCTTTTATAAATCACTCATCTCATGCAACTTGTCAATCTCTGACTCCAAGTACCCTCTTCAGATCTATTACCTGGGGTATTTTTTGTTTGTCTTAAAATTGGATAATAGAAAATGTCTTGCTATATCTTATCTCACTCATTTTGTCAAATTGATTAGAAATCCACAATGCAGTTTTTAAGTAGCTAATTTAAAAACCACAGGAAGCCAGTTAGAGTGTGATATTAATTATCACTTGACCTCCTATATGTAGTGTGAAAGTTAGAAATGGAGATTCCAGGAGTAGGAGGGCTCAGAGAAGGGCCAGGAAGATCCCCTAGCCTTGGTCAACTTTTTGGACTTCACCTACCTCAAGTCATTATTCATCTTGGAAACTAGATTATAGTATTTTTCTCTTCAATTAAAAAAAAATTGTAGTGACTTCCTACCCTGAAGGAATTTTTTCCCCCAAAATGT
>SJYW01042047.1:542829-561991 GCA_006410735.1 Raphicerus campestris | reverse complement strand
GGTTGACATTCTAAGTAAGATTTTTACTTTTATCTTTTATTTTCCACAATTTATTTATGAGTGTCCAAGCCTAGATTTGTTTCTCGGTACAGGTTTGTTTTTATACTTTTCTTAGGATTTCAAAAGTTTCTTCAATGTCAGACTCTTTCTTCAACTCTACAAAGTTCTCAGCCCTTTTTATTCAAAAAATTTCCTCCCTCATTCATTATATTTTCTCTTTTTGGAAGTCTTCTCAAAGTTCCTCATCTATCCTTTATGTCTCTTAGTTTCTCTTTCATATTTTCCATTTATTTCTCTCTCTCTGTAACACATTAGGCAGTTTTCCTCAAACTCCCATCTGTTCATTTCCTAAATCTCTCTTCAGTTCTCTCTCTATGGTTTACATCATAAGTTGTAACATCAAAGGTCATTTCTTTTAATTTCTAGAATATAAATTTTTAAAATCTGCTATCTTTCCTTTTTCTGAACTATCCTGTTCTTGTCTTTTGATTTCTATTCCTGTATCTTTTTTAGGGTATTTAACTTACTTCCAAGCCTCTTTCAGAACAAATTATTATTTTCAGTTCAGGATGTGTTAATCCTTTTGCTTGTTCTGTCTGCTAAATCTCCCTCTTGGGGTTGGTTTCCTTGTGTGATAGAGTCCTCAGCATCTCTTTGCATTCGCCTTTGTCAGAGCCTTATAAGTTTCAATGATTCTAAACTAGTTTTTAACTAGATTATAAACTTCTTGGTGTATAAATGAGTTATACTACATGGGTGATATGAATGGGTACCTCACACATTTATTTCATAGAGTTTGGCATTCTAATTTCTCAAGAGCGACTCTTTCTGTCATAATTCTTAGTATATAGCTGGTGTCCTTACTGTTTCTCTAGACAGTGATTAGAATTCTTCTGATACTTATCTCAAGAACAGAGAAGTTTGTCTTCACTCCTGGCTTTAAGTAGATATCTCAGTTCTGGCTTTTCATGTGCATAGACCACAAGCATGGATTCTCTGACTGGTATGAGCTTTAAAGCTCTGGGTCCCAGACAGTAAGAGCTCTAGGTTTTTATTACTATTATTATTCTTTTATAAATCACTCATCTCATGCAACTTGTCAATCTCTGACTCCAAGTACCCTCTTCAGATCTATTACCTGGGGTATTTTTTGTTTGTCTTAAAATTGGATAATAGAAAATGTCTTGCTATATCTTATCTCACTCATTTTGTCAAATTGATTAGAAATCCACAATGCAGTTTTTAAGTAGCTAATTTAAAAACCACAGGAAGCCAGTTAGAGTGTGATATTAATTATCACTTGACCTCCTATATGTAGTGTGAAAGTTAGAAATGGAGATTCCAGGAGTAGGAGGGCTCAGAGAAGGGCCAGGAAGATCCCCTAGCCTTGGTCAACTTTTTGGACTTCACCTACCTCAAGTCATTATTCATCTTGGAAACTAGATTATAGTATTTTTCTCTTCAATTAAAAAAAAATTGTAGTGACTTCCTACCCTGAAGGAATTTTTTCCCCCAAAATGTGTTTTTTTTTTTTTTTAATTTTGCTAAGTATGTCTGCTACTTTTTAAAGGGCAATTATCATCAATAAGCTAACATGTAACATTAGCCAGGATCTGCCTAACATTCAGTTTAGTGAAGAACAAGAGAAGAACACACCTAGGATCTTCAGAAAATATGTAAAACTTTAAGACAGTAGGGCAGACTTTTGCTGGTTTCCAGAGAGTATGGGCAATTCTTGTCTGAAATTCAAATGATCTCCATTGAATTTTAAGGTCTTTTGTGTGTGTGTGTGTATGAGAGAGAGAGAGAGCAGGATTGTAATTTATTCGTGTTTATATTCCTCAATAGTGTGTGGTTCATACATTATACTTGACTTCTCTGTGGCCTTGAATCTCACATAAATAGATTTGCCAAACTTAGGAAATGTTTTTCCTCTATGGGTATGATTTTTACATTTAGGCAGCTGTTTTTTTGGTAACAAGTGCATTAGTAAATATTTGTTCTTCATCAGCAGATTTCCAGCTCTACATTATTCCATCCAAAAAAGAAAACTTCTTTTTGAAGAGTGAGAGGAGGAACCAGTTAATCTAGTTTGTCTGTTTATCTATTTATCCATTTATTTATCTATCTTTCCCTATCCCATCTTTTTGTCATTTTTGACTGCTTACCTTTCATTTTCTTTTTCCTAATAACATTATAAATTTGGAGGGGTGAGCTTACCTCTCCATCCTTACCACTGTGATTCGAGTAGGACATAATTGACTTAGTTTATTCTGCCAGTTCCACCATCTGGGCCACAATGATTAGTTAAGTATGGGTGCATAACCCAGTGATAGGCAGTGAGATGGGAGAAAATGTTTGCAGGGCTTACACTGGAACCTTTCCACATTGGAAGGATCAGCAATTCATATTGACAGGAACAAACTTACACCTAGGTATGAGTTTCTTTTTCCTCTTATACTATTCTCTGGAGGTTCATTGTGTTTGATCAACTAGCACTGAATTCTACATAATATTCCACCAGAACAGGGACCCACTTTACAGAATAAAAAGATAGGAAGTAGGCCCATGACCATGGGCTCCACTGGACCTATCATATTCTATGAAGTGAGAGTGTCAGTTGCTCAGTCATGTCCAACTCTTTGCGACCCCATGGACGGTAGCCAGCCATGCCCGTCTGTCCATAGGATTCTCTAGGCAAGAATACTGAAGTGGGTAGACATTTCCTCCTCCAGGGGATCTTCCTGACCTAGGGATCAAACCTAGGTGTCCTGTATTGTAGGCAGATTCTTTACCATCTGAGTCACCAGAGAAGCCCCCATCATATTTTATACTGCCTAGCAATTACTGGCCTGATAGAGAGTTAAAAAGACCTGGTAACAAGAGAGAACTGAAGAGCCAGCTTAGAGGCAACACCTGAGAAGGATTAAGTGCCATCTCTCAGAACACAGAACACTATGCTTTGAATCAAAGATCTTTTAAATGGTGCTCGTCCTTGATTTCATGAATCTGGGAACCAAGGGTAGAAACAGGAGATGTTCTACTTTTATCACTGTCAGTGCTATAAAATATACAATATAGTGATTTTATCAGGTTCATAAAAATTTCTCAAACATCACTACTAATTACAGAACATTTTCACCACTCCAAAAACAAACTTCATATCTATTAGCAGTCACTCTCCATTTTTTTCTGCTTCCATCTCTTGGCAATGACTAATATACGTTGTCTCCCTAGATTTCCCTATTCTAGACATTTCATATAAACAGTATCATATAATATACGGTGTCTTATAGCGGGCTTCATTCCCACAGCATAATTTCAAAGTGGGAACATTAAAGTATGTGCCAATATTTCATTCCTTTTCACTGCTTAATAATATTCGGTTGGGTAGATATGGCACATATTGTCTATCTGTTCAGCAATTGATGGACAGTTGGGTTGATTTCACTTTTTGGCTATTATAAATAATGCTGTCATAAACATTAGTGTATACATTTTTGTGGGGACATATGTTTTTAATTCTTTTGTTATATACCTAGGAATGGAAATTGTGAGGTCCATGTGGTAACTCTAAGCTACTCTTTGAGGTACTGCCAAAATAGTTTTCAAACAGACGAATGTTATAAAACATTTTGTAATTAACTTGGACCTTAATTATACTGAGGTCAAACAATGTTATTTGTTTTTTGAATCTGGTTTTATGACCTGGTTTAGAGATAAATGTCACAAATATTCTGTCTACTTAAGAAGACTGTGTATTTTTGACTGCTGCATGTAAAGGTCTTAATATTTTTATTAATTCATGCTCATATTCATTGTTGATTTTTTCTTGCTAGAATTATCAGTAATTGAGAAAGTTTGTGGATTTGTCAACTTCCAGTCATATCAATTCTTTTTGAGACTGTTTTGTTATAGTCTCAAAGGTACATATACATTTTGAATGCGTATATCTCTGGTGAACTGAAATTTTTATCAAGATGTTTTGTCTTAAACTTATTTCATCTACCATTAAAATAGCTCTTCCAGCTTCCTTTTTGTCAGTAATTACCTAGGATATAGATCTCTATCCTTTTACTTTAAAGTTTCCTGTGGTCTTATACTTACATGTTTTCTTCTCAGGAGGATATATTTTGATTTAAAAACATGTCGTTTCATAATCTGTCTTTTAACTATTGAGTTTAATCCATTTAAATTTTTTATAGAGTTTTATTTTGTTTTATATTTTTATGTCTCCTTCTTTGGGAGTTATATATTCCAATTCTACTTCATTCTTTCAGTTTCTAGTCTTGAAATAGTGTCAAGCATGTTTGGCTTAAGAATTTGAAATTAAATAATATTTCAATCTCTCTCTTGAAATATACAAANAGGAAGCCAGTTAGAGTGTGATATTAATTATCACTTGACCTCCTATATGTAGTGTGAAAGTTAGAAATGGAGATTCCAGGAGTAGGAGGGCTCAGAGAAGGGCCAGGAAGATCCCCTAGCCTTAGTTGGTCAACTTTTTTGGACTTCACCTACCTCAAGTCATTACTCATCTTGGAAACTAGACTATAGTATTTTTCTCTTCAATTTAAAAAAATTGTAGTGACTCCCCACCCTGAAGGAATTTTTTCCCCCAAAATGTGTTTTTTTTTAAGTATATCTGCTACTTTTTAAAGGGCACTTATCATCAATAAGCTAACATGTAACATTAGCCAGGATCTGCCTAACATTCAATTTAGTGAAGAACAAGAGAAGAACACACCTAGGATCTTCAGAAAATATGTAAAACTTTAAGACAGTGGGGCAGACTTTTGCTGGTTTCCAGAGAGTATGGGCAATTCTTGTCTGAAATTCAAATGATCTCCATTGAATTTTAAGGTCTTTTGTGTGTGTGTGTGTGTGTGTGTGTGTGTGTGTGTGTGAGAGAGAGAGAGAGAGAGCAGGATTGTAATTTATTCGTGTTTATATTCCTCAATAGTGTGTGGTTCATACATTATACTTGACTTCTCTGTGGCCTTGAATCTCAGATAAATAGATTTGCCAAACTTAGGAAATGTTTTTCCTCTATGGGTATGATTTTTACATTTAGGCAGCTGTTTTTTTGGTAACAAGTGCATTAGTAAATATTTGTTCTTCATCAGCAGATTTCCAGCTCTACATTATTCCATCCAAAAAAGAAAACTTCTTTTTGAAGAGTGAGAGGAGGAACCAGTTAATCTAGTTTGTCTGTTTATCTATTTATCCATTTATTTATCTATCTTTCCCTATCCCATCTTTTTGTCATTTTTGACTGCTTACCTTTCATTTTCTTTTTCCTAATAACATTATAAATTTGGAGGGGTGAGCTTACCTCTCCATCCTTACCACTGTGATTAGAGTAGGACATAATTGACTTAGTTTATTCTGCCAGTTCCACCATGTGGGCCACAATGATTAGTTAAGTATGGGTGCATAACCCAGTGATAGGCAGTGAGATGGGAGAAAATGTTTGCAGGTCTTACACTGGAACCTTTCCACATTGGAAGGATCAGCAATTCATATTGACAGGAACAAACTTACACCTAGGTATGAGTTTCTTTTTCCTCTTATACTATTCTCTGGAGGTTCATTGTGTTTGATCAACTAGCACTGAATTCTACATAATATTCCACCAGAACAGGGACCCACTTTACAGAATAAAAAGATAGGAAGTAGGCCCATGACCATGGGCTCCACTGGACCTATCATATTCTATGAAGTGAGAGTGTCAGTTGCTCAGTCATGTCCAACTCTTTGCGACCCCATGGACGGTAGCCAGCCATGCCCGTCTGTCCATAGGATTCTCTAGGCAAGAATACTGAAGTGGGTAGACATTTCCTCCTCCAGGGGATCTTCCTGACCTAGGGATCAAACCTAGGTGTCCTGTATTGTAGGCAGATTCTTTACCATCTGAGTCACCAGAGAAGCCCCCATCATATTTTATACTGCCTAGCAATTACTGGCCTGATAGAGAGTTAAAAAGACCTGGTAACAAGAGAGAACTGAAGAGCCAGCTTAGAGGCAACACCTGAGAAGGATTAAGTGCCATCTCTCAGAACACAGAACACTATGCTTTGAATCAAAGATCTTTTAAATGGTGCTCGTCCTTGATTTCATGAATCTGGGAACCAAGGGTAGAAACAGGAGATGTTCTACTTTTATCACTGTCAGTGCTATAAAATATACAATATAGTGATTTTATCAGGTTCATAAAAATTTCTCAAACATCACTACTAATTACAGAACATTTTCACCACTCCAAAAACAAACTTCATATCTATTAGCAGTCACTCTCCATTTTTTTCTGCTTCCATCTCTTGGCAATGACTAATATACGTTGTCTCCCTAGATTTCCCTATTCTAGACATTTCATATAAACAGTATCATATAATATACGGTGTCTTATAGCGGGCTTCATTCCCACAGCATAATTTCAAAGTGGGAACATTAAAGTATGTGCCAATATTTCATTCCTTTTCACTGCTTAATAATATTCGGTTGGGTAGATATGGCACATATTGTCTATCTGTTCAGCAATTGATGGACAGTTGGGTTGATTTCACTTTTTGGCTATTATAAATAATGCTGTCATAAACATTAGTGTATACATTTTTGTGGGGACATATGTTTTTAATTCTTTTGTTATATACCTAGGAATGGAAATTGTGAGGTCCATGTGGTAACTCTAAGCTACTCTTTGAGGTACTGCCAAAATAGTTTTCAAACAGACGAATGTTATAAAACATTTTGTAATTAACTTGGACCTTAATTATACTGAGGTCAAACAATGTTATTTGTTTTTTGAATCTGGTTTTATGACCTGGTTTAGAGATAAATGTCACAAATATTCTGTCTACTTAAGAAGACTGTGTATTTTTGACTGCTGCATGTAAAGGTCTTAATATTTTTATTAATTCATGCTCATATTCATTGTTGATTTTTTCTTGCTAGAATTATCAGTAATTGAGAAAGTTTGTGGATTTGTCAACTTCCAGTCATATCAATTCTTTTTGAGACTGTTTTGTTATAGTCTCAAAGGTACATATACATTTTGAATGCGTATATCTCTGGTGAACTGAAATTTTTATCAAGATGTTTTGTCTTAAACTTATTTCATCTACCATTAAAATAGCTCTTCCAGCTTCCTTTTTGTCAGTAATTACCTAGGATATAGATCTCTATCCTTTTACTTTAAAGTTTCCTGTGGTCTTATACTTACATGTTTTCTTCTCAGGAGGATATATTTTGATTTAAAAACATGTCGTTTCATAATCTGTCTTTTAACTATTGAGTTTAATCCATTTAAATTTTTTATAGAGTTTTATTTTGTTTTATATTTTTATCTCTCCTTCTTTGGGAGTTATATATTCCAATTCTACTTCATTCTTTCAGTTTCTAGTCTTGAAATAGTGTCAAGCATGTTTGGCTTAAGAATTTGAAATTAAATAATATTTCAATCTCTCTCTTGAAATATACAAAACTCCCAGACAATTTAAAATTTGATTACTGTATAACTTAAACCTATTATTTTCTAGTACCTTAACTATGTGTTATTATTATTTTATACACTGTTTGGGCTTATAAACATGTTTATCTTTGAAAAAAATAATTCTTGTATTTCAAATTACTGTCTTGTAATCATTAATTTATTCAAAATTTATTGAGCATCTATGTAATTCAGGAATAGTACTAGAGATGACACTGTTGAGTAGGAAGATGGTCCCTATATTAACGGAGCTTGTAGTTTATCTGGGGGAGGGAGCAGATAAAATATTGATCCAAAAACTGCACAAATGAGTGAAAAATTATAACTATGGTAACTACAATGAGATTTAGAGAGACATGGTACTTTAAGTGTGTGAGATGGGTGAACTCGCCCTAGTCAGGGAGACTGGGAAAGGCTTCTCTAGAAACAGCCAACTGTATTGCCCCTGAAAGACGAANTGAGTGAAAAATTATAACTATGGTAACTACAATGAGATTTAGAGAGACATGGTACTTTAAGTGTGTGAGATGGGTGAACTCGGCCTAGTCAGGGAGACTGGGAAAGGCTTCTCTAGAAACAGCCAACTGTACTGCCCCTGAAAGACGAAGAGGCACTTACTGCATGAGGGAAAATGGTCAGTGAAATCACTGATGAGTGGGAACACGGCTCAAATACAGTACTGAAAATTTTTTTTTAATATCTAGAGCCAAGAACACAGTCATGTAGTGCGCTGTGGCTAGAAAGGTAATCTGGTTCAAGCCAGGGGAAGGCATTTTGAATTTTTCTTAAGAATAATAGGAAGTGACTCAGATGTTAAAACAGGTTAGTATTTGTGCGTTTGCACTTAAAATACCACGGAGAATACATTGATGGGAGAAAAAGAGGGTGTGGCTAGAACTAAGAGGCAATTCTACTAGTGAAGGTGCTTAGGTTAGGTACTCTCAGCTTTAGACTAGGCAGTCTTGTCACTATCAGTTTCTTTTTTGAAAATATTCATGCCTCCCAGATCAGGGTATTTGAGTCTTTTAAATGATCAAATGTTTCAAAGTGTACAGACACAGGTACACAAATTTCACCAAAACAATATGTTTAAGAGGAGTTATGCTGGCTCTTCTTTGACCCAAGCACATCAAGTTTCTGTCACTAATTTACTTAATTTAATTAGTTTGGCTCTGTTGATTGTATTTACCCTTTAACAACCATGCGCAAGTCTTTTTTATTGTCCTGTGTGGATCTCGCATGTGCACTGTTTTATACTAACCATCACATATATCAAGGGAAAATGCCTACTAGCCAGTTCGCTTGTCAATTGTTCTAAAGGAAGATGGGAGTTTTATCATCTGTGAATTTATGGATTAAGTCTGTAAGCTGGTGCGTATTTCTTTGACTTGAGGTGCTACTGATTATAAGATTTACCATTATTTTGTATACTACTAAGGAAAAAAGGCTGCCTTTTAAACTATTATACTGCTTTTTAATCACTTAGAATTTTTTATTTTACACTTATTGAAAGGGCTTTCAGACTTATTTATGCTCCTAGGTCCCTTTAGCAGCTCCTTTAGCACTGACAGTTTAATCCTGAGGCACATTAAAGAAGCTTCAGTCTTTGTCAGCATTTCCTATTTGACTCGACTTGGTGTTATATTTTTATCACTTAAGTTACATGACATTGTCACACCAGCTTTTTCTCACTGCTTAACATCTTTTTGCTCTAGTCTTAGGGATTTAAAAAATTCCTCTTAAATACACTGCTGCCAATGCTAGTCTTTTCATGCTTATCTCAAAAATAAAATATAGCATGACTTCTTGATGTGGGGTGACTATCCTTACCTAGGTCCTGTATTCTCAAAAAAAATTTAGTTTTGGTCATCTGCTCCAATGGCAATTCTTTGCCACACAATATATAGCCCCCTCCTGCCCTCCCCACCAGTCTGTTTCTGAGCTGTTCACATCTGTAATAACTTTTTTTGTTTCCAATTTGAATCATAGTATAACCTTTTGGATGGTTTTTTAAAGTTAATTAAGAAAAATCCCAACTCATTTGAAGTGCTAATGTGAGCAGCACCAACTGTGTGCATGCACAGGTAACAATCACTATGCCAAGTGTTGTCACTTGACCAACAGGGATTTTAAGGTCCTATTGATTTTTCATTTTTTAAATTAATAAACCTATATTTTAGAATGAAATTTAGCCATGAAATTAAAGACGCTCGCTCTTTGGAAGAAAAGCTATGACAAACTTAGGCAGCATATTAAAAAGCAGAGACATTACTTTGCCAACAAAGGTCCATCTAGTCAAAGCTATGGTTCTACCAGTAGTCATGTTGGATGTGAGAGTTGGACCATAAAGAAAGCTGAGCTCTGAAGAATTGATGCTTTCAAACTGTGATGTTGGATAAGACTTTTGAGAGTCCCTTGGGCTGCAAGGAGATCAAACCAGTCAATCCTAAAGGAAATCAGTCCTGAATATTCATTGAAAGGATTGATGCTGAAGCTGAAACTCCAATACTTTGGCCACCAGATGCGAAGAACTGACTCATTAGAAAAGACCTTGATGCTGGGAAAGATCAAAGGCAGGAGGAGAAAGGGATGACAGATATGAGATGGTTTGATGGCATCACTGACTCAATGGACATGAGTNCTTGAGAGTCCCTTGGACTGCAAGGAGATCCAACCAGTCCATCCTAAAGGAGATCAGTCCTGAATATTCATTGGAAGGACTGATGATGAAGCTGAAACTCCAATACTTTGGCCACCTGATGCGAAGAACAGACTCAGTGGAAAAGACCCTGATGCTGAGAAAGATTAAAGGCGGGAGAAGGGAACGACAGAGGATGAGATGGTTGGATAGCATCACCAACTAGATGGACATGAGTTTGAGCAAGCTCTGGGAGTTGGGGATGGACAGGGAAGCCTGGCGTGCTTCAGTTCATGGTGTCACAAGGAGTTGGACATGACTGAGTGACTCAACAGTTACAGTTCAAACAAAGCATCGCCTTGAAAATAGTTGTTAATTATTCTCTATTATCCAGCACTTATGTTAAATTTCCCTCTCCATCATGTAATAAAGGCTCAGGTTACATAAATTAAATTAATAAGAAAAATACAATAACGCTTTTTGGGAGCAATGATATAGAACCAATGATAGGAAAACATCTGCCTAACATGGCTACTTAAACTTTCTTCCAAATAACTATTTTGCTAACATTTTGTTAATGGTCACGTATTGTGGTTAGAGAACAACGTGGTTTCCCATCACACTTTTTTCACTTACTTATTTAACCTACTTTATCAGTTCTCACCATAACAGTATAAGCAAGTCAGTTGCTTAAGAAGTAATTTTTGAAGTGACTGAAAATTTCTCCCTTAAGATATTACAATGTTAGGGTATAAATTGATCAAGGATCTCCTCAAGATCAAGCATGTTCCCACTAGTCTAAGAAGGAATAAGTCAGATATGGATTATTTCATAATGAAAACCTTTTGAGGATCTTCGGAAGGTGAAAAACCGTTTCCTTGCAAATGGCTGATTTTGCATTTACCAACTGCACCAACAGCTATACGCTAGAGCTACATCGGCACAAATGATTTACATCCATAAATTCCCTTTCATCAGCACAATTGCCACAACTGTCCCTGAAGTGCAAAGATGCAGACTCAAGTTCACAGATGGTCTCAGCATTTTTCTTTCCTTTGTCATTCTTTTCTTTCTTGAGGGATATGCTTAGTCTTAATCCAAGGATTGCCTACTTTTCTTTGGAGCAGCAAAGATGTTTGAGATTTTATATATATATAGATAGATAGATAGATATAGATATTCACATTTCAGCCTGTTAGAGTAATTCTCTCTGATGGTACTTTCTAAAAATAAAAAAATAAATTGATAACTGCAAACATTTTGAGGCGACTTACTTGAGCATCAGTTTGCTAATTTTCTTTTCATTAAGTTTACAAAGAACAATGTTCTGCTTCCTACAAAGCCACAACCCTGAATCTCTACATTCCGGCAAGCCCAAGGCAAATGAGAACTACTGTAATTACACATAGGCAAAACGTTTCAATGTCAAAGGTTCAATAGGAAAGGAAAGCAATGTGCTGATGACAGCAATAATTCAAATTTCCAAGTACGCCTGCCATCTCTTGTCTGCAGACAGATTTCTTCCGAGCCACCGATGGAAGCTTCCCAGGGAGATGCGGCTTTATTCCCTCATGGCAGCCAGGAGGAGGACGCTGTGAGCGAGCTGATGCCACCTGGCAGCAGTGGGCGCACAGACTGCTGCAGAGGCGCAGATTGGAACCCAAGCTTCATCAGAGGGCAGCTGTGACAGTGGCATATTTCAAAAGCGGCTTGCAAATTTCACACAAGGGGGTCTTTAAAATAATCTGAACTGTCTCCTGGGATTTCATAGACTTTTAAGAGCAAACACCTCTTCTTTGGAAATCGGAGCACTACTTGCCTATTTTAAGTATCTGAAGGGAGATAAAAACTTACAGCCACATTGTTTTTTAAAAATCTGCACTGATTATACTGTTGTCAAATAGGCTACTAGTGATCACTGATTTTCTCTTAAGAAACAAAAACAAAGCCAAGAGAAATGAAGACTGGGTACTCGGGTGCTGAGGTCCTTTAATAGATCGGAACCTGGTGGTCTGGAGTCGACCTGTAAGGAAGCAAAGGAGAGAGAAAGAGGCTGATATTCCTTGGTTTACACAGAAAGCCAATAAAGCCCCTGGCACGGGGCTTGCTCTGTTCACGGAGGCCTCAGGCACCCTCTCGATGGGGTGAAGGTGCAGAGTGCCTTCTCGAGAGGGTCTTAGAAGCCTGGGCAGGAAAGTGAACTCAAAGGGCCTCTGCACTCCAAAGAAATAGCCTGAGAGAGAGAAAGAGAAAGACAGACACGGGGACCAGAGCTCTGATGGAGCAAAGGTGTTTTAATCAACATGGTGTGGGCATACATACTGTAGTTATTCTCAGCAAAGATAAAGATTAAAATTCCAGACTTACAAAACATAGGTGAGCCATATTAAAGAGAGAGAGTTATAAATAATCACTTTCACCATATGGTTCATAAAAAGGAAGAGGGTACTTATCACCTTATAGAAAGACTAACGAAGAAAATGCCTGGATTCCTCAGCCCCCGGGAGAGGCTTGCCTCTCCTCTTAATTCCTGAATATTCAGGAATTAATAAGGAACAGAGAATTCCTGACAGATCCAAAACAGCACACAGGAAGCCTCCTGTTAAATGCTTCCTGACACTTGGGCACTTCACAACTAAAAGTAAAGAATGTACATTAAGTGACATTGAAGACATTCCTCCAAAGGTCAGCTTTCTTAAAGCCCACAGAGTCTTAGCAGTCAATTTGAGTATTCATCTTGTGCTTATGAGGATATTGGCAAAGGAAAGGGTGCTAATGGAAGAAGTATATCTTTTGGGCTTCCCTGGTGGCTCAGATGGTAAAGAATCTGCCTTCAATGCAGGAGACTTGGGTTCGATCACTGGGTTGGGAGGATCCCCTGGAGAAGGGAATGGCAACCCACTCCAGTATTCTTGCCAGGGAAATCCCGTGGATGGAGGAGCCTGGCAGGATACAGTCCTCGGGGTTGCAAAGAGTTGGACATGACTGAGCAACCATCACCATATCTTTTGGGATCCAAAGTGAAAATGTGAGAAATACCCATCCTCCCTGTTAATTTCTTTAGCTATACTCTTCGTGAGATGGCGTCTACATCAGGGTTGATCTGCAATTGAGGAGAATCAGCAAGGATGGCTCTTCAGGGCATGTCTGCCTGTGATTCCTAGGGTGTCAGGGAGCCAGTAAGACTTCTCTACAGGAGTAACGTCCAACGGCTGTGGAGTCAAATTTGAGGGAAACAGAAAGTAACTGGGCTTCCCTGGTAGCTCAGCTGGTAAAGAATCGGCCTGCAATGCAGGAGACGCTGGTTTGATTCCTGGATCAGGAAGTTCCCCTGGAGAAGGGACAGGCTACCCACCCCACTATTCTTGTGCTTCCCTGGTGGCTCAGCTGGTAAAGAATCTGCCTGCAATGCAGGAGACCTGATTTTGATCCCTGGGTTGGGAAGATCCCCTGGAGGGCGTGGCAACCCACTCCAATATTCTTGCCTGTGAAATCTCCATGGACAGAGGAGCCTGGCAGGCTATAGTCCATAGAATCACAAAGAGTTGGACACAACTGAGTGACTAAGTGCAGCTCAGAGAGCTGGTCAAGCAAGAAGAGATGACTAGACTTTTACTCCTTTCCATACTGTCTGTGTAAAATGCAGTTTTGCAGTTTGTCTGTGAAGTCAAAGAAACAAATTGTTCTGAGAGCACACTTGACCCTTTCTATGCCATCATCCATTTGAATGCAAGTGTGTCCTAGAGTGTGCTAGCCAGCTTCTCTACTCTGAAAGGGCAATACCTTCTTTTAGGGACAAGGCTGTGAACTGAGTTTGAAGCAGATCGTTAAACCTGATCATTACAGGTTGACATCCTATCTGTAAATTACTCCTAAGGTCACGGCAAAGCAGGACCATCTCCACACAAGGACTCTCCAAAAGCCAGCATCACACAAGGGTGTTAGTCTCCCAGTGGGTGATGACAAGTCTGTATAAGGCTCGACATTCTCAGACACTGTCTTAATCAATTCAAACTTGCTATGTCTAAAGTTTACAGCTAGAGTTGACTCATAGTTCAAAAGTGGTAGAAATAGCCTTCAGAACTGGCAGATACAGAGTATATTAAACTTCAGCCAGGATGGGGTCAGTACTAGGACATTTCGTATAGGAAGAAAGAGTTCTATTCACCAGCATTTAACTGGTTCCCTTGATGGCTCTGTGGAATTTGACAGTTCTGTGTTTTTAGTTCTCTCGCTCATACTTCCTGCCTCTTGGCGTTTTCTTAGGGGCCTTTTTTACACCCATCTCACCTAATTTCTTGCTCTCTCTTATGAAATAAATATGCAATAAAATATGTATGAATATTCCTTTTCTTTAATGTTTTCCTAGAAGAATAAAAACCACACAAGGATTGTATCATTGTTATAAACATTATTCACTAAGGATCCTATTTTCGCATTTCACAGAAGAGATGATCAATATCAGTTGGCTAGATACAAAAATAGGATCAGGGCCATATGGATGGTAAGGGAATATAAATTAACTCTCATGCTTTTATAGAATGCTGTCAGGAATAAGTTCTGGCTGATGTCAGATGCTGGTCAATGTTGAGGCTCCCCCAGAAATCTGCTAATACCAACCAACCCTGGAACAGTACAGGGAGCAAGACTACACTTCACCAAAATGAAGGACCAGGAAGAGAAAAGCAGGACACGGTCACTCTAAATCTGCCGGATCCCTGTAACCTCATAGAACTGTTGTGAGGATTACCTGAGATTATCTACATGACTGTCTTTTATAAACTATAAATCCTTACTTAAACTTTAAACATTATAATTATCTGAGGCTGGGACATGTTGAAAGGGTTGTGGGAGATGAGGGGGAAGATCTGTCCTTAACCTTGAATCCCATCGATAGTGATTTCTTCAAACAAACACTGCCTTGCCTACAGATAGAATCCATGAGAAAACTTTTGTGGTGGGTGAATTTGGGTGATGAACAAGATGCAGGGTGCATTAAGCAGTGAGTTGTAAATACACTTGGATGTGGCTCTCACATATGGATCACACATGACTCATTCCTCATTCTTTGATCCATTTCAAGTAGATATAGAGGGCTCAGGGCAGATTTTTTACTATTACAGGACTAAGAATATCGTGGGGATACAGTTGTATTTGTTGAACAAATGAACACATCTGTAGTCTGGCCTGTGCTCCTCTCCAAGTAGGGAGTGGTTGTAAAAAAGTCCAAGAAAATTAAAATTAAACAAAACAGTTTCTCTAAAGGGTAGATGTGTTCCGTGAGAAGCCGTCATAAAATCCTTGGCTTGGTTGAGGTAAAGAACATTGAGAAAGCTTTTTCACATCATCCATGCATCCATCCATTCATTCTTTCATCTGTTCTTTTATTTACTCAATAAGTAATTAATGAGAAACTGCTACAGCTCAGTCTCTCAGTTATAGTCAGGAGAGGAAAGACAGATGATTCCTACTCTTGAGTACCCAGTTTTGCTACAACCACCACCAGTATGATGAAGGCAGTGTAAAAGGAAGACATTAGTTACTATGGGAGCTCAGAGTAAGCAGGCCTCACTCAGTGCCAGACTCTGTAAGTATTGGTAGTGTTGAAGTTTACTGCAATAGACACCTCAACAGGGTCATTAAATAGTGGTACTGCACATGATGGAAGGTTTGACTTTGGATGTGAGCTTTTTGGTAAAGAGGAAATATGGTTAAGTCACATGTGTATACATACATGCACACACTATTTGAAAAAGGGTAGGGCAAAACCAGAGCTAGATAAAGAGAAAAAGTATTTCAGATTTGTTCTCTTCCTTTCAAACTTTGGGTAGATGGTAGGGCTAGAGAGGGATGGCCTCTCCCCTTTACATGACTGTAGGGATTTCCCATTCAGTTCAGTTCAGTTCAGTTCAGTCACTCAGTCGTGTCCGACTCTCTGTGACCCCATGAATCGTAGCATGCCAGGCCTCCTTGTCCGTCACCAACTCCCAGAGTTCACCAAGACTCGCATCCATTGAGTCAGCGATGCCATCCAGCTATCTCATCCTCTGTCGTCCCCTTCTCCTCCTGCCCCCAATCCCTCCCAGCATCAAAGTCTTTTCCAATGAGTCAACTCTTCGCATGAGGTGGCCAAAGTACTGGAGTTTCAGCTTTAGCATCATTCCTTCCAAAGAAATCCCAGGGTTGATCTCCTTCAGAATGGACTGGCTGGATCTCCTTGCAGTCCAAGAGACTCTAAAGAGTCTTCTCTAACACCACAGTTGAAAAGCATCAATTCTTCAGCACTCAGCCTTCTTCACAGTCCAACTCTCACATCCATATATGACTACTGGAAAAGCCATAGCCTTGACTAGATGGACCTTAGTTGGCAAAGTAATGTCTCTGCTTTTGAATATGCTATCTAAGTTGGTCATAACTTTTCTTCCAAGGAGTAAGCATCTTTAATTTCATGGCTGCAGTCACCATCTGCAGTGATTTTGGAGCCCTCCAAAATAAAGTCTGACACTGTTTCCACTGTTTCTCCATCTATTTCCCATGGAGTGATGGGACCGGATGCCATGATCTTTGTTTTCTGAATGTTGAGCTTTAAGCCAATTAGAGGGGTCTTAAACCCTATTCAATGTCCTGGTCTACTGCTAAACAAGCATATAAAGTCTTTCAAAATAGGCATTTTATTGTTCATACTGCACATTTTTACTTATTCCATGGATTTAGTATCCATCAACAGGAGACCCAGGTTCAATCTTCGGGATGGGAAAATCCCCTGGAGAAGGGAATGGCCACCCACTCCAGTATTCTTACCTGTAGAATCCCATAGACAGAAGAACCTGGTGGGCCAAGAAGTCACAAAGAGACAGACATGACTGACTGACTGACACTACTACTGTTAACAGTCTCAAAACTGCTGAACAAGCAAGGTGTGTGTGTTGGGAGGTGGTGGGTGGGTAATTAGATCAGGATTACTTTTAAACCACAAGTGGTAAACCATGAAGGTTTTTTTTCTTTTTTTACTACCATGGAGTCTTAAAATCAACTTAGAGGGTCAAAACCAATAGCTAAAAAATAAAACATAAAGTAAGTTCATTTGCATCATTTCTTTTTAGATTCCATGTATAAGGGATGTCACACAATATTTGTCCTTCTCTGTCTGACTTACTTCACTCAGTATGACACTCTCTAGGTCCATCCATGTTACTGCAAATGGTATTATTTCATTGTTCTTAATGGCTGAGTAATATTCCACTGTATATATGTACCACATCTTCTTTGTCCATTCCCCTGTCAATGGACATTTAGGTTGCTTCCATGGCCTAAGAGAATCACAGATTTAGAGGACAAACTTATGGTTGCCGGTGGGGGGAGGTTGGCATTTGGGATGGACATGTATACACTGCTCTGTTTAAAATGGATAATCAACAAGGCTCTACTCTATAGCACATGGAACTCTGTTCAGTGTTAATGTGCAGCCTGGATGGGAGAGGGGTTTGGGGGAAAATGGATCCATGTATATGTATAGCTGAGGCCCTTTGCTGTTCACCTTAAACTATCATAACATTGTTAATCAGCTATACTTCAATACAAAATAAAAAGTTACAAAGAATAAAATAAAAAGTGGTATACAGTGCATGTTACAAGTATAATTTGTGTGTGTGTGTGAAATTTTTGTTTGTTTTATGACTCTACTGTATGCTTTTGTGTACTGGATTGTGATGTTAAGTACTTTTTACTCAGTTACTAAGTCAAGATAAAAACAAACTGAAAGACCTCTGAGTTGACCCTCCTGGGGAAGCTTCCAGAACAGGCCTGGGGTTTCTTTCTGTCTGCCATCCGGTCTCATGGTCTGCCCCACACCCAAGTCATGCCACAACTGTTGCTGCAGGCTGTAGGCTGAACATCAGGAGGGCAGGAAACCCGAGCTAAAAGGTACATGACTGGGTCACTAGGCAAACATCCTAATCATAGCACTGGGAGCCCTTGAGAATTACGCTTAGAAACTGTAGAATTTCGCCAGAAATGGCTTCTTGGAGTGATGTTTTAACCAGGGACAGAACTCTGTGAATAGACATGCACGGGTAGCTTTGCTCATTTCCCCTTTGCCATCCTGAGGTGGGGTGGAGTGGCTCCAAGAGCCTGGCTTCCAGCTGCCCAGGAGTGGCNGGTCTGGCCCACACCCAAGTCATGCCACAACTGTTGCTGCAGGCTGTAGGCTGAACATCAGGAGGGCAGGAAACCCGAGCTAGAAGGTACATGACTGGGTCACTAGGCAAACATCCTAATCATAGCACTGGGAGCCCTTGAGAATTAGGCTTAGAAACTGTAGAATTTCACCAGGAATGGCTTCTTGGAGTGATATTTTAACCAGGGACAGAACTCTGTGAATAGTCATGCACAGGTAGCTTTTGCATTTCCCCTTTGCCATCCTGAGGTGGGGTGGAGTGGCTCCAAGAGCCTGGCTTCCAGCTGCCCAGGAGTGGCCTACAGGTCACTCAACAGTAAAACTCACAAGGGCCAGCTTTCCTACATGGCCCATACTCTCCATCCCAGCTGCTCCCAGTTTCCATGTCCATGGGTTAAAACACTGGACTAGAGTTATGCTCTTAGTGGGTGAACTGAAATGAAGCCAGACAAGTAGTGATATACCCACTGCTTGCTTGAATCTTTGATGTCAAAGCATTGGGTTCACTGGAAGGACCAAACTCCCCAAACCTCTTTGTTTTCTAGCTTAGCCACTAGCTTAGAACCATCGTGTGGTTCTATGACAGCTTTGCTATTATTAGAAACCAGGCCTAGTAGGCAAGACATGATGCAAGGGAGAGTACAATAGTGAAAGAAAGAAGGTAACATTAGTCTCCCATCACCTTCTCCCCAACAATTGTTGCTCTGAAAGAGGTAGAAATCTTTTACTGAGCACCCTTAGCTCACACCTCAGTAACTGATAACTCTATAGATTCTGAGGGCCTCTCAGACTCTCTCCCATTATTATGCTTTCCTGTGCCATGTTGCACAAGCGCTAAAAACCTGCTTTGATGAAGGAA
>SJYW01042047.1:507208-539250 GCA_006410735.1 Raphicerus campestris | reverse complement strand
GGGAGGATCCCCTGGAGAAGGGAATGGCAACCCACTCCAGTATTCTTGCCAGGGAAATCCCGTGGATGGAGGAGCCTGGCAGGATACAGTCCTCGGGGTTGCAAAGAGTTGGACATGACTGAGCAACCATCACCATATCTTTTGGGATCCAAAGTGAAAATGTGAGAAATACCCATCCTCCCTGTTAATTTCTTTAGCTATACTCTTCGTGAGATGGCGTCTACATCAGGGTTGATCTGCAATTGAGGAGAATCAGCAAGGATGGCTCTTCAGGGCATGTCTGCCTGTGATTCCTAGGGTGTCAGGGAGCCAGTAAGACTTCTCTACAGGAGTAACGTCCAACGGCTGTGGAGTCAAATTTGAGGGAAACAGAAAGTAACTGGGCTTCCCTGGTAGCTCAGCTGGTAAAGAATCGGCCTGCAATGCAGGAGACGCTGGTTTGATTCCTGGATCAGGAAGTTCCCCTGGAGAAGGGACAGGCTACCCACCCCACTATTCTTGTGCTTCCCTGGTGGCTCAGCTGGTAAAGAATCTGCCTGCAATGCAGGAGACCTGATTTTGATCCCTGGGTTGGGAAGATCCCCTGGAGGGCGTGGCAACCCACTCCAATATTCTTGCCTGTGAAATCTCCATGGACAGAGGAGCCTGGCAGGCTATAGTCCATAGAATCACAAAGAGTTGGACACAACTGAGTGACTAAGTGCAGCTCAGAGAGCTGGTCAAGCAAGAAGAGATGACTAGACTTTTACTCCTTTCCATACTGTCTGTGTAAAATGCAGTTTTGCAGTTTGTCTGTGAAGTCAAAGAAACAAATTGTTCTGAGAGCACACTTGACCCTTTCTATGCCATCATCCATTTGAATGCAAGTGTGTCCTAGAGTGTGCTAGCCAGCTTCTCTACTCTGAAAGGGCAATACCTTCTTTTAGGGACAAGGCTGTGAACTGAGTTTGAAGCAGATCGTTAAACCTGATCATTACAGGTTGACATCCTATCTGTAAATTACTCCTAAGGTCACGGCAAAGCAGGACCATCTCCACACAAGGACTCTCCAAAACCCAGCATCACACAAGGGTGTTAGTCTCCCAGTGGGTGATGACAAGTCTGTATAAGGCTCGACATTCTCAGACACTGTCTTAATCAATTCAAACTTGCTATGTCTAAAGTTTACAGCTAGAGTTGACTCATAGTTCAAAAGTGGTAGAAATAGCCTTCAGAACTGGCAGATACAGAGTATATTAAACTTCAGCCAGGATGGGGTCAGTACTAGGACATTTCGTATAGGAAGAAAGAGTTCTATTCACCAGCATTTAACTGGTTCCCTTGATGGCTCTGTGGAATTTGACAGTTCTGTGTTTTTAGTTCTCTCGCTCATACTTCCTGCCTCTTGGCGTTTTCTTAGGGGCCTTTTTTACACCCATCTCACCTAATTTCTTGCTCTCTCTTATGAAATAAATATGCAATAAAATATGTATGAATATTCCTTTTCTTTAATGTTTTCCTAGAAGAATAAAAACCACACAAGGATTGTATCATTGTTATAAACATTATTCACTAAGGATCCTATTTTCGCATTTCACAGAAGAGATGATCAATATCAGTTGGCTAGATACAAAAATAGGATAAGGGCCATATGGATGGTAAGGGAATATAAATTAACTCTTAATGCTTTTATAGAATGCTGTCAGGAATAAGTTCTGGCTGATGTCAGATGCTGGTCAATGTTGAGGCTCCCCCAGAAATCTGCTAATACCAACCAACCCTGGAACAGTACAGGGAGCAAGACTACACTTCACCAAAATGAAGGACCAGGAAGAGAAAAGCAGGACACGGTCACTCTAAATCTGCCGGATCCCTGTAACCTCATAGAACTGTTGTGAGGATTACCTGAGATTATCTACATGACTGTCTTTTATAAACTATAAATCCTTACTTAAACTTTAAACATTATAATTATCTGAGGCTGGGACATGTTGAAAGGGTTGTGGGAGATGAGGGGGAAGATCTGTCCTTAACCTTGAATCCCATCGATAGTGATTTCTTCAAACAAACACTGCCTTGCCTACAGATAGAATCCATGAGAAAACTTTTGTGGTGGGTGAATTTGGGTGATGAACAAGATGCAGGGTGCATTAAGCAGTGAGTTGTAAATACACTTGGATGTGGCTCTCACATATGGATCACACATGACTCATTCCTCATTCTTTGATCCATTTCAAGTAGATATAGAGGGCTCAGGGCAGATTTTTTACTATTACAGGACTAAGAATATCGTGGGGATACAGTTGTATTTGTTGAACAAATGAACACATCTGTAGTCTGGCCTGTGCTCCTCTCCAAGTAGGGAGTGGTTGTAAAAAAGTCCAAGAAAATTAAAATTAAACAAAACAGTTTCTCTAAAGGGTAGATGTGTTCCGTGAGAAGCCGTCATAAAATCCTTGGCTTGGTTGAGGTAAAGAACATTGAGAAAGCTTTTTCACATCATCCATGCATCCATCCATTCATTCTTTCATCTGTTCTTTTATTTACTCAATAAGTAATTAATGAGAAACTGCTACAGCTCAGTCTCTCAGTTATAGTCAGGAGAGGAAAGACAGATGATTCCTACTCTTGAGTACCCAGTTTTGCTACAACCACCACCAGTATGATGAAGGCAGTGTAAAAGGAAGACATTAGTTACTATGGGAGCTCAGAGTAAGCAGGCCTCACTCAGTGCCAGACTCTGTAAGTATTGGTAGTGTTGAAGTTTACTGCAATAGACACCTCAACAGGGTCATTAAATAGTGGTACTGCACATGATGGAAGGTTTGACTTTGGATGTGAGCTTTTTGGTAAAGAGGAAATATGGTTAAGTCACATGTGTATACATACATGCACACACTATTTGAAAAAGGGTAGGGCAAAACCAGAGCTAGATAAAGAGAAAAAGTATTTCAGATTTGTTCTCTTCCTTTCAAACTTTGGGTAGATGGTAGGGCTAGAGAGGGATGGCCTCTCCCCTTTACATGACTGTAGGGATTTCCCATTCAGTTCAGTTCAGTTCAGTTCAGTCACTCAGTCGTGTCCGACTCTCTGTGACCCCATGAATCGTAGCATGCCAGGCCTCCTTGTCCGTCACCAACTCCCAGAGTTCACCAAGACTCGCATCCATTGAGTCAGCGATGCCATCCAGCTATCTCATCCTCTGTCGTCCCCTTCTCCTCCTGCCCCCAATCCCTCCCAGCATCAAAGTCTTTTCCAATGAGTCAACTCTTCGCATGAGGTGGCCAAAGTACTGGAGTTTCAGCTTTAGCATCATTCCTTCCAAAGAAATCCCAGGGTTGATCTCCTTCAGAATGGACTGGCTGGATCTCCTTGCAGTCCAAGAGACTCTAAAGAGTCTTCTCTAACACCACAGTTGAAAAGCATCAATTCTTCAGCACTCAGCCTTCTTCACAGTCCAACTCTCACATCCATATATGACTACTGGAAAAGCCATAGCCTTGACTAGATGGACCTTAGTTGGCAAAGTAATGTCTCTGCTTTTGAATATGCTATCTAAGTTGGTCATAACTTTTCTTCCAAGGAGTAAGCATCTTTAATTTCATGGCTGCAGTCACCATCTGCAGTGATTTTGGAGCCCTCCAAAATAAAGTCTGACACTGTTTCCACTGTTTCTCCATCTATTTCCCATGGAGTGATGGGACCGGATGCCATGATCTTTGTTTTCTGAATGTTGAGCTTTAAGCCAATTAGAGGGGTCTTAAACCCTATTCAATGTCCTGGTCTACTGCTAAACAAGCATATAAAGTCTTTCAAAATAGGCATTTTATTGTTCATACTGCACATTTTTACTTATTCCATGGATTTAGTATCCATCAACAGGAGACCCAGGTTCAATCTTCGGGATGGGAAAATCCCCTGGAGAAGGGAATGGCCACCCACCCCAGTATTCTTACCTGTAGAATCCCATAGACAGAAGAACCTGGTGGGCCAAGAAGTCACAAAGAGACAGACATGACTGACTGACTGACACTACTACTGTTAACAGTCTCAAAACTGCTGAACAAGCAAGGTGTGTGTGTTGGGAGGTGGTGGGTGGGTAATTAGATCAGGATTACTTTTAAACCACAAGTGGTAAACCATGAAGGTTTTTTTTCTTTTTTTACTACCATGGAGTCTTAAAATCAACTTAGAGGGTCAAAACCAATAGCTAAAAAATAAAACATAAAGTAAGTTCATTTGCATCATTTCTTTTTAGATTCCATGTATAAGGGATGTCACACAATATTTGTCCTTCTCTGTCTGACTTACTTCACTCAGTATGACACTCTCTAGGTCCATCCATGTTACTGCAAATGGTATTATTTCATTGTTCTTAATGGCTGAGTAATATTCCACTGTATATATGTACCACATCTTCTTTGTCCATTCCCCTGTCAATGGACATTTAGGTTGCTTCCATGGCCTAAGAGAATCACAGATTTAGAGGACAAACTTATGGTTGCCGGTGGGGGGAGGTTGGCATTTGGGATGGACATGTATACACTGCTCTGTTTAAAATGGATAATCAACAAGGCTCTACTCTATAGCACATGGAACTCTGTTCAGTGTTAATGTGCAGCCTGGATGGGAGAGCGGTTTGGGGGAAAATGGATCCATGTATATGTATAGCTGAGGCCCTTTGCTGTTCACCTTAAACTATCATAACATTGTTAATCAGCTATACTTCAATACAAAATAAAAAGTTACAAAGAATAAAATAAAAAGTGGTATACAGTGCATGTTGCAAGTATAATTTGTGTGTGTGTGTGAAATTTTTGTTTGTTTTATGACTCTACTGTATGCTTTTGTGTACTGGATTGTGATGTTAAGTACTTTTTACTCAGTTACTAAGTCAAGATAAAAACAAACTGAAAGACCTCTGAGTTGACCCTCCTGGGGAAGCTTCCAGAACAGGCCTGGGGTTTCTTTCTGTCTGCCATCCGGTCTCATGGTCTGCCCCACACCCAAGTCATGCCACAACTGTTGCTGCAGGCTGTAGGCTGAACATCAGGAGGGCAGGAAACCCGAGCTAAAAGGTACATGACTGGGTCACTAGGCAAACATCCTAATCATAGCACTGGGAGCCCTTGAGAATTACGCTTAGAAACTGTAGAATTTCGCCAGAAATGGCTTCTTGGAGTGATGTTTTAACCAGGGACAGAACTCTGTGAATAGACATGCACGGGTAGCTTTGCTCATTTCCCCTTTGCCATCCTGAGGTGGGGTGGAGTGGCTCCAAGAGCCTGGCTTCCAGCTGCCCAGGAGTGGCCTACAGGTCACTCAACAGTAAAACTCACAAGGGCCAGCTTTCCTACATGGCCCATACTCTCCATCCCAGCTGCTCCCAGTTTCCATGTCCATGGGTTAAAACACTGGACTAGAGTTATGCTCTTAGTGGGTGAACTGAAATGAAGCCAGACAAGTAGTGATATACCCACTGCTTGCTTGAATCTTTGATGTCAAAGCATTGGGTTCACTGGAAGGACCAAACTCCCCAAACCTCTTTGTTTTCTAGCTTAGCCACTAGCTTAGAACCATCGTGTGGTTCTATGACAGCTTTGCTATTATTAGAAACCAGGCCTAGTAGGCAAGACATGATGCAAGGGAGAGTACAATAGTGAAAGAAAGAAGGTAACATTAGTCTCCCATCACCTTCTCCCCAACAATTGTTGCTCTGAAAGAGGTAGAAATCTTTTACTGAGCACCCTTAGCTCACACCTCAGTAACTGATAACTCTATAGATTCTGAGGGCCTCTCAGACTCTCTCCCATTATTATGCTTTCCTGTGCCATGTTGCACAAGCGCTAAAAACCTGCTTTGATGAAGGAACCTGATAGATCTAAAAAAGGCTGCTTTCTCCTTCTCTTCCTCCTACCCTATTCCAAGGTACCCCCTATAGCATCCTGAACTATTATATTACTCAAAAGAGCTGAGTTTAGCTGAAAGGGTTCAAATATGAGGTCTCTGTAAAAATTATGGTAATATGAGATGCTATTAAGCAGAAATAGAATACTTCGTGAGCGTTGTGTGGGGGAGCATCCTTGTAACTGTGAAAACAGCTCATGTACCTTGGTGAGCATCTAGATCCAGCTCGCATCGCCCTCTTTGGCATCTAGATGTAGCTTGCATCTTTCTTCCTGAGAGCAGTACCTCTGTTTTACCTGATTTTATACTCCTAGCACGGTGCATAGACTTCCCAGGTGGCTCTAGTGGTAAAACACTCGCTTGCCAATGCAGGACACAAAAGAGACATGGGTTCGTTCCCTGGGCTGGGAAGATCCCCGGGAGAAGGGAATGGCAACCTACTCCAGTGTTCCTGCCTGGAGAATCCTGTGGACAGAGGAGCCTGGGGGGCTGTGGTCTATAGGGTCACAAAGAGTAGGACATAACTGAAGCAACTTAGTATGCACAGTACCTGACACTTAATTGTTTGACGAGTGAATGTTTCATCAACTCCAGAGGAGAAAAATATTTTGATGACACACTGACTGTTAAAATAAAAATTATTACAAACTAAAAAAAAAAAATCACTGTGTAATAGAGATTAGCAAGTTCTTGACTTGAAAATCTTCACTGTCGATTCATCACACAAGAAATAAATGTTTGAGAGTGCATTATAGGCATGTGATTTGTTCTTTTTTTCCTTTTATAAAAGAACATAGCTTTTCAAGATGTAACAAATGAATGGAAAATAGAAAACAAATCATCCAGCTGAAGAAGTGAAAGCTTTCACTTCTCAATAATTGTGTGTGTGAGTGTAAGAGAGAAAGAGAGGGAGGGGGAGAGAGAGAGGGAGGGAGAAAGAGCAAGGGTAAAAAATATTCTACAAATGGCTGATAGGAGAGACAAACAAGGGGACCATGTCTCATTTACATCAAGCTGTGAGGCCAGATACTTGTTATTGTATCTGTGGAATGAGAGTGCCGCTCTTGTTTATTTACATTTGTTCTCAGTTTGAAAGACAGCCCAAGAGGTAAAATAAAATGAGAGTGCCTCAAATGCCTTCTAAATTTCCCCTTAAATTGAATTTCTTGTTTTATCAGGGAACAATACTTGCACTGATGTTAGCCAGACAGCTAAAAGGTCAACAAGTTCCCTTGGTTGCCTTTTGTCAAGGGTTTTTGACTTGTCTGTGAATAAAGATCTCCCAGGAGGAAGGCAGACCTGCATTTCCTGTCATCTGGAAGACAGCAATGAATTTGAAAATGTTACAAAAAGCATAAGGGACTTCAGGCACACCTTCAGACCCACAGCGGATGCCAATCGCTGCGCATGTAAACATGTACACAGAAATGTTTTGGATTTGTTCTGTCAACTTTTGGTTGTGAAACAAATGTTCTACAGCAGCCCACCTTGAATACAAAATGAACCCGAGGGTTCTTTGTTGTTACTGCCTTACATCCATCCGAAGATAGCATTCTCTCTGTTCATTCACTATGTGAGAGGCATGCTTTGTTTTGAGGAACAAGGGTATTTGGACTAGCAAAGCCCTATTTTCCTGATCATGTTGCTGTTATTTGAACCTCCTCAGATCTTCTTCACGTATTTTTTCAGGGTCTGAGATTTCTGTATGTGTGGAACCAGGTAAGTCTTAACTATTAGCATCTGGACAAAAATAAATGAATTTTTCCTGTTAGTCATTCTTGGAAATGAATGATTTTTCTCCAAAATAGCCACCATAAGAAATATTTTCCTTCTAGCTTTCTTTACAGAAGGTTGTTCTTAGAAAAAGTAAGGAGCTCTTTTCACTCCTTTTCAAGCTGGCAATTGATTGTTATCTGCCCTGAACCCTATTTAGATACTTGGAAAGATCAACTGGGAAAGGAGATTAGGCTGAAGTTGTCCTGCAGTTTCTCTTTAGGCTATTGAGAAAGCTCACTTCCAGCATTAACTCCAGTATGATCACAAATGGATTAAAGAGAATTTAAATTCCTTATTTCAAATGTCACTGATCAAAACATGAGCATCTATCCATTAGACAGATACCTATTGAGTGCCTTCATGTAAAAGAAGTTGAACGAAGTGCTATAGACAGTTACAGGGACAACAACTAGTATAATTTGAATGTGAACCAGGCACTAGGCAACGTGCTAAGTACTTTCTGATAGTCTCTTTCATCTCAGAGAAACCCCCCCCACCCCAAAAGGATTTTTCTATTAGGGAATTGAAAGCTCAGACAGATTAACTCCATGTTCCGTGATTATACCACTAGAAGGAGACAGAGCTGAGATTTGAACCTGGGACATTCTAAAACAAAATCCTGCATGAATTAGTAAACATTCTTATCACAAAAAAAGATTTAGCACCTTTAAATTCATGTTTTATCCTGGCTCACACGGGGCTGCCATGAATACTGAGTTAGGTACTGTGTATTACTAGTGTATGGGGAGGTTTAATATCATAAACAAGCCTCAGTTTCTCCCCTACTCTGGTTAAGCAATAGGTTTTGCTGTTGATTTTGTTTGTTTCACAATTTTAATAAAAAATTTTATTTTGAGGGAGAGCCAACAAAGAAATTCGAAAGCTCATCACAAAGAATAAGCACAATGAAATGACCTAGGAAGTAAAAATGCAGCAATGACAGAATCATCATACTGAATAATGAAATACATTATAAAAAGATCATATTTAAATCATTCACTCTCAGTACAAGATTAGACGAAGTGAAAGTGAAAGTTACTCAGCTGTGTCAGACTCTCTGTGACCCCGTGGACTAGTCCATGGAATTCTCCAGGCCAGAAAACTGGAGTGCGTAGCCTTTCCCTTCTCCAGGGGATCTTCCCAACCCGGGGATCGAATCCAGGTCTCCACATTGCAGGCGGATTCTTTACCAACTGAGCTATCAGGGGAGCCCAGATTAGACTAAACAAACCCCCAAACAGCCCTCAGAATAAATAAAATTATAAGGTAGGCGAAATGTGACATTTCAAGTCAGCAAAGAATATATGAAGTGCTGAAATCATTGCTTCACTCACTGGAAAAAAGTTAAATCTTTACCTCACATCCTATGCTAAATTAATTGCAAGTAAATTTAAGAAGTTTTATATAATTTCCATCAACAATATCTTTATAGATCTCTGTGTATATTTTTATATCTTTCAATATATCTATTTCTAGATAGCCAGTAATATTTGAGGCTGTTATATACAGTATCTTAAAAAAAATTTTCTAACTGCTTGTTCCAGGTTTATAGGAATAAAATTGCATCTCATATACTGATCAGTGATCTTGAAAATTTACTAATTCTAAAATTTTATCTATAGATTTATTTTTATTTTTTATATTCACAAGTATGTTAGATTAATAAGCTCTCTCTTATTTCTTTGCTAATTACTTATAGCATAAACAGGGGCTTTTCTGCATCTATTGAGATGCTTAAATTATTTGTCTCCTTTATTCTATTAATGTGATGAATTGTAAAGATTTTCAAATTTTAAACCAACTTTGCAATGCTAAAATAAGTTCAACTTGGTTGTATTCTGTTGTATTAACCTTTTTATATATCACTGGATTCAGTTTGCTAATAGTTTATTTAAGATTTCCGTGGCTGTGTTTTTTATAACTTCGGTCTAAAATTATCCTTTTTTTGCAAGGTTCTTGTCAAATTTTATAGAATGAAAATGAGTTAGAAAGTATTCCCTCTATTTTAGTTCTCTGGAGGAGTTTTGAGCAAGAATAGCATTATTTCCTTAAATATTTGGAACAGTTTAGGTAAGTGAAGCTTTTTGGCTTAACATTTTGATAAGATTTTAAACTACAAGTCTAATTTTAAAATAATTATAGGTGGTGACGCTAGTGGTAAAGAATCTCCTGCCAATGCAGGAGACTCAAGAGATGCCGGTTTGATCTCTGGGTCAGGACGATCGCCTGGAGCAGGAAATGGCAACCCACTCCAATATTCTTGTTTGGAAAATTCCATGGATAGAGGACCCTAGAGGGCTACAGTCCATGGGGTCAGAAAGAGTTGGACTTGACTAAGCATATACACATATCAAGGATTATTCATATATATATAGATATATATTCTTTCTCCTCATGTCAGTTTGTGTAAATTGTGTTTTTCTAGGAATTTGTTCATTGTATAAAAATTAATAATTTATTTGCATATTTTTCATAATACCCTCATAATTTTTCTTAAATTTTAATTTTAGCATAGCTATATATTGACAAAAATATTGCAGTATATTACAAAGGATTCTCAGTATAGCTCAGACCCCATTTTCATTTTTCCTAACATCTTACATCATATGGAACATTTGTCACAAGTAATGAACCAATGTTTATACACGGTAGTAGTTTAGTCACTAAGTCGTGTCTGACTCTTGTGATCCCAGACTGTAGCTTGCCAGGCTCCTCTGTCCATGGGACACTCCAGGCAAGCATACTGGAGTGGGTTGCCATTTCCCTCTCCAACCCAGGAATGGAACCCAGGTCTCCTGCACTGCAAATTCTTTACCGACTGCTACGAGGGAACTAAACTTGATGCGTTAGGTGGATTTCATTAATTTTTCCCTAATACCTTTTAATCTGTTCTAGGATGTCATTTAGAGTATCTCACTACCGTTAGTTGTCATATTCCACTTTCTTAGACTTTGTTTTTGATGACCTTGACCATTTTGAGGAGTATTGTTCAGTATTTTGTATAGCATCTCTCAATTTGAGTTTTCTAATGTTTTCCTGTAGTTAAGGTGGGGTTTTGTGTTTTGGAGAGGAAGACTAGAGAAGTAAAGTGCCATTCTTGTCACATCATATCAAGGGATATACTTATAATTTTTAAAATATCTTCAGTATCTATAATATTGTCTCTCTTTTCATCCCTGATATTGGTTGTTATTTCTTTAATTTTTTTCATTGATAGTTTTTATAGGATTTTTTTAGGGTTTTTTTTGTCTTTTCAAGGAACTGACTTTGAGGGTTCCCTCTACTGTATATTTGTTCTATTCCTTTTTCTATTTTGGGGTTTAATTTCCTTCCTTCTTTGTAATTTCTTGAGATGAACTGTTATTTAATTTTTATCTTTTCTTCTTTTCCGATATTTTTAATATTCTAAATTAAAGGCTACAAATTTCTCTCTAAGTGACGGGTTAGCTGCATCCATACACTTTGATATGTAGTATTTTATTACCAATCATTAAAAATATCATCTAATTTTCCATTGGTAATTTAGAAGTTATTTTTCTTATTATTGAAGAATATGGGGACTGCATAGTTTGTTTCGGTTATAGATTTCTACCTTAATTTTGCTGTATTCAGACAACATAGTCTATAAGATGCTGAGAGCTGTTTAATGGGAGAACATATTGTTAAAATTAGTCAATGTTCCATGTACATTTGCTAGAAAAGGGATCTCATGACCAGCTGTCTGCTTTACATGGACTGTATACTATCTCCACTGACTTTAATGGTTGTTAAAATTCTAGCTTCCTCCCTGAGGCCACAAGCCATAGGTCCCACTGGGGTCCTCTTCCAGGCTTACATCTTGACCTCAACAGCATCAGTTAAAAACATTGTGTTCTCTTTTCATTTCTAGCACATGTGATTGCCCTTTTTATTCAACCTCAGATACTTATGAAAAAGTGCTTTCTGTTCTACCATATGTGGAATTTCTAGGCTTGGTTTTTTGTTTTTTTTTTTTGTGGAGAGGCTTCTCTGCTACACTGCCACAAATGCAATCTCCTTCTCTCACTAAAACATCATCTTGTACACATATATTGATTTAGGCTGAACTTGGGGGTGGGGGGAGTCGGACTGAATGAGGTCTCATCATACATATAAATGAAATGATTGACATCTCCTCTAAAATGCTTGGGTGCTAGCATTTTAAAATGGAACTTTCCTGTCCAAAAAAAAAAAAAAAGAGAGAGAGAGAGAGAGAGAGAGAGAGAGAGAGATTCGGACCTTTCAGGAGGCAGAAAAATGTGAAATGAAGAACCACTACCTCCAATGGGATCTTGGATGGGATATGGGAATTTGATTCATTTCACCTCAGTGAATGTGAGGGAAAATAACATCAACACATTTCTGAACTGACAGCTGAACATTTGAAATGGGACTATGTCCCTTTTAAGCTGGCAAAGGTTCTCCTTTCATGTGTATCCGAAAGGTGTACTTCCCTGAGGGACATAACAATAAGTAACAGAGAAAGCTGAGAGGGACAGGTGCTTAAACAGATCTCTATTTCAAAGTAATAGTCTGCATATCAGCTATGAAAATAGCATGGTTACTCTGAAAGGGCTTAACCAATACTGTGCCAAGTGCTTTAACTAGATTCTCACAGCAGCCTTAAGGTTCTTAGGGTTTAAGATGTGAAACGAGAACATATAACTGAAATACCAATATCCATTAGGCACTTTCTTCTGGAGGCAGGTATGAAAAGGAAAGGGAGATAGAGAATTGGGGAAAGCTGAGCTCAGAGTCCTAGTTTCACCTCGAAGAGTAAGGGTGGCGATTGCCTTTCACTTTCATTTTGGTGAAAGGGGCCTAAGGAAGCCCCTAAAGAGTAACGTGTCCCTAAGTGTTGGAGGGGCACACTGGAGTGAAGAAGAGACACAAGCTTGAGAGATCTAAGGGCAAAAGTTTGTGCCTTGCATCCAAGGTGGTAGAGAGGGAGAACCCAAGCATACTCCCACCAACTGTGGGGATCAAGAATGCCTGAGCTCTGTTATGGACCAGTTGCGGGCCAGGTGGAGATAAGGCTGGACTGAAGCTCCCCTATTCATTGTTTAAGACTGCCTGGAAACACAGGGGGATCCCACTAGTCTGTAGTAAGTGGACTGTGGAAAAACCAGGGACCGAGGCAGAGCAGCAGCAGTGCGGTGGCATAGGGAGCTATACCTGAAATACAGCAGCATATCAGGAAATGTTGGGGTGACTTCTGTGGCTTTCACTGCTATTAGAACCAAGGCAGGGAAAAATTAACCCTCTGAATTTCACATCTGTCTTCCACCCATCTTTGATGGGTAGGACATGATGTGAAGTCGTCCCTCCACGGGGACCTCAGAAGATGATGTGAAAGTGCCTGAGAGAGAATTAGCCCTTTTAAGATATGTTCTAGGCAGATGTTCAGAGAATATGAAGCCACTTCATAATGGCACAGTCAAAAAATAACTTTGGACTTCCTTTTCTATTTCTCCTTTCCTTAATCTAGTGCAGTTCAGTTTAGTCACTCAGTCGTATCCCACTGTTTGCAACCCCATGGACTGCAGCACGCCAGGCCTCCCTGTCCATCACCAACTCCCAGAGCTTGCTCAAACTCACGTCCATCAAATCAGTGATGTCATCCAACCATCTCATCCTCTGTTGTCCCCTTCTCCTCCTGCCTTCAATTGTTCCCAGCATCAGGATCTTTTTCCATGAGTCAGTTCTTCACGTCAGGTGGCCAAAGTATTGGAGTTTCAGCTTCAGCATCAGTCCTTCCAATGAATATTCAGGACTGATTTCCTTTAGGATGGACTGGTTGGATCTCCTTGCAGTTCAAGGGACTCTCAAGAGTCATCTCCAACACCACAGTTCAAAAGCATTAATTCTTCAGCCCTCAGCCTTCTTTATGGTCCAACTTTCACATCCATATGTGACTACTGGAAAAACTATAGCTTTGACTAGTTGACGTTTGTCAGCAAAGTAATGTCTCCGCTTTTTAATATGCTATCTAGGTTGGTTATAGCTTTTCTTGCAAGGAGCAAGTGTCTTTTAATTTCATGGCTGCAGTCACAATCTGCAGTGATTTTGGAGCCCAAGAAAATAAAGTCTGTCTCTGTTTCCATTATTTGCCCATCTATTTGCCATGAAGTGATGGGACCAGATACCATGATCTGCATTTTTTGAATGATGAGTTTTAAGCCAGCTTTTTCACTCTGCCCTTTCACCTTCATCAAGAGGCTCTTTTGCTCTTCTTTGCTTTCTGCCATAAGAGTGGTGTCATTTGCATATCTGAGGTTGTTGATATTTCTCCCAGCAATCTTGATTCCAGCTTGTGCTTCATCCAGCCTGGCATTTCATATTATTACTTTGCATACAAGTTAAATAAGCAAGATGACAATATACAGCCCTGACATATTCCTTTCCCAATTTTGAACCAGTCTGTTGTTCCATGTCTGGTTCTACCATTTGCTTGTTGACCTGCATACAGGTTTCTCAGGAGGCAGGTGAGATGGTCTGGTATTCCCATCTCTTTAAGAATTTTTCACAGAATTTTCCACAAAATCCCATAGAATTTTCCTTAATCTGTGTTGGATTCAAAACCAATGCTTGCTAAGATGGGGAACAGAGAGAAAAGGGTAAGTCAGACAGTAAGGGAAGGCCTGTGTCCCAACAATACACTAAAGGAAGTTAACAGAAGTCTGGGCTTGGTAGCTGCAGATCGCTGGGGACACACCGTTTCTTCATTTTCCAAACACCCTCTCCAGTGTCCTGCCTCCTTTCCATCCCATGCTATCATCCCATACTAAGGGATCATACAGTTAGAATGGAAGGCAGACGGTTTCTTCCAGAATTAGGAGGTTGAACTTGATCTACGGGACTCATTTGAACCACTTGTTTATTCCTAAGCTACTTGACCACTTGTCCTGGATCCCTTGTTTGCCTAGATCCATAGAATATTCAGTTTGCCACATATTTATAGCTGTTTACCAGGTATCAGACAATGTGGGCCAACATGTAAATAAGACAGTTTCGAGGAGCTTATAGTCTAGTAGCATATACGCATATAGCTGTGCGAAGTGAAGTTGAAGTTGCTCAGTCGTGTCCGACTCTTTGTGACCCCATGGACGGTAGCCTACCAGGCTCCTCGGTCCATGGGATTTTCCAGGCAAGAGTACTTGGAACGGGTTGCCATTTTCTTTTCCAGGGGATCTTCCCGACCCAGGGATCAAACCCGGGTCTCCCCCATTGTTGGCAGACATTTTGTGGTACAAACTAAATAGGGGGAGAATAAAAGTTGAGGGACAGAGAAGAAAATGAGTCGCTCTACGAAGAAAGTTCAAGCCAACCCTTTTGTGCTGTGTCTCAAAGGATGAGAGGGAATTTGTGAAATGAAAGGGCTTTTGAGGAGGGCTGTGCTATGTATAGGCGCACAAGGCATGGAAACATCAAGGCACCAAATATTCAGATCTGGCTGGTGCACTGGGTACCAGAGTGAAGTGGTGGGAGCTTGAAGCTCAATATATGGTAGGAACAGGCCATGAGGCACCTTGAACCATGCTGAACTTCTTATATAGATGTTAGAGAGGCGTGATAATAAGATTTCACAAACAGCCTATTATTTTATCAGATATTGGCTTTAAGAAGGTGACTCTGGTGGCTCTGTAAAGAATAGGGAGTACTTGGTGACCGCTTCACACCATGTTCCGCCCCATTGTAGGTAGGTAGAAGATAGATGTGAAATTCAGAGGGTTCATTTTTTTTCTACCTTATTTCTAATAGCAGAAGTGTGATAGAAATTAACCCTGCAATTTCTGATATGCTNAGAATAGGGGGTACTTGGTGACCGCTTCACACCATGTTCCACCCCATTGTAGGTAGGTAGAAGATAGGTGTGAAATTCAGAGGGTTCATTTATTTTCTACCTTATTTCTAATAGCAGAAGTGTGATAGAAATTAACCCTGCAATTTCTGATATGCTGTTGTATTTTAGGTATAGATCTCTGTTCTACTCTTGGGGCTGAGTCAGCCTTTTGCTTTAACTTCTGGGAATTATTTGAATGTAAAGAACTCGTCACACATAGTGTGCTAGATGGTTGCTTGAAGTTCTTCCTGGATTCTCAAACAATATGAATTGCATCAGAGAACAGAGTTCCAAGGGTCTTAAAAATTTTCAGCATAGATTCATTTGAGAATCCCCTGAAAATTGCATGTGTGTGTTTATGTGTGTGCACACACACAAACAATTTTTCTTATGTTCTTAGGGTTCACAGGCCCATTTAAGATCATCTGCTTATTTCTTATGGACTGTGGATCGTAGGTACATGATGCTTGCTCTCAAACGATTCAGTAAACTGGAGGTCAAAATCTTGAGCTGGCAATCAGCCTTGAATGGGTTAAATGTCTTACTTCTTCAACAATGTTTACCATTCACTAGATGTCTCCTTGTAGCCTGGAGCTGAAAATAGAGGCAGGGATTTATGTTTGGGAGATTTTTGTCTACTGCTATTGATTTTAAGAATGTCAATGTTGCCAGCTTGACTGTCTTCTTGCTTCTTTGCGTACACAGCTGTAGGGCAGATGTGAGCCAGGCTGAAGGCTTCCAAGGAAAGGCTGGGAACGCTCAGGTGAAGGTTAAAGCTTCTGTGGTTAAAGCTGCAGTAGTAGTCAGGATAGCTTAGTGATATGTAGCTGAGGGCTATACCAAGGGACATTTTATGTCTTCTACCAAAGCTGGCCTTAAGGATCATCTTTCTAGGAGATAAACCAACATGATTCCCACATATTTTATTTCCTCATTTCATTATCATCAAATTTTCATAGACTTGTGTATGTATTACTTGACTCATAGAAGAGCAATGCTGAGAAGAAAAGTAGAAAAGAAAACATGTCTAATCTCATATTACTGCCTGCCTGTTATCTGAGACCCATGNTGATCTCCTTTAGAATGGACTAGTTGGATCTCCTTGCAGTCCAAGGGACTCTCAAGAGTCTTCCCCAACACCACAGTTCAAAAGCATTAATTCTTCGTTGCTCAGCCTTCTTTATAGTCCAACTCTCACATCCATACATGACCACTGGAAAAACCATAGCCTTGACTAGATGGACCTTAAATGTGCAGGAGGGCCGAGAGGATCTCCTCCACGTTCAAGGGCAGGAGGGGCGGCAGTGAGGAGATAACCCTTGTCCAAGGTAAGGAGCTGTGGCTGCACTTTGCTGGAGCAGCCATGAAGAGATATCCCACATCCAAGGTAAGAGAAACCTAAGTAAGATGGTAGGTGTTGAGAGAGGGCATCAGAGGGCAGACACACTGAAACCATAATCATGGAAAACTAGTCAATCTAATCACATGGATCACAGCTTTGTCTAACTCAATATTCCTTTAGGTAACACCAAATAAATGGGCCACAGAGTTGTAAGTTCTGGTGTCACTTGTGCCTCCGTTTGAAGGATTTGAGAGCAACACATTTTTCTTCCTTCGCATTATGAGCCTAAGGGCTGAAAATGTCCTGTCTGACTGAGTGCTAGAAAGTGAAGGTTGTAGTAAGCACCTTGTGCCTTCTATAGCAGGGCAAAGGGACAGGAGGAAGAGAATGAACACAGACTCATAATTACAGTATCTGGCAGTAACAAAGCAGAAGAAAGAAGGAAACTGAGACAGCTCAGTGGTGGTCTGGGTTACAAGGCGTGATCACTGTGACTCGTCATTTGGTACCTGCATCCAAAGAGACCATTCCAGGGCACATTCCAGTGTCCCTGGCCATTTCTAGGAATGAGCCTAAAGAACCAGAGCTGGGGGACTGCCCTGTCTTCTCTGGGAAGCACACATGGAATATGAGGCTAACTTCATCTACCCAGGAACCCAAAATAAGCCAGTTTCTTTTATCCCCAGGTAGTGAGGTCAAGGGCAAAACTTCTGCCTTCCCTTGCTTCCTGAGTCCAGAAATTCCATTCGAAATAATTTGAGCTCAGACAAATGTAAATGCCTAGAAGTGGAAATGTTTAAAGTCATCCAGACATAAAAGCAATAGGTATTTATTCATTCTTCACAGAGTAGCAAAATAATATTTGTAAAAAATGTAACTCATATTGACAGAACAAGATGGCGGAGGAGTAGGTGTACGTGGAGTACATCTCTTTCCACGGTTACATCAGGAATACACCTTCAGACACAGAAGTGCATGCTCTGTACCAGCTGAGAACAGACAGGAGTACCTGACCAGAGGGAAAGAATATATAGACCCACACAATTCGGTAGGATGAAGGAGCTAGGGGGAAAGCAGGAGTGTTACTAGGACTGGACCTGCCCTCAGCAGGTGGGGGAACTGAAGCTGCGGTCCGATCCCCACATCAGGGCAATTGTCTGAGTCAGAGGAGAAACATTTAAGGCTGAGAGTGAAACAGCTGATCTGCGGCAGCCTAAATGGAATGAGAATCAGACAGTCCTTGCCGCAGCCATACATATCTCAGACAGGGACGCAGGTCCCCTGGAAGGTGCAATGGCTGGGAACTGAAGGAGTGATCCCAGATTGAGGGCTGCTCTTGACTGTGGAGACAGATCAAGGGGAGGTGAGGGAGGAGACTGTGGTGGGAAATGTCTGTGGAGGAAAGCCAGGCAGCCATGGAAGCAAGGCGATACTGCTGAGTCAAGCGTAGGGGGTGGAGCCATCACCATACCCTCTCTCTCCCCTCACCCCAGCATTGGCAGCTGAACCACAGAGAGGCTGGCCCATCAAACGCCTGATGCTCTGAACTACGGAGTAGGACCCCACCCAGGGTGCCCCTTTAAGTGCCTGATGCACCTATCTATAGAGTAGGATCCCAGCCAGGGGGGCTCCTCTATGTGCCTGATGCACTGGACTCCAGGCAAGGGAGCCCTTTAAGTGCCTGAATGGGCAAAACTATGGAGAAAGACAAGCCAAAGGGGCCCTCTGATGACCACAACAGGCTCAAANCATAGAGAGGCTGGCCCATCAAACGCCTGATGCTCTGAACTACAGAGTAGGACCCCACCCAGGGTGCCCCTTTAAGTGCCTGATGCGCCTATCTATAGAGTAGGACCCCAGCCAGGGGGGCTCCTCTATGTGCCTGATGCACCGGACTCCAGGCAAGGGAGCCCTTTAAGTGCCTGAAGGGGCAAAACTATGGAGAAAGACAAGCCAAAGGGGCCCTCTGATGACCACAACAGGCTCAAAAAAAAAAAAAAAAGACTTTGATAGGGCCATAACTTTTGAGATGTAGGCAGTCTGTGTCCCTGCACACTTGGCGCTGCCAGGGTCCCCACAAGCCAAGCAGCTGCGCCACCTTCACGCTCAACTCTCACTGGGGCAGAGCTGCCATGCAAAAAAAAAAAGTCTCGCGTCTATGTGCACAGGGTCGCTTTGGTAGTGTCTGATTCTTTTTGGCCCTGTAGACTGTGGTCTGCCAGGCTTCTCTGTTAGGGAGGAGGGTTCTCCAGGCAAGAATACTGGAATGTATTGGCCAATAGTGGTTGCCATACCCTTTTAGAGCACTGTATTTCCTGCTGCCTTAGCTGCCAGCTCTCCTGAATACCTGGCGCTGCCAGAACCCCTGCAACCCAAGCAGCTGCATCACCTCCACAACTAGTCCTCACAGGGGCAAACCCAAGTCCTTCAGGGCAGCCTCAGGAGCAAGCCCCAGTGGATGACCCACTTGTAGAGGTGGAAATAAAAGCACAACTGAAAGCCAGGGGCAGTGTGGCTAAAGAAGAAGACCCAAAACCTTCCCACCAGTTGTACAAGCTGCAGATTAAATCCACACAATCAACTAGGCCAGACTCTGTGTCAATGGAATATATAAAAGGTCATTGAGAGCTCCCACAAAGAAAACACACTAGTTCTGATAGCTGTGGACATCGGAGGCAAGAATACATAGGAGTGGGACCAGATTAGAATCTGAGCTGCCCCTACAGCAGGTCCAGAGATAAGCACAGTATTGGAGGACATCCTAGGGAAGTGAGGTGGACTTGTGACTCCCAGTGAAGGAAATGACACTGATAGCAGTGATTCAAGAAAAACATTTATTATTCTTATGTTTTGACTTGTTCTGTAGATTCTTTTGGATTTTTTCTTTTCCTTTATTTCACTCCTCTGTTATAACTGTTGGTTTTATTGGCACTATGAAATCTAATTAAGCTTTTATCTTTTTTTACTCAGTAACATTTTTTATTGTTGTTGTAAACCTCTGCCTCTACACTGGGCTTTTGCAGTTATGTGGAATTTCCTTTTTTTTTTTTTTTCTCTTTTTTAGTTTTTAAAACCCATTATTATTTTTTCTACATTTATTCATTTGTTTGCTTTTCCTACTATTCTGTTCCCCTTGCAGTTAATCTTTAATGTATATAAATCTTTATCTACCTCTATTTAACTTTGCTTATCTATTCTCTCTTTTCTTTCCACCCAACATATTTGTTAGTTTTATTTTCCAATTTTACCAGTTTGTGCTTTAAGTTAGTTTTGTGCTGATAGATAGAATTTCTGCTTTCCTTGTTCACCAGTCAATCTTTGGTAATTTATTTTTGTTGGAGTGTTTTAATTTTACTTATGGATGTATATGTATATGTGCATATTCAGTCACATTTTTTATTATTGTTATAAACTTCTGCCTCTATGTTGGGCTTTTGTAGTTCTGTGGAGTTTTCCTTTTTTCTTTCATCTGTTTTTTTCTTTTTTCTTTTTTATAATTTTAATTTTTAAGCCTACTATATTTTTTCTACATTTATTCTTTTGTTTGCCTTTCCTACTGTTCTTTCCCCCTTGCAGTTAATCTTTAATGTATATAAATCTTCTTCATCTATCTCTATTTAACTTATCATATCTATTCTTCTTTTCTTTTCTTTCTTTCTTTTCCTCTCCACATATTTGTTAGTTTTGTCTTCACTGCTTTATTCCCCACTTGGCACTTTGCTTTAGTTTTGTTTTCCAGTTTGTGCTTTAGTTAGTTTTGTTCTTAACTGGTAAATATAATTTTTTATTTCCTTTGGTTGCCAGGTCAATCTAGTTTATTTTTGCTGGACTGTTTTCACTTTGCTCATGGGTGTATATGTATATGTGTATATTCCATTATTTTAATTATTATTTGCTTGATTTTGTAACTGCCATTTGTCTGGGGTTTATCTTTGGTTTCTTGTTTTTGGATATTTGTTTTAATCTCACTTAATGCCATAACAATCCACTTGCGGAATCTTTGCTCCTGACCAGAGATCAAGCCCTGAGCCTTTGGAGTGGGAGCACTGACTCCAAGACCCTAGACTATCAGAGAACTAACCCTACGGGGTATCAAATAGTGAGAATGCACACAAAGGAAACCACTTGAATATAAGACCCGGCATCACCCAACCACCAGTAGCACTCTGTGCAGGACGCCTCATCTAAACAACAAACAAAACAAAATAGAAACCCAATCATCAGCAGAAAGGAGTACCACCTCGCTCAGCCTTGACCATCAGAGGAAAAGCAAAGCAAAACAAACAAACAAACAAAAGCTCAGCATAACTCTCACCCTATATGAAGCTTACACAAACCACTGGACCAGCCTTAGGAGGGCAGAAAACAAAAGGAACAAAGAATTCAACCTTGAAGCCTGGANCGCCTCATCTAAACAACAAACAAAACAAAATAGAAACCCAATCATCAGCAGAAAGGAGTACCACCTCGCTCAGCCTTGCCCATCAGAGGAAAAGCAAAGCAAAACAAACAAACAAACAAAAGCTCAGCATAACTCTCACCCTATGTGAAGCTTACACAAACCACTGGACCAGCCTTAGGAGGGCAGAAAACAAAAGGAACAAAGAATTCAACCTTGAAGCCTGGTAAAAGGAGACCTCAAACACAATAAGTTAAAAAAAAAAAAGAAAGAAAAAGCAGAGAAATACTGCAGAAATGAAGGAACAAACTAGAAACACAGAAGACCAAATAAATGAAGAGGAAATAGAATAGGCAAACTACCTGAAAAAGAATTCAGACTAGTGATAGTAAAGATGATCAAAAACCTTGAAAACAAAATGGATAAAATGCAAGAATAAATTAACAAAGACCTAGAAGAATACAAACACAATTCCTGAAATTATGTTGGAGTATCATAGGAATCAATAGCAGAATATCTGAAGCAGAAGAATGAATCAGTGAGCTGGAAGAGAAAATGGTGGAAATAACTTCTGAAGAGCAGAATGAAGTAAAAAGAATGAAAAGAGCTGAGGACAGTCTCAAAGACCTTTGGGACCATATCAAACGCACCAACATTCAAATTAAAGGGGTCCCATAAGAAGAAGAGAAAAACAAAGGGTATGAGAAAATTTTTGAAGAGATTATAGTTTAAAATTTCCCCAACATGGAAAAGGAAATAGTCAATCAAGTCCAAGAAGCAGAGTCCCATACAGGATAAACCCAAGGAGAAACATGCCAAGACACATATTAATCAAAGAAACAAATATTAAACACAAAGAACAGTAAAAGCATCAAGGGAGAAGCAACAAGTAATATACAAGGGAAACCCCATACACTTAACAGCTGATCTTTCAGCAGAAACTCTGCAGGGCAGAAGAGATTGGCAGGATATATTTAAAGTACTGAGAAGGAAACCTCTACAACTAAGATTACTATACCGTGCAAGGATCTCATTCAGAATTGATGGAGAAATCAAAAGCTTTTCAGACAAGCAAAAGTTAAGAGAACTCAGTACCACCAAACCAGCTTTACAACAAATGTTAATGGGACTTATATAGACAAGAAATACAACAGAAGAAAAGAGATCTACAAAATCAACCCCAAACAATTAAGAAAATGGTAATAGGAACATATATATCAATAATTACTTTAAATGTAAATGGATTAAATGCTTCAACCAAAAGACACAGACTGGCTGAATGGATACAAACACAAGACCAATATATATGCTGTCTACAAGAAATCCACTCAGACCTCAAGTCACATATAGACTTAAAGTGAGAGGATGGAATAATATATTCCATGCAAATGGGAAGGAAAAGAAAGCTGGAGTAGCAAGCCTCATATCTGACAAAATAGACCTTAAAATAAAGGTTACAAGAGATAAGGAAGGACACTACATAATGATCAAGGGATCAATCAAAAGGAAGACAAAACAATTGTAAATATTTATACACCCAACATAGGAGCACCTCAATACATAAGACAAACACTATCAGAGATAAAAGGAGAAATTGACAGTAACACAATAATACTAGGAAACTTTAACATTCCACTCACACCAATGGACAGATCATCAAAACAGAAAATTAATAAGGAAACACAAATCTTAAGTGATATAGTAGATGAGATGGATCTTATTGATATCTTTAGGACATTCCATCCGAATGCAGANAACTCTGCAGGGCAGAAGAGATTGGCAGGATATATTTAAAGTACTGAGAAGGAAACCTCTACAACTAAGATTACTATACCGTGCAAGGATCTCATTCAGAATTGATGGAGAAATCAAAAGCTTTTCAGACAAGCAAAAGTTAAGAGAACTCAGTACCACCAAACCAGCTTTACAACAAATGTTAATGGGACTTATATAGACAAGAAATACAACAGAAGAAAAGAGATCTACAAAATCAACCCCAAACAATTAAGAAAATGGTAATAGGAACATATATATCAATAATTACTTTAAATGTAAATGGATTAAATGCTTCAACCAAAAGACACAGACTGGCTGAATGGATACAAACACAAGACCAATATATATGCTGTCTACAAGAAATCCACTCAGACCTCAAGTCACATATAGACTTAAAGTGAGAGGATGGAATAATATATTCCATGCAAATGGGAAGGAAAAGAAAGCTGGAGTAGCAAGCCTCATATCTGACAAAATAGACCTTAAAATAAAGGTTACAAGAGATAAGGAAGGACACTACATAATGATCAAGGGATCAATCAAAAGGAAGACAAAACAATTGTAAATATTTATACACCCAACATAGGAGCACCTCAATACATAAGACAAACACTATCAGAGATAAAAGGAGAAATTGACAGTAACACAATAATACTAGGAAACTTTAACATTCCACTCACACCAATGGACAGATCATCAAAACAGAAAATTAATAAGGAAACACAAATCTTAAGTGATATAGTAGATGAGATGGATCTTATTGATATCTTTAGGACATTCCATCCGAATGCAGAAGAATACACCTTCTTCTCAAGTGCACATGGAACATTCTCCGGGATAGACCACATCTTGGGTCACAAATCAAATCCCAGTAAATTTAAGAAAATTGAAATCATATCAAGCATCTTCTCCAACCACAATGCTATGAGACTAGATATCAATTACAAGAAAAAAAGTGTAAGAAACACAAACACACAGAGATTAAACAACATGTTTCTAAATAACCAACAGGTTACTGAAGAAACCAAAGGGAAATAAAAAAATTTCTAGAAACAAATGACAATGAAAACATGACAACTCAAAACCTATGGGATGCAGCAAAAGCAATTCTAAGAGGCAAGTTTATAGCAACACGATCCTACCTCAAGAAACAAGAAAAACATCAAATAGACAACCTAACTTTACATCTAAAATAACTGGAACAAGAAGAACAAAAAAACCCCAAAATTAGTAGAAGGAAAGAAATCATAAAGATTCAAGCAGAAATAAATGAAAAAGAAATGAAAGAAACAATTGAAAATATTAACAAAACTAAAAGCTGGTTCTTTGAGAAGATAAACAAAATTGACAAGCAAGCCTTTAGCCAGACTTATCATGAAAAAAAGAAGAATCAAATCAACAAAATTAGAAATGAAAAAGGAGAGGTTATAACAGACAATGCAGAAATAAGAGCATTATAAGATTTAATAAGGATTATAAGAGACTATTATGAATAACTCCATGGCAATAAAATGGATAACCTGGAAGAAACAGATAGATTCTTAGAAAAGCTCAACCTTCAAAGACTGAACCAGGAAAAAATAGAAATTATTAACCACCCAGTTTTAAGCACTGAAATTGAAGCTGTGACCCACCTCTATGACCCATCTCCTAGAGTAATGGAAATAAAAACAAAAGTAAACGAGTGGGACCTGATTAAACCTAAAAGGTTTTGCACAGCAAAGGAAACTATCAACAAGGTGAAAAGACAACCCCCAGAATGGGAGAAAATAATAGCAAATTAAATAACTGACAAAGGATTAATTTCCAAAATATGCAATGCCAGAAAAACAAACAACCCAATCAAAAAGTGGGAAAAAGACCTAAACAGACATTTCTCCAAAGAAGACATACAGATGGCTAACTAACACATGGAGAGATGTTCAACATCACTCATTATTAGAGAAAGGCAAATCAAAACTGCAATGAGATATCACCTCACACCAGTCAGAATGGCCACCATCAACAAGTCTGGAGAGGGTGTAGAGAACAAGGAATGCTCTTGCCCTGCTGGTAGGAATGTAAATTGATACAGTCACTATGAAAGATGGTATGGAGATTCCTTAAAAAACTAGGAATATAACCACCATATGACCCAGCCATCCCACTCCTAGGCATATACCCTGAGGAAACCAAACCAGAAAAAAGACACATGTATCTCATTGTTCATTGCAGCACAATTTACAATAGCTAGAACATGGAAGCAAACTACATGTCCACCTGCAGATGAATGGATAAAGAAGTTGTGGTACATATTCACAATGGAATATTACTCAGCCATAAAAAGCAATGCATTTGGGTTATTTCTGATGAGGTGGATGAACCTAGAACCTATTATACAGAATGAAGTGAGTCAGAAAGAGAAATATCATATTCTAATGCATATATACGGAATCTAGAAAAATGGTACTGAAGAATTTATTTACAAAGCAACAACAAAGAAACAGACGTAGAGAATAGACATATGGACATGGGGAGAGGGTGGGGAGAGGGTGAGATGCAAGGAAAGAGTAACATGGAAACTTACATTGCCATAAGCAAAATAGATAGCCAACAGCAATTTGCTGTATGGCTCAGGAAACTCAAACAGGGGCTCTGTATTAATCTAATGGGGTGGGATGGGGTGGGAGATGGGAGTGAGGTTCAAAAGGGAGGGGATATGTGTATACCTATGGCTGATTCATGTTGAGGTTTGACAGAAAACAACAAAATTCTATCCTTCAATAAAAAATAATAATGTAACTCATATTACATTACCTTCCCCACATAAAACCCTCAAATGGCTTCTCTCTATATTTAGAGTGAAATTCAGTAAACAAACTCTTGACCCTAAACTACACGGACCTGGGAGAACAGTCCTTGCCTCGCTAGCCAGCCTCATCTTGCACCACTCTTGCCATAGTGGGTTACTGTTTCCTCAAAGCTACCAGCTACTTCTTGCCCCAGAACTCGACGTTTCCCAAGGTCTTTGAATGGCTATGTCCTCTTTCAGATTTCAGCTTGACTAGCACCTCCTCAGAGAGACTTGTGTGTCTCATCTAAAGCAGCCTGCCCCATCCTCCTTTACTCTTCAGTCTGTCATTTCCATCCTAAAACTTGTCACCATCTATGATGATCTTTCTTTACTTATATATTTTCACCTCCCTCACCCCATCATATACATTAGAATGAAGTCCCAGGAGAGCATGGATTTTATCTTAGTTACTTTTGTTTTCTGAATACAGAACATGTGTTACCCATAGTAGATATTCAATGAATGTTGGCTGAATAGATAAATGGATATGCTATTATGAGGTTTCAGAAAACACTAGCCTCTTACAATAGGAGAGTGGCATCAAAAAAGCAGAGGAATGGAAAGCCATAAAACTAAAATGCTAAAGTTTTATGCTTTTCTTAATTACTGACCCTTCATAACTTTATCAGACAGGGATAGAAGAGAAGCTTTGTGTACAGATACTTTTGCAGTTGCCAACTTGATGAAACACAGTTTCACGGCTTTCTTTTTCTAAACATAACATGTTTGGATGCAATATTAATAACAGCTGTACTTACCGTGTGCCCATGGGTTTCCCTAGTGGCTCAGATGGTAAAGAATCTTCACATAATGCTCGAGACCTGGGATCAATCCTTGGGTCAGGAAGATCCCCTGGAGAAGGGAAAGGCAACCCACTCTAGTATTCTTGCCTGGAGAATCTCTGGTGGCTCAGATGGTAAAGAATCTGTCTGCAATGCAGGAGACACAGGAGATGTGGGTTCAATCCCTGAGTTGGGAAGGATGCCTGGAGGAGCGAATGGCTACCCACTCCAGTCTTTTTGCCTGGAGAATTCCACNGGATATCCAACCAGTCCATCCTAAAGGAAATCAGTCCTGAATATTCATTGGAGGGACTGATGCTGAAGCTGAAACTCCAATACTTTGGCCACCTGATGCTAAGAGCTGACTCATTTGAAAAGACCCTGATGCTGGGAAAGATTGAGAGCAGGAAGATAAGGGGACAACAAAGGATGAGTTGGTTGGATACCATCACCGACTCAATGCACATGAGGTTGTGTGAACTCTGCGAGTTGGTGATGTGCAAGGAGGCCTGGCATGCTGCGGTTCATGGGGTCGCAGAGTCGGATACGACTGAGCAACTGAACTGAACTGACTGAGAAACATTTGTTACCATTCTGGTACATGGCATTTTCTTTTTAATTCATTTTCTATAGTTCTAATCAGTTATTTGAGTCACCAAGCCATTGGTTATGTGATGACATTATATCTTACTTCCATCAGGAGCATAGTATTACAGAGCTAGCCTCAAAAATTTTATCAGAGCCTTGATTTTGTAGAAAAGTATAAAAAATGCCCATTTCCCCATGGGCTACAGAATAATAAGGGTTTTTTTTTCCTTTGTTATCCTTTCAGTTAGTTATTTCAGCATATCACAGCATTAAAACCCTTCCATAGAAAAGGTCACTCTTTCTCCGATCAAAACATTTCTTCACTATTCCGTTCTCAGAGGTGCACATGGGAACAACAATCAATGAAGAGAAGCTCATGGAACGTTTTGACTTAGCTTTGAGAAATTGCCATTAGGTCAATGTATTTTGTGCTGGTTTTACAACCNCGATCAAAACATTTCTTCACTATTCTGTTCTCAGAGGTGCACATGGGAACAACAATCAATGAAGAGAAGCTCATGGAACGTTTTGACTTAGCTTTGAGAAATTGCCATTAGGTCAATGTATTTTGTGCTGGTTTTACAACCAGTAATTCCTCTCGTAATGGCACTTTCTAATCACGGGGTGAAAATAGCCACAGTTGCAATAATAGGGCTCCATCAGTATCTTAAGGATTTTTCCAGAACTTTAACAATTTCTTTTCATTTTGACATTTTTTCATAATGTTATGAAAACTACTTCCAATGTTTCAGACTAAAGGGATAAAACACTTGGCATTATGATATCAGCTGCAAAAAAATTAGCCACTGTTAACCCATATTTCATTTTCTGTATTTTTTTATTTTGAATGCCTATACATTTCAACTACATATATGAGGAATGGAATTGCATTCATTGTTATAATTCCTCATAACTTTGAATGGTGCCTTTCTCTGGGGTTCAAAACCTTGAACACATAATTTTTACAAGCTTCCTATCTCACTGATAAATAAAACAGGTTACACAATCTTATTTTAAAGTAGAAGAAAATAACAAAAAGTTTTCAAAAAACAGCTACTGAGGGAATTTACTAGCATTTAAACTGTAAGTTTATTATTATGAAAACCTGTTTTGTCTGTGAGTCTACAGGTAAAGCTCTGTGAAGTCCCATAGGAAGAAGAAGATGCTACTGGGATCCCAAATGGGAATATGGACAATTGCATTTGATATTTTAAGCATAACAATTTGAAAGAGCTTCTAGATGCTTTATCAAGTAAATGTCACCCTTAGAAGTTCATTCATGAGCTACAGTAGATGTGAAAAAAGGCCTATAAATAACATGGGCAAATTGAAAGCAAGAGTTGTAGATAAACTCTAAAATAGTACTGTGTGTTGTATCCTCATTACATCTACTTATATATCTCTTCATTGTCAAGTGCTCAGAAATTATCTCTCAAGATGAGGTCTACGTATATACAGTTTAATCTGAACTCCACTGAAATTTTGGTTTAGGTTAAGATATTTTTGTTTTCAGAGGCTTTAAAATGCTTTTCCTTCTTTTATGTTTACTTACTTACTATTATCGGGCCATGCCACTTGGCATGTTGGATATTAACTCCCTCACCAGGGTTGGAACCCATGCCCCCTGCAGTGAAGCAGGGAGTTCTAACCACTGGACAACCAGGGAATTTCTTAGCTAATATTTTTTAAAATGGAATTTTAATCTATTTCATACACACATAGAATATGTGTAAATCATGAGGCATAGTAATAAAATTATTATTGTCTTCCTGATCCAAGGATCAAACCTGGGTCTCCTGCCTTGCAGGTAGATTCTTTACCGTGTAAGCCACCAAGGAAGCCTGATTATTAGCACATCTGCTACTCAACTGAAGACTACAGAAATTTCTAATGTTGTTGTCACTACTAAGGTACTCTTCTCCACACCTATATCTTCCTGGAGGTAAATACTATCTTAGACTTTGTTTTTGCATGATTCTGAGCCTTATAAAAAATTGTATCTTACATGTATCTCACATGTATATGTAACTATTACATAGTTTTCTAATTTGTTTTTTTCAGACCCCATTATGATATTAATATTCATGAGATGTGAAGTTCTCAGTCATGTATGACTCTTTGCCTTCCCATTGAGTGTAGACTACCAGGCTCCTCTGTCCTTGGAATTTTCCAGGCGAGAGCACTAGAGTGGATTGCATTTCCTTCAGGGGATCTTCTTGGCCCAGGGATTGAACCCAGGTCTTCTGCATTGCAGGCAGACACTTTACGTCTGAGCCACCAGGGAAGCCCATACATGTATCTCACATGTACATGTATATATGATATAGTTTTCTGACTTGTTTTTTTCAGACTCCATTATGATGTTAATATTGCTATTGCATAACGAGAGGATGTATGTGGTCTCATTGCTTTGCAACAATCCACTGCTTGGAAATACTGCCTGCATGTGGGCCTAGTCGCTTCAGTCCTGCCCTGCACTTTGCGACCCTATCCACTCTATCAGACACTTCAAGTGTTCTCAATGTTTGTTATCACAAACAGTACTGTGAAGGTGATTCCTGTATGCTTCTTTGGGTCCACAGAGGCAACAAAGTCTCCATGTTGCATACTTGGGAGTAGAATTGGGTATATTCCTGAGTCATGCAGACTTGAGCTGAAGGAAGCGGCCTTGTAGAGAAAGGATATACCACTGGCCCATGAATAATCCAGCCTATTACAAAGAAGGCAAGTCCCCTTGATTGCTAGATGCTTGAGCACACCTCAAGATCCCTTACTCAGCAGCACTGTCTGAAATGACCAAGCTGAAGTCTTTTAAGAAACAAATGGGTACTCAGGAGAGTGGCCCAGAGGGTACCCAGGGCTTCCTACCTCCTCTTCTTTCTCAGGTAAGACTAGAATGCTAATGTGGGACAAAAGGTACCCAGCAAAATCATAACTATCCTACCTCCTATGTACCCTGCTTAAAGATGTTCAGAATCAAATAGTAAATGTATCCGTGTATCTAACTTTATTCTTGTAAGCCTACTTCTAGAACTGCATCCTCTCAAGCCAAGAGGCTTATGTTTAGTCCAGTCAAAACTTAATAGGACACAGTTGATACCTTGATTGAAATTGAATTCATTTATGCCTGTGTGAAACATGGAAAATAGCAACCAGTAATAAATTTTCCTGTCCTTTACTGAATGAAAATAGGTTTTTGTAATTGAATTTCTTTGATGTTTCTCATATTTGCATCCTGGGGAAAATGGAAAGATTTATTATAGGCTTGATATGAATTGCCCATCTGTAAAAAACATTTTAATAACAGGGGTTGCTACAATGACTAGAAAGGATGCAGAGATAAGAGTGGATCTGTCAGCCTTCCTTTATGATGACTTTGATTAAGAAAAAGATTTAATAATATTTTTATACTAAGATGGCATTGGTGAAAGTGAAAAAAGAAATAAAAACAAACAAATGGTATCTAATCAAACTTAGATGCTTTATCCTAGCAAAGGAAACCAACAACTAAATGCGAAAATAATCTACAGAATGGGAGAAAAAAATTTGCAAATGATACTACCAATAAGGACTGAATTTCTAAAATATTCAAACAGCTCATATAGCTCAGTATCAAAAAGCAAACAATCTAATAAAAAATTAGCAGAAGACCTAAACAGACATTTTTTCTAAGAAGACATACAGATGACCAACAGGGACAAGTAAAGATACCCAACATTGTTAATTATTAGAGAAATACAAATCAAAATTACAATAAGGCATCACTTCACACTAGTCAGAATGGCCCTCACCAAAAAAATCTACTAACAATAATGCTGGAGAGGATGTGGAAAAAAGGAAACTCTCCTACACTGTTGGTAGGAATTTAAGTGGTGCAGCCACTATGGAGAATAGTATTTTCTACATAATGTAATGTTCTTAGTGGCTCAGTTGTGTCCAGCTCTTTGCCATCCCATGGGACTATAGCCTCTATCCATGGAATTTCCAGGCAAGAATAATGGGCTGGGTTGCTGTTTCTTTTTCCAGGGGATCTTCCCAACCCAGGGATCGAACCCAAGTCTCTTCCATCTCCTCCAGTGGCAGCTGAATTGTTCACCACTGTGCCACCTGGGAAGCCCCTGGAGAACAGCACAGAGGTTCCTTAAAACACTAAAAATAGAGCTACTATATTATCCAGCAATCCCACTCCTGAGCATGTACCCAAAAGAGATGAAAGCTCTAATTCAAAAAGATTCATGTACCCCAATGTTCATAGTGTAACTATGTACAATAGCCAAGACATGGAAACAACTTAAGTGTCCATTGACAGATGGTTGGATAAAGATATGAGATATATATACAGTCAATATAATGGAATATTACTTGGCCTATAAAGATTGAAATAATGCAATTTGCAGCAACATAGAGAGCATCATACTAAGTGAAATAAGTCAGAAAGAGAAAGGTAAATATCATACAATATCATTTATATGTGGAATCTAAAATATGATACAAATGAACTTAGTTACAAAAGAAAAACAGACTCATAGACATAGAAAACAAACATGCTTACCAAAGGGGGAGAGGGGGAGGAATAAATTAATTAAGAATTTGGGATTAACAGATTTACACTAATATATGCGAAACAGATCAACAACAAGGATCTACTGTATAGCACAGAGAACTATATTCTATATCTTATAATAACCTATAATGGAAAAGTATATATACATGCATGTTAAGTCGCTTCAGTTGTGTCTGACCTTGTGACCCCATGGACTGTAGCCCTCCAGGGTCCTCTGTTGATAGGATTCTCCAGG
>SJYW01042047.1:492003-504985 GCA_006410735.1 Raphicerus campestris | reverse complement strand
AAATGGAATTTTAATCTATTTCATACACACATAGAATATGTGTAAATCATGAGGCATAGTAATAAAATTATTATTGTCTTCCTGATCCAAGGATCAAACCTGGGTCTCCTGCCTTGCAGGTAGATTCTTTACCGTGTAAGCCACCAAGGAAGCCTGATTATTAGCACATCTGCTACTCAACTGAAGACTATAGAAATTTCTAATGTTGTTGTCACTACTAAGGTACTCTTCTCCACACCTATATCTTCCTGGAGGTAAATACTATCTTAGACTTTGTTTTTGCATGATTCTGAGCCTTATAAAAAATTGTATCTTACATGTATCTCACATGTATATGTAACTATTACATAGTTTTCTAATTTGTTTTTTTCAGACCCCATTATGATATTAATATTCATGAGATGTGAAGTTCTCAGTCATGTATGACTCTTTGCCTTCCCATTGAGTGTAGACTACCAGGCTCCTCTGTCCTTGGAATTTTCCAGGCGAGAGCACTAGAGTGGATTGCATTTCCTTCAGGGGATCTTCTTGGCCCAGGGATTGAACCCAGGTCTTCTGCATTGCAGGCAGACACTTTACGTCTGAGCCACCAGGGAAGCCCATACATGTATCTCACATGTATATGTATATATGATATAGTTTTCTGACTTGTTTTTTTCAGACCCCATTATGATATTAATATTGCTATTGCATAACGAGAGGATGTATTTGGTCTCATTGCTTTGCAACAATCCACTGCTTGGAAATACTGCCTGCATGTGGGCCTAGTCGCTTCAGTCCTGCCCTGCACTTTGCGACCCTATCCACTCTATCAGACACTTCAAGTGTTCTCAATGTTTGTTATCACAAACAGTACTGCGAAGGTGATTCCTGTATGGTTCTTTGGGTCCACAGAGGCAACAAAGTCTCCATGTTGCATACTTGGGAGTAGAATTGGGTATATTCCTGAGTCATGCAGACTTGAGCTGAAGGAAGCGGCCTTGTAGAGAAAGGATATACCACTGGCCCATGAATAATCCAGCCTATTACAAAGAAGGCAAGTCCCCTTGATTGCTAGATGCTTGAGCACACCTCAAGATCCCTTACTCAGCAGCACTGTCTGAAGTGACCAAGCTGAAGTCTTTTAAGAAACAAATGGGTACCCAGGAGAGTGGCCCAGAGGGTACCCAGGGCTTCTTACCTCCTCTTCTTTCTCAGGTAAGACTAGACTGCTAATGTGGGACAAAAGGTACCCAGCAAAATCATAACTATCCTACCTCCTATGTACCCTGCTTAAAGATGTTCAGAATCAAATAGTAAATGTATCCGTGTATCTAACTTTATTCTTGTAAGCCTACTTCTAGAACTGCATCCTCTCAAGCCAAGAGGCTTATGTTTAGTCCAGTCAAAACTTAATAGGACACAGTTGATACCTTGATTGAAATTGAATTCATTTATGCCTGTGTGAAACATGGAAAATAGCAACCAGTAATAAATTTTCCTGTCCTTTACTGAATGAAAATAGGTTTTTGTAATTGAATTTCTTTGATGTTTCTCATATTTGCATCCTGGGGAAAATGGAAAGATTTATTATAGGCTTGATATGAATTGCCCATCTGTAAAAAACATTTTAATAACAGGGGTTGCTACAATGACTAGAAAGGATGCAGAGATAAGAGTGGATCTGTCAGCCTTCCTTTATGATGACTTTGATTAAGAAAAAGATTTAATAATATTTTTATACTAAGATGGCATTGGTGAAAGTGAAAAAAGAAATAAAAACAAACAAATGGTATCTAATCAAACTTAGATGCTTTATCCTAGCAAAGGAAACCAACAACTAAATGCGAAAATAATCTACAGAATGGGAGAAAAAAATTTGCAAATGATACTACCAATAAGGACTGAATTTCTAAAATATTCAAACAGCTCATATAGCTCAGTATCAAAAAGCAAACAATCTAATAAAAAATTAGCAGAAGACCTAAACAGACATTTTTTCTAAGAAGACATACAGATGACCAACAGGGACAAGTAAAGATACCCAACATTGTTAATTATTAGAGAAATACAAATCAAAATTACAATAAGGCATCACTTCACACTAGTCAGAATGGCCCTCACCAAAAAAATCTACTAACAATAATGCTGGAGAGGATGTGGAAAAAAGGAAACCCTCCTACACTGTTGGTAGGAATTTAAGTGGTGCAGCCACTATGGAGAATAGTATTTTCTACATAATGTAATGTTCTTAGTGGCTCAGTTGTGTCCAGCTCTTTGCCATCCCATGGGACTATAGCCTCTATCCATGGAATTTCCAGGCAAGAATAATGGGCTGGGTTGCTGTTTCTTTTTCCAGGGGATCTTCCCAACCCAGGGATCGAACCCAAGTCTCTTCCATCTCCTCCAGTGGCAGCTGAATTGTTCACCACTGTGCCACCTGGGAAGCCCCTGGAGAACAGCACAGAGGTTCCTTAAAACACTAAAAATAGAGCTACTATATTATCCAGCAATCCCACTCCTGAGCATGTACCCAAAAGAGATGAAAGCTCTAATTCAAAAAGATTCATGTACCCCAATGTTCATAGTGTAACTATGTACAATAGCCAAGACATGGAAACAACTTAAGTGTCCATTGACAGATGGTTGGATAAAGATATGAGATATATATACAGTCAATATAATGGAATATTACTTGGCCTATAAAGATTGAAATAATGCAATTTGCAGCAACATAGAGAGCATCATACTAAGTGAAATAAGTCAGAAAGAGAAAGGTAAATATCATACAATATCATTTATATGTGGAATCTAAAATATGATACAAATGAACTTAGTTACAAAAGAAAAACAGACTCATAGACATAGAAAACAAACATGCTTACCAAAGGGGGAGAGGGGGAGGAATAAATTAATTAAGAATTTGGGATTAACAGATTTACACTAATATATGCGAAACAGATCAACAACAAGGATCTACTGTATAGCACAGAGAACTATATTCTATATCTTATAATAACCTATAATGGAAAAGTATATATACATGCATGTTAAGTCGCTTCAGTTGTGTCTGACCTTGTGACCCCATGGACTGTAGCCCTCCAGGGTCCTCTGTTGATAGGATTCTCCAGGTAAGAATACTGAAGTGGGTTGCCATGCTCTTCTCCAGGATAAGTGTATACACACACACACACACACTGAATAACTTTGCTGTATACCTGAAACTATACAACATTGTAAATCAGCTATATCTCAACTAAAAAATGTTACTGGTGGAAATTTAAAGAAATTTAGACATATCTATAGGAACGGGGTGAACTTTGGACCAAAAAGTCTGAATCATCAGATTTAGTGGATTTCCCAACATGGATATAATCCAGAGATTCCCTATCCCTTTGAATACCTATCAGAAGATTTCATATGGGCTTGAAGACTGAAGTTTTCAGTTGTAACTCTAACCCTCATGACTCTTTAGAAGGAGTATTTGCCATCTCATCTTCTCATAATGCCTGTACATGGCAGACACTCAATACACTTTGTGGAAATAATAAATGAATGCAGGCAACTGCATCACCCTTATTCTGCTACTACCATGACCTATGATGGCAAGTTAAAGAAAAATACAATTAGGAAGTATCTGACAATATTTTATATCAGTCTATTCTGGGGTTTCCCAAATCAGACTTATATAAATCTAACAATGGTAAAAACAACAGAAATAATAATAGTAGGCATTTATTTAGTGCCTATGAATATTCTAGATACTGGGTTAAACACTTCATATGCCATTTTTATAACTGGCTTACAATATAAAGCTCATTATTTACATTTTATAGATGAGTAAACCGAGACTTGAGAAGAAAATGATGGAGACAGATATGAAATCCAGATCAATTCACTGCACTGCACTGCCTCCCATGAAAGATACCTGAAAAACCATTTCTAATGTCATATTAATAACAATTTTAAAGGCAATTTTTGAAAAATTAAGGACATGCTTTTGGTTCAAAGCAAAGACTATTTCACACATAGATTACATGGAGCTTCCAAAAGTGAAGAGGGTCATTCTGAAATGAATAGACATCAGAGATAAACATTAAGTTGCATTTATTGTCAGAATACATAGAAAAACTCAAAACTATGTAGAGTACTTGGGAAACTTAGACTCCTCACACTATGGCTGTGGGCTGGCAGAAGCCACACTGCCTGTATAAACCATCTCTGAAATATGTTTATTTTGTCTATTGTCTGCCGCCCCCCATTTGGTTCCATCCTTATATTTGGGACCCCAAAATGGCAAAGTAAAGGACAGATACAGGGTAATTCTACACTGCAGCAAAATTTAGCTTGCTATCTTGAAACTAGTCCTACTATTTTGGGATTTTAGAGTAAACAAAATTCAGACTGCAGACCAGAGGGGCCATTTACGAGTTATAAAATTGCCTGGGTGAGATAAGGCAACTCATAAATGATTCAGCGAAGTGCACAGGATAAATCTTACTTCGCATACACACGAATTCAAGGAAGATTCTGTGATGTTCTTAGCCGCTGATAATGTAAGAGAGGAACTCACGTCACATTAAGAATCTGACATGGCATTAGAGTGCTATAAAATGTTCAATTAAACATGGCAACTGCAGGACAAATGGTACCCAGGATACAGTTCTTTGTTTGCCTTTAAGAACTTTAATGTGTCTTATTTATTGAGGGCAAAGAACATAAGGATGGTAAAGTGACAGACTCTAACCTATCTGAAGATATTTGTGTTAGTGTCAAGACAAATAATAAATGGGGCTGCCTCGGGATGTTAGCCTTTTCAAAAGATGGACAGAGTTGCGTTTGGTGGATTGTACCTTATGGAATTAGAGCCGACTTAAGGAAAACTGCTCCAGCATCTGTCTTCTTTCAAGCAGATTGCCAACAGGGAAAAGTGCTGGGGAGGAGGGGTGATGGAGGAGGGGACGGGAGAAGAGCGAAAGTGGTGGGTGGGGGAGGAGAGAAGCAAGCAGGGACAGCTTGCATGTTTTAAACCCTCAAGATAAGCTGTCGCTTAGAACCTTGACAGCTCCAGAACTTGACACACGCATGCGCTCTCTGGGGGACCTTTCTGGCTGCTCTGCGGGCAGATCACGGCCACTGAGCTGTGACGCCCCGGCACTTGCCTGACCTGATATAATGGGCAGCTATTTACTGCAAACAAGGTAGATGGAAGAACATAGGCTTAAATGATGCTCTGGTGTAAGCAGGAATCCACTGGGATCCCTTGCAAGCCAGTCAATCTTGTTATTTATTTATTTTTTTTAACCTTCTCTTCCCTCATCTTCTAGGTTGGGACTATTTATTTCTTTCCCTCAGGACCAAACCACAGATGCCTGACTCTGAGCAATGCTCCCCTTCCATCCAACCCCCTCTTCCTCCCACTCAAGATCAATAGAGTGGGTTAAAGAAGCAATTGAATGACAATAAATAAAAAAAGAAAACTAAGTTTGGATACTTCCAACATACTGTTTTTCGGGCTTGTGTTTTTTTTTTTTTTTAATCTGTTACTAAGGAAAAAAAACAACAAAAAAACAGCCCCAGGAGGCCTCTTGGATAGGCTGTCAGATCGCTTCAATGAGAAACCCAATCAAACTTGATTTGTGAAGAGTGTCAAAAGCGGTAGTGAATCACGCAAGCTGAAGCCTCCTCATGCATGTTTCTGAAGCTTGTGAATGTTTATTTCTGCTGCACCTAGGAACACAGTCGCACTCTACATTTTCTGATCAAGGGGAACAGTCAAAATGGGGAGACTCGGGAAGTGGACGTGCTTGAATGCACGACTGGCTATTGGGTTTGATTCTACCTCCCGTTGCAGTAGAAGAAATTATCCAAAAAGTCTTTCTTCCATAGTATCTTGCTTTTCAAAGAGCCAAGAGGGTTTTATTTCTCTTATTGAAGCCTGTTAAGTGAGGTAAGACAGGCAGGTATATAGAAAGAAATCATAGGCTCAGTGATGTTGGGTTTACTTGTCAAGGTCATGGTGTCAGTAGCACAATGGTGCCCACGTTTTCCAGCTTTCAAAATGGGTCTGTTTCTCCCAGGAACTTAAGAAAGAGAAGACAAATCCTTTTCTTGAATCTTACAAAGATTTAAGTGGCACAGATAGGTTGAAGAACGCTTAGTTTGGTTTGAGCCCCCCCAGACACAATGTATTCCCTTCTGTCTATGAATTTCTTTACATAATGTAAGAAGCTCAAACCAAGAGGCTCCGTTCCCTGGATCTCTGCCAGGAATGGAAGCCAGATTCCTATCGGAAACCAAGTCTGGTTTTCTTCTTGTAAGTCAACCCTACGTTAGGTAAAGAAGAGAGAGACATTTTATAATTTTATTATCAGATTGTAATATCTGTGTTGAACCTTTATATTCTAAGTATAAGGCCATAACTTGGCTTTTAAACAATTTCACAAACCAGAAAAGATCATCTTATAATGCTGCTNTAGGAACACAGTCGCACTCTACATTTTCTGATCAAGGGGAACAGTCAAAATGGGGAGACTCGGGAAGTGGACGTGCTTGAATGCACGACTGGCTATTGGGTTTGATTCTACCTCCCGTTGCAGTAGAAGAAATTATCCAAAAAGTCTTTCTTCCATAGTATCTTGCTTTTCAAAGAGCCAAGAGGGTTTTATTTCTCTTATTGAAGCCTGTTAAGTGAGGTAAGACAGGCAGGTATATAGAAAGAAATCATAGGCTCAGTGATGTTGGGTTTACTTGTCAAGGTCATGGTGTCAGTAGCACAATGGTGCCCACGTTTTCCAGCTTTCAAAATGGGTCTGTTTCTCCCAGGAACTTAAGAAAGAGAAGACAAATCCTTTTCTTGAATCTTACAAAGATTTAAGTGGCACAGATAGGTTGAAGAACGCTTAGTTTGGTTTGAGCCCCCCCAGACACAATGTATTCCCTTCTGTCTATGAATTTCTTTACATAATGTAAGAAGCTCAAACCAAGAGGCTCCGTTCCCTGGATCTCTGCCAGGAATGGAAGCCAGATTCCTATCGGAAACCAAGTCTGGTTTTCTTCTTGTAAGTCAACCCTACGTTAGGTAAAGAAGAGAGAGACATTTTATAATTTTATTATCAGATTGTAATATCTGTGTTGAACCTTTATATTCTAAGTATAAGGCCATAACTTGGCTTTTAAACAATTTCACAAACCAGAAAAGATCATCTTATAATGCTGCTAACTCTGCTGATTCATTCTTTTATGTACTTCTACAAAACTTTCCTGTCACTTGATAATTATTTATGATAAAGTGGAACAACAGTGAAACACACACTTGAAATCTACAGATAACCTCTAGAAATTCGGTTGATCCTTTCCAACTCACCTTTCCCCAGAACTATTTACCGGCAGGGCAATTACTCTGCCGCCGTGTAATCTACTTTTACTCTCCTATGGGCATCAGTGCAGTCCAGAGGCAGGGGATCGAACATGTTTTTCTTTCCTTTTCTTTCTTTTGAAAGTTTCTCTTTATCTGATTTCTTCCTGTGACCTTCAGCTGAGCTCTTGGAAGGCTGACCCTGGTTTTGCACGTTATGAGTACAATGGTCAATTCTGTTTCTTTTTTTTAGGCTGCCAAAAGTGATCTCATATTCTGGGCTACTTTCATATTTTCAAATAAATTATTTCCAAGACTCTTATTCTCATATCTGCTCTGAGAAACTTCACTCTTGGCTGTGAGTGTGTTCTGTCAGTGGACTGAGCAGAGTACATTTTCACAGCTACAGTTTCACCCTGGAGAAATGGAATAAAGAAGACAGCATTTGGGCTCCTTTAAGGGAAAGGAAATAGGGGTTTTGTTATACCCACCCATAACTGAAACTCCTTAAACAATTGCTTTAAATCCGAATGGTAACTCAAGTGAGGAACACTGCATGAGTTACATAAAAATGTACAGTTGGGGGCCATTTTCTTCTCTTCTGACAAAAAAGACCGTCATTTCTCAACCTTGCCACAAGAACANTAAACAATTGCTTTAAATCAGAATGGTAACTCAAGTGAGGAACACTGCATGAGTTACATAAAAATGTACAGTTGGGGGCCATTTTCTTCTCTTCTGACAAAAAAGACCGTCATTTCTCAATCTTGCCACAAGAACAACATTTGGTACTTAGGTGGCAACACTTGGTAGATGAAGCTCAAACCAAGAGGCTCCTGGGTGTATGTGGTATTGCCTTTATAACATCTGTGCAATATGTGTGTGAATTATTTCATAGAGTATACACTGAAATAGGAAATAAGCAAGATTTGGAAGTAGAATTTGGGGTTCACAATGCTCTCTGATGTGCCGTGATGTGTCTCATGTATTATTGGCCTCCACACACATTCATCTCACCATCTCACATTCAAATATATAGTTACAAATATAGCTGATATTTTTTTTTCAATTTGTTGTGAAGCAGGTTTCATTAGCCCAGGCATTGCTGGTGTTAAAAAAATTTTTTTTTCATATTACTGACTTAGAAAAATTCTTTAATTTTTTTAGTTTTTTGTTTTAGCTGCAGTGGGTCTTTGTTGTGGCACAGGGGCTTCTCACTGCTGTGGCTTCTCTTGTGGCAGATCATGGGTGCATGGGTTCTAGAGTTGTGGCGCACAGTCTCTCTAAATGTGGCACTCTGCCTTAGCTGCCCCACAGCAAGTGGGATCTAAGTTCCCTGACCAGGGATCAAACTCATGTCTCCTGCATTGGAAGGCAAATTCTTAACCACTGGACCACCAAGGAAGTCCTGCATTCTTGGTATTTTAAACTAGGTAATTCTTCATTGTGGAGGCCCATGTCTATGCGCTGGAGTGTTATTTAGCAGCATATTTGGCTTCTACTTACTATTGCCCCTCCAATCCCTCCCAAGATATGACTGTCACAAATAACTGATTTTGCCAAATATCCCCTAGGGGGCAAAACTGTCCTCAACTGGGAAACATTGAGGTATAGTAATATATGACATGTATTTAAGATCCTGTCTTCCCAGTAGTTTGGCATCCTGAGTCACAGTTACAAAGAAATTCTGAAGCCACTATGTAAGCCAAGGAGGTAGGCCACTCAGGTCTCTCTTCCACAGGGAACCTTCTGGAAGGAGTCTCAGCTGCCATAGCAGTCAGGCTGAGGCCATGCTTTTCTCTCAGCTAATGATTCAACACAATGGGAACACCAGAGATGGGCCATTTTCCACACAAAATGGAACCTCTCAGATACGCAATTCCAGCTCCCTGTGGCCTGGTTGAAGCTTCCTCAGAGTTGCACTGTAATCTGAGGCTCTTTATACTTAACCCTCCATCCTTCACCTCTCATTTCCCACATGTCGTGACCTAGAGATTTCACAGCCTATACCTGCTTCTTGTTCCCTCCATATTTCACAGGCATTTGACCAATAAATGTCTCACTTTTCTACTTTGGTCCTGGATCTACTTCCTGGATTACCTGAGCTGATGTAGTCACTATCACATATGTGCAATCCTGTCTTTATTGCTGTTCCTCAAACACTCTGAAATGGTATCTACAGTCACACCTTCACAAAAGTGGTTTCTTTCTTTGTGAAATGTTCCTTTCACTGTTCTCTGCATAGCTGGTTCCACCATTCAGGTCTTAGATTAAATGCTACATCCTTGGAGAAGCCTTTTTAGACATACAACCTCTAGGCAGTGTTCAAAAATGTGCACTTTGATGTTTTTCATAGAATTTTTGGTTGATTTTTTGGTACATATGTTTTCCTGCTTTAGAATTAGCTCTTTATGGACAGGGACCAACATGCTCAGCATTGCATTTCTGGTGTCTACAACAAGGTGAAAAATGGGAGGAAACTAGACTCCGAAGCTCTGGCTCTTAGCCACCTTCACCTATAAAATTTGTTATGACATGATGATTTCAAACTGGTTGGTACTCCCTGGCTTGTTTCTTTATCAAAGATTTAGATTTGGTGGTGAATGAATCTTAAACATACTGAGTATCCAAACTGTTTCACAGCCCTGGACAAAAGGGATGTGTAAAACAATTCCTTCTAGAACGTACATGGGAATTAACAAGTTATGCAGCAAGACCCCAATGAAACAAGTGGGCAGTTTCAGCCCTAGTGCTGGAAGGAGGGGAGGTGGAGAGGATGTCTGAGGGACAGAGTGTGCATCAAGTAAAGAACTGATCCCTAATGGGTAGACAGCCTTAGTCCAAAAATATGTATTATTTTGTTAAAAGCTATGTGGTACATATATACAGTGGAATCTTACTCAACCATAAAAAAGGAATGAAATTGGGTCATTTGTAGAGATGTTGATGGACTTAGAGACAGTCATACATAGTGAAGTCAGAAAAAGAAAAAAAATGGCATGTATTAATGCTTATATGTGGAATCTAGAAAAATGGTATAGATGATCTTATTTGCAAAGCAGAAATGGAGACACAGATGTAGAGAATAAATGTATGGACACCAAAGGAGGAAAGAGGGGAAGGATGAATTGGGAGGTTGGCCTTGACGTTTACACACTAGTGATACTATGTGTAAAACAGATAATTAATGAGAACCTATGATATAGCACAGGCAACTCGACTCAGTGCTCTGTGGTGACAAAAATGAGAAGGAAGTCCAGAAAAGAGGGGACAGATACATGTATATGTAGAACTGATTCACCTTGTTGTACAGCCGAAACTAACACAATCTTGTAAAACAACTATCAGTTCAGTTCAGTTCAGTCGCTCAGTCGTGTCCAACTCTTTGTGACCCCATGAATCGCACCATGCCAGGCCTCCCTGTCCATCACCATCTCCCAGAGTTCACTCAGACTCAGGTCCATCGAGTCCGTGATGCCATCCAGCCATCTCATCCTCTATCGGCCCCTTTTCTTCCTGCCCCCAATCCCTCCCAGCATCAGAGTCTTTTCCATTGAGTCAACTCTTCACATCAGGTGGCCAAAGTACTGGAGTTTCAGCTTTAGCATCATTCCCTCCAAAGAAATCCCAGGGCTGATCTTCAGAATGGACTGGTTGGATCTCCTTGCAGTCCAAGGGACTCTCAAGAGTCTTCTCCANTCCCCTAGGGGGCAAAACTGTCCTCAACTGGGAAACATTGAGGTATAGTAATATATGACATGTATTTAAGATCCTGTCTTCCCAGTAGTTTGGCATCCTGAGTCACAGTTACAAAGAAATTCTGAAGCCACTATGTAAGCCAAGGAGGTAGGCCACTCAGGTCTCTCTTCCACAGGGAACCTTCTGGAAGGAGTCTCAGCTGCCATAGCAGTCAGGCTGAGGCCATGCTTTTCTCTCAGCTAATGATTCAACACAATGGGAACACCAGAGATGGGCCATTTTCCACACAAAATGGAACCTCTCAGATACGCAATTCCAGCTCCCTGTGGCCTGGTTGAAGCTTCCTCAGAGTTGCACTGTAATCTGAGGCTCTTTATACTTAACCCTCCATCCTTCACCTCTCATTTCCCACATGTCGTGACCTAGAGATTTCACAGCCTATACCTGCTTCTTGTTCCCTCCATATTTCACAGGCATTTGACCAATAAATGTCTCACTTTTCTACTTTGGTCCTGGATCTACTTCCTGGATTACCTGAGCTGATGTAGTCACTATCACATATGTGCAATCCTGTCTTTATTGCTGTTCCTCAAACACTCTGAAATGGTATCTACAGTCACACCTTCACAAAAGTGGTTTCTTTCTTTGTGAAATGTTCCTTTCACTGTTCTCTGCATAGCTGGTTCCACCATTCAGGTCTTAGATTAAATGCTACATCCTTGGAGAAGCCTTTTTAGACATACAACCTCTAGGCAGTGTTCAAAAATGTGCACTTTGATGTTTTTCATAGAATTTTTGGTTGATTTTTTGGTACATATGTTTTCCTGCTTTAGAATTAGCTCTTTATGGACAGGGACCAACATGCTCAACATTGCATTTCTGGTGTCTACAACAAGGTGAAAAATGGGAGGAAACTAGACTCCGAAGCTCTGGCTCTTAGCCACCTTCACCTATAAAATTTGTTATGACATGATGATTTCAAACTGGTTGGTACTCCCTGGCTTGTTTCTTTATCAAAGATTTAGATTTGGTGGTGAATGAATCTTAAACATACTGAGTATCCAAACTGTTTCACAGCCCTGGACAAAAGGGATGTGTAAAACAATTCCTTCTAGAACGTACATGGGAATTAACAAGTTATGCAGCAAGACCCCAATGAAACAAGTGGGCAGTTTCAGCCCTAGTGCTGGAAGGAGGGGAGGTGGAGAGGATGTCTGAGGGACAGAGTGTGCATCAAGTAAAGAACTGATCCCTAATGGGTAGACAGCCTTAGTCCAAAAATATGTATTATTTTGTTAAAAGCTATGTGGTACATATATACAGTGGAATCTTACTCAACCATAAAAAAGGAATGAAATTGGGTCATTTGTAGAGATGTTGATGGACTTAGAGACAGTCATACATAGTGAAGTCAGAAAAAGAAAAAAAATGGCATGTATTAATGCTTATATGTGGAATCTAGAAAAATGGTATAGATGATCTTATTTGCAAAGCAGAAATGGAGACACAGATGTAGAGAATAAATGTATGGACACCAAAGGAGGAAAGAGGGGAAGGATGAATTGGGAGGTTGGCCTTGACGTTTACACACTAGTGATACTATGTGTAAAACAGATAATTAATGAGAACCTATGATATAGCACAGGCAACTCGACTCAGTGCTCTGTGGTGACAAAAATGAGAAGGAAGTCCAGAAAAGAGGGGACAGATACATGTATATGTAGAACTGATTCACCTTGTTGTACAGCCGAAACTAACACAATCTTGTAAAACAACTATCAGTTCAGTTCAGTTCAGTCGCTCAGTCGTGTCCAACTCTTTGTGACCCCATGAATCGCACCATGCCAGGCCTCCCTGTCCATCACCATCTCCCAGAGTTCACTCAGACTCAGGTCCATCGAGTCCGTGATGCCATCCAGCCATCTCATCCTCTATCGGCCCCTTTTC
>SJYW01042047.1:420182-485006 GCA_006410735.1 Raphicerus campestris | reverse complement strand
CCAATCCCTCCCAGCATCAGAGTCTTTTCCATTGAGTCAACTCTTCACATCAGGTGGCCAAAGTACTGGAGTTTCAGCTTTAGCATCATTCCCTCCAAAGAAATCCCAGGGCTGATCTTCAGAATGGACTGGTTGGATCTCCTTGCAGTCCAAGGGACTCTCAAGAGTCTTCTCCAACACCACAGTTCAAAAGCATCAATTCTTTGGCGCTCAGCCTTCTTCACAGTCCAACTCTCACATTCACACATGACCACAGGAAAAACCATAGCCTTGACTAGACGGACCTTAGTCGGCAAAGTAATGTCTCTGCTTATGAATATGCTATCTAGGTTGGTCATAACTTTTCTTCCAAGGAGTAAACGTCTTTTAATTTCATGGCTTCAATCACCATCTACAGTGATTTTGGAGCCCAAAACAATAAAGTCTGACACTGTTTCCACTGTTTCTCCATCTATTTCCCATGGCAACTATACCCCAATAAAAGTTATTTTTAAAAAAAGCTATGTCAAAACCAGCAAGCTGATGTTTTTCACACAGGCAGCATCCAGGGGCAGGCAAATCTGTAGAACCTGAGAGGAGTCACGCTTCTGATTTTTCTCCCTATTTATGGATTAGCGTGATTTTTTTTATAGCAGCAGTGAGGAGTCATGGCTGATTAGACCTTATAATAGAGTCTGAACTTTGATTAATTACAAATAGAAAAAAATATATAATTTTTGGTTAAAAAGAAGTGACCATTTTGATGTGACTTAATGGGAATCAGTACATCAAAGGCAGAACTGAGACAGGGAAGAGGATGGCAGATGATTTGTGTGAAAGCTAGAGACAGACAGGGACTCCCAGCATTGCCCAACAGCCAGACCTGAAAGAAGCTGGAATTATGTAACTGCCTTGATGCTGGATCTATTACCTCTCTGTGATTCCATAGACTGTAGCCCACCAGGCTCCTCTATCCATGGGATTTCCCAGGCAAGAATATTGGAATGGGTTGCCATTTCCTCCTCCAGGAGATCTTCCCAACCCAGGGATCAAACCCATGTCTCATGTGTCATTCTGCATTGGCAACTGGATTCTTTACCTCTGAGTCACATGGCCATTCTAGGCAGAGGAAAAACACATATAAAGGTGTGACAAGAGAATGAGAGCATAATGTAGGTAGTGAACAGTGATGAGATAGGCCTTCCCTGCAACTGGTGGCTTCAGGAGAACATCCTAGTAGAGTGTAAGATAGTGTGTGTGTGTGTGTGTGTGTGTGTGTGTGTGTGTGTATGTGTGTGTGTGTGTGTGTGTGCGTGTGTGCGTGTGCAGGAAGACAATGGAAACTTGACCAATCATATATAAAAACTTTGTGGCTATTTTGCCAAAGGTGTACTGCAGATTTAATCTCTGTTGATGTTCATTTCTGATAATTGAGCCGTCTTCTGAAATGTCTTATCGAAGGGATTTGTGAAGTATTAGTTCTGTGCTCTTCGCTGGAGGTTACCCAGGCACTCAGGCCAGCTAAGCACGCTCCCTCTCCATGGTGGACATGGTTCCTTGTGCCAGAAGCATCTCTACCGTGAGGATTAAATTCATGTTCCATTTTTTTCCAGTATCTAATTGATGTCACGGACACAGTGATGCCTTTGTGTTTGCTTTTCTGTAGGAACTCATAGGTGAAAGTGGAGAAGGGGCTGCTGCTGCCACCAAGCAGCTTCTCCACGAGGTCCTTGGACCATTTGCTGTAGCTTCTTTTCTGTCACTGCTGTTGCCGTGGCCAACGTGCCAGCAACCAGTGATGGCCAAGTCTTGTCCTTCTGCCTATGGAGCCTCTCTAGTAAGACTGTGGTAACAAAAAATTAAAAAAAAACCAACTCACCTTTACATCATTTTTAAAAAGTGTTTTGCTCTCTAATAGTATTAAGGACACAGTCCAAGATGCTTCCATGCTTCTGCAGTATAATCCCACCAGTCAAGCAAATTACTTCATGGCCAAATCATCTGAATCTTTTTCCAAGTTGAAGTTGATGCAGAGAGTCAATGCTATCCAATAACAAGGATTCATTTCACTCTAGACATAAACAGGAAGAGCCGATACATGACTATCCAGGCTTCTCATAGCCAGAGAGCCCACCCAGCTCCTCTTACCCTGTTTACTTGCTCAGTCTCTTACTAGAGTGGGAGTTTTGAGGAATCTGTGCAAGAGGCACTCACCAGACTTCTGCCATTATTTTGATAACCTATTACTAGTCTGAGATCTCAAAAAAAAATGGCAAAAAGTTAATAAAGAGGTAAGTTTGGTGGAGGGGGACAGCATAACTGCAGGGTATCTGGATTTAAAAGCTGTTTGTCCCAGGTTGGCATAACCCTGTCTAACCCACCTGGAGCTCACCTTCTACCATGCTCCTTGTTGCATGAGTCCCTCTTACTATGTATGAATGACTGACTTGTTCTCTCTTTTCCTCTCTGCCCTCCCTGCCCTTCATGGGTCAGTATTTCAGCTTTTCAAATCTCAGCTCAGTCATTACTACTTTAGTGAAGACTTCTCTGAACTTTTAGTTATAAACCTCTCAGTCCCATTTACTTCTCATAGCAGAGCCCTTACCATATTCCACATTTATTTGGATTTATCACCTGACTAATGCCTGTCTCTCATATTAGACTGAATAATCCAGGAGGACAGAGATGCCATTTTTTCCCTCAGTGTTACATCTCCAGTGTCTGCAACATAGCAGGTCCTCAATAAGTATGTATTGAATGTATGACTGAAGGAAGGATTTTCTCCAAGAAAGAACATGAGACCCTCCAGTTACTAGACCTTCTAGAAACTTCTCCTGTATACATGCCACGACTATCTACTGATGCCTGGAAAATAGTATATAGGCAGCTAAATATATTCTGGAAAATTGAGTCTCACTATTTGCTCAGGATATATTGTATAAATTCTTCTGGGAGAAGGTATATAAAATGCTTTCTTGAAATATTTGTGGGACAAAATCAAGTCTGGGCTTTCATCTTCCTTGAACTGTGCTTTCAGCAACTGATTTTTCCCCGAAGATACAGATAATGGACATTTTCCTTCAATCCTTACCCTAGCCCTCCCTCTAAATTTCCTAATATTGAATGATGCAATTTAAAATTTAAATGCCAAACAATAGAAATTCTGGAGAGCAGATGAATGAATGAACTTCATAAATTAATGAAATTAAACTTTTTTTTTAAATCAAAGGAGCTTTCTTAGTATGATTGAAAACACATTTGCATTGTGAATTTAGGATAAGCTCAAACAATTCAAGGTTATTTACACATTAGAATTGGTGCTTTTGAATTGTGCTGGAGGAGAATCTTGAGAGTCCTTTGGACTGCAAAGAGATCAACCAGTCAATCCTAAAGGAAATCAACTCTGAATATTCATTGGAAGGACTGATGCTGAAGCTGAAGCTCCAATAACTTGATCACCTGTTGTGAGGAACTGACTCATCGGAAAAGACCTTGATGCTGAGAAAGACTGAGGGCAATAGAAGGGGCAAGAAAGAATGAAATGGTTATTTGGCATCACCAGTGTGAGTTTGAGCAAGCTCCGGGAGACAGGGAAGGACACGGAAACCAGGCTTGCTGCAGTCCATGGGGTGGCAAAGAGTTGCATGACTTAGCGACTGAACACAACAAAAGAACACTCAAGATGCCAGATCACAGCTATGGGAACCTCAAATGACCATAGACTATTGTCCCGCAATTGTCAGCAGACTTCTGCAGACGAAAAAAAAAACCGGAAGAAAAAAGACTCTTTCCTCTGTATCCTCCCCTTTTAAGTCTTCAAGGTCTCCTTTGAGTAGCTCTTATCTTTAAGTAGTCAAAGTCATTTCACTGTGTTGCTAAGCCATGTGGCTTCCTCTAATGCATCACTGCCACTGTCACTAACTCTGAGAAATAAGTATCCCCAAATCTCTAGCTCTTCTCGCCTGAATCACCCTAGTCCCAGGGTGCTTTGGCACCTGTAGGTTCTCTCAGTCTTTTATCCTGGCACTGAAGCAGTTACGACTTTAAGAAACTGTTAGAATCATTTTTAGCTCTGAGCTGCTATTGCTGCTAAGTCGCTTCAGTCGTGTCCAACTCTGTGCGACCCCATAGACAGCAGCCCACCAGGCTCCCCCGTCCCTGGGATTCTCAAGGCAAGAACACTGGAGTGGGTTGCCATTTCCTTCTCCAATGCATGAGAGTGAAAAGTGAAAGTGAAGCTGCTCAGTCATGTCCAACTCTGAGCGACCCCATGGACTGCAGCCTACCAGGCTCCTCCATCCATGGGATTTTCCAGGCAAGAGTACTGGAGTGGGTTGCCATTGCCTTCTCTGAGCAAATGGTTAAAAAACTGGGGACGGACTCTCTTCAAAGACCACAGGTCTAGGGGTGTAGATTGGAATTTCAAAGCTAAGAGCTTGTTTGAGTAATCACCCACCCCCAGTGTAGCCTTGGCACCCTTACAGAGCCGACCAGTGCCCTCCCCCATCAGGTGCATGTGGTGGGTAAACTGCTGCCTTATTTCTTCTTTTGTTCTGTCTGCTGCCCCCTCCTTGTACAAACAAGTGCTTATGCTAATAGCAAGATACAGCCCAACCGTAAAAAAAAGGGTGCAGTGATCAGTATCCATCATCTTTCCAAGTGCCTTGTCACTACATCAATTAATACAATTGAGCAAAAAATGTCACCGCCCGGTGGAAAAACCTTTTCACAGCCTTTCAGGGGGAAGTTTACTTGCAGCTTTTTTCCCTTGCATTAGCTCCTGTCATCTACAAAACAACAGAACCCAGTGGTGTCAATTATATTTGATTGACTGAGTAAAGCGCACACACAAATAAGCGAAAACAATGGACACAAAAATCTATAGATGACTCCCCTTGTCAGAGAGGATGCTTGTCTTCTCCATTTTCATGCGGCATGGTGTCCTGCTGCTCCTGGCTTAAATGTTTCCTTCAGCCCCCAAACTATCACCAATTAAGTTAGCAGGGTCTTCAAAGGTGTCAAACGACTCCCTAGGCAATCGGCTCTAACTGCTGTTCAATAAATGAGGTCTAATTTATCAGTTTAACTTCACTTCCAAAAACCTAATGCTTCACAGTACTCGGCACTGTTTACCTAGACCGAGGCTCAGCCGGAGCCGGCAGCAGCCTAAAGTTATGGCCCATCTCATAACGACCGCACCGGGTGTCTATTTTTTTCCCCCGTTTCCTAATTTGAGTGGACTTTCCAACTCTGGACTTTTTTTTTTGCATTTATCACCTTGCACACACACGAAATTCCCTTGAGCCAACGTCGAACCCGAGTCTGGACTATCTTTGGTGCCGACAGTTAATAATGGGGGAGGAGAAGCAGAACCGGTCTCTCTTTTTTTACGTTCTGCCTTTGTGTTGTCACTGTGTAGAGACTCACGTTTTTAAAAACTCCAGGAGGTTAACTTTGGCAGCAGAACAGGAAATGAATGTATGGGCTCATGTTTCTAAGTAAATTAAACAGGTACAGATTTGGCACAAGGGCTGTTGAAGTAGAAAGTCTTATGAATAAATGGGCCAGAAATTTTAATTAACAGCTGCTGCTGCTGCTAAGTCACTTCAGTCGTGTCTGACTCTGTGCGACCCCATAGAGAGCAGCCCACCAGGCTCCTCCGTCCCTGGGATTCTCCAGGCAAGAACACTGGAGTGGGTTGCCATTTCCTTCTCCAATGCATGAAAGTGAAAAGTGAAAATGAAGTCGCTCAGTTGTGTCCGACTCTTAGCGACCCCATGGACTGCAGCCCACCAGGCTCCTCCATCCATGGGATTTCCCAGGCAAGAGTACTGGAGTGGGGTGCCATTGCCTTCTAATTAACAGCCTATGAGTGAAAATCATTCAAAGCCAATGATGAGACCAAGAAAGCAGTAACTTAATGCTCAAACATACTAACCACATTAAAACTGCTCATATTTATCTCAATACCAAATAAGACAATGAGCAAGATAGATTAAAAATATTTCTTGATGGGTTTGAACATAGACTTGGAGACTGAAAGGGTATATACAGCCTTGTAAAATATGAGTTTATTTGTAGAGTAAGGAGATATAAAATATATATATATATATATATGTTAAAGTTGGGCTGAGGTGAATGGGCAATACCATGTATTATATTAAGAAAGTGTACATGACTGTAGAGATATTTGCATTTTAACAGGAAGACATGATATTTGCAAATACTGCTAAATTTGCAGCTCTATCTCAGGCAAGGGATAATTGGAATTTGGATAAAAATCACATTTCGTAAGTAAGTTTACATCATTCTGGAGACTCAACATTTTTCCATAATCCTAAAATATTTCTTAAAGACACACTTCACTTGATGTGTAACTGGGGGCAATATTTCATTATTAATATGCTTTCTTTGGTGCCTCTGTGAGCACATTAACTTTGCCCTAATCCACCTGAGGAATCCAATTGCCAAGAGGAAAGTTAAGATTTGATCACAGAAAGAAAGCCTGTAGAAATAATACAGTCTTTAGCTCCAGACATGCACAGTAGATTTTTATAGTAGGAAGAATAACCATATAAACAAGGCTTAGAATGGTATTTTACAGATTGCTTTGTTTCTTCTTTAGCATATCAAAAAACCAGAAGGACCCAGCTCACAGAGCTCTGTGGTGGTGTAGACATCCCATGATCTTACAGTGGTATAGACATCCCATGTCTTATGGTGATACACACAAAACAAGAAAATGACTCTCTCTCTCCAGCTACCCTCGCTTTCTAACTTCAGTCCCACACTGGATAGAACTCTGATTGTTTCAACCTGTCAAGACTCCCATCACTGCCTACCACCTCCAGTTCCTGGTGTTCTTATCATCAAGATCATATAGTGTGGGGCTTGGTTACTTTCCATTTGCTGCAGGTATAGCAGCCCCTTAGCTTCTACTTTATCCACATCAGGGATATTTTATTTTATAGAAAAGTACAGACTATGGAGTCAAACACAAGTATCTTTGAATCCATACTCTGCCATGTGTTAGCTGTGATACATTGAGTATTGGCTTGTGTGTGTGTGTGTGTGTGTGTGTGTGTGTGTGTGTTAGTCACTCAGTCATGTTCGACTCTTTGTGACTCCATGGACTGTAGCCCACCAGTCTCTTTTGTCCATGGAATTCTCCAGGCAAGCATGCTAGATTAGGTTGCATTCCCTTCTCCTGGGGATCTTCCTGACCCAGGGACTGAACCTGGGTCTCCTGCACTGCAGACACATTCTTTACCATCTGAGCTAACAGGGCAGCCCTGAACATTGCTTGCTTACCCAGAAATGGGTAAATACTATACTACCCCATAGAATGGTTTTGAGCAAAGATTTAATTTATGTAATGGGCTTAACCCAGGAACTGATACTCTTCCCTGCTTAGAAATATCTGATGACTTCTTCAACCACAGGAAAGAAGTCCCAAAACATTAACCTGGATGGTCTAGCCCCTGCCTACAGCTCCAGCGCCATCTGCTGCCTCACCTCACAAAACTAAACTCCAAGCTAGACTTTAAAATTCTGTAATCAATATCTTTCATAAAACATGAGTAAAGGTAAAGTAGATTTGTTGAGAGGTTAATTAGACTGAAATCTTGCATTCTATCTATGCAAGTAGTCACTATGGTTATCCCACCCTGTAAAGTCTTATATTGTATGTCTGCAGACTGAGCGACTTCCCTTTCACTTTTCACTTTCATCCATTGGAGAAGGAAATGGCAACCCACTCCAGTGTTCTTGCCTGGAGAATCCCAGGGACGGAGATGTGTATAAGAGACAGCCTCCAGTNTAATTAGACTGAAATCTTGCATTCTATCTATGCAAGTAGTCACTATGGTTATCCCACCCTGTAAAGTCTTATATTGTATGTCTGCAGACTGAGCGACTTCCCTTTCACTTTTCACTTTCATCCATTGGAGAAGGAAATGGCAACCCACTCCAGTGTTCTTGCCTGGAGAATCCCAGGGACAGGGGAGCCTGGTGGGCTGCCGTCTATGGGGTCGCACAGAGTTGGACATGACTGAAGTGACTTAGCAGCAGCAGCATGCTGGTATACACCAAGGTCTAAATTTTAAACATCTCACAGTTAATTAAGAATGAGCAAGGAGAGGAGGGATAAATTAGGAGATAGGGATTAACAGATACACATTAACATATAGAAAGCAGATAAACAACAAGGGCCTACTTTATAGTCCAGGGAATTATATTCAATATCTTCTAATAACCTATCATGGAAAAGAATCTGAAAAAAAATGTATATGACTGAATCACTTTTGCTGTACACCTAACACAACAGTGTGGATCAACTATACTTCCAAAACAGTTCTGTTTTTTTTTAAAGAATGAGTCAAGTGTATTATTTCTTAAAATGCAAGAGTGATCTAAGGAAGGGTTAACAAAATATGAAATCTATTATATTTATGTGTTGATCTAGTGTATAGTAACATTATATTTGTATAACAGTGATATATAAAATTATTTTTAATTTTATGACAAATTCTGAAATACTTTGTGTTGTCATTTTGAAAAAATGAAACAAAGACTGAATTCCAAGCATACTGAACTTCCCACAGATTTCTGAATGTGACAAGCTGTGTCAGGCTTCCATTCCTCTGCTGTTCTGATCCCTCTGCCTGGAAGATTCACTGAGGATTGTCTTTACAAAAAGGCAGCCTCCCCAAGACAGAACTGAGCCTCCTCCTTGAAAGCATTCCTGTAGCCCATGAATGCATCACAAAACTTGATCACATTCCTGTTGTTTACATGCCATGCTCGTGTAGGTCATAAACTCTTTGAGGGTAGGGACTAACTTGTTGCTCAGCCACTAAGTCATTTCTGACTCTTTGTGACCCCATGGACTGCAGCACACCAGGCTTCCCTGTCCTTCATTATCTCCTGGAGTTTGCTCAGACTCATAACCACTGAGTTGGTTATGCCATCCAACCATCTTATCCTCTTCCATCCCCTTCTCCTTCTGCCCTCAGTCTTTTCCAGAATCAGGGTCTTTTCCAATGAGTTGGTTCTTCTGATCAGGCTTGAAGAACCTGATTGGGATTTTGGCTTCAGCAGGGACAGTGTCTTACTCATCTTTATATACTGAGTACACAATAACTGGCACATAGGAGGCTTTTAGTAAATATTGAGTAAAAAATAGTTATTTTCCATAGAGCAAACAGTATATACTAAGTTCTTAGTTAATATTTGATTAACAGTCTGTTTTTATTAGACTTGACCCTGAGCTGACAATGTAATTAAGAGATGTAATTAGACAACTTTTAACACCTCAAATTTTGATTTCCTATTTTTGGCCAAGCCGCATGGCTTGTGGGATCTTAGTTTCTGCACCAAGGATTGAACCTGGACCCTCTGCAGTAGAAGCATCTAGTCTTAATCATTAGACCACCAAAGGATTCCCTCTGTTGCTTACTATTTACCCACTATTAGTATTTCAAGGGCTTCCCTGGTGGCTCAGATGGGAAAGAATCTGCCTAAAATACGAGAGACCAAGGTTCTATCCCTGGATCAGGAAGATCCTCTGGAGAAGGGAATGGCAACCCACTTCAGTATTCTTGCCTGGAGAATCCCATGGACAGAGAAGTCTGTCGGGCTATAGTCCATGGGGTTGCAAAGAGTCAGACACGACTGAGCAGCTAACATTTCATTACATCATCTGTATTTCAAGTACTTCAGGGATGTATCCTTCACTCCTCCATTGATTAAGTAGTACTATTTGAGTAAATTCTTGCCAGAAATTGTTAATAAAATCTGTTCTTCATTTGGAATTTTGACTTTGTGTCAACGTAAATAACTTTTGGTGCTGCCATTCTCCATATCCTGTGTATATGAATAAACTGACTACTGGTTAGCACTTGACTATGAGCCATAAAGCGCAATTTTCATGCCTGCCTTGAATGACTTGAGAGTATGTCTCCTATTTCATAAAAGGGAGAGTGCCTATTAGATGGAATTTTAAACAAATAACTGTGCTCAGAATGTTCCGCACATATAACAGCATGTTCCTGCTGCAAGGCCAGTGAAGCCCAGCTATAAATGATCCTGTTGGAGACAGTTTGGAGGGGGTCCATGTTGGCATGAGGAATGTTTGCAGGCAGGTAGCAGGGCCCCAAAGCAACAGCTCAGCTTTAAGGTCAAGCTTCCATCCTTTCTGGATGGAAGAATTGGGCAGTACTTGATCCTGAAGGGACTGAAGGCTCTACAGATTTTCAGGCAAAGATACTAGTTCAGAAGGACATGACTAAGTCTGACTTCTAAAAATCATCTTGGAGGCCATCAAAAATGGAGAAAGCGTAGCACTTTCCAGTCTGTAATGCATACACAAATACTGTGGGGCTTTTGTTAAAATGCAGTAATGGGTGGAGTGTGAGGTGCTACCAATAATGCGGGTGATGCCAATGCTCCTTTGAGANATCAAAAATGGAGAAAGCGTAGCACTTTCCAGTCTGTAATGCATACACAAATACTGTGGGGCTTTTGTTAAAATGCAGTAATGGGTGGAGTGTGAGGTGCTACCAATAATGCGGGTGATGCCAATGCTCCTTTGAGAAGTAAGGAAAGAGATGCCTCAGGCTGGGGAACCCTGATTTTTTAATTTAATTCATAAGGCAAATCAGACAGAGAAAACCCTGCTAAGAATCCTCAGAAAAACAGACTCTTGACTACTCTAGACTTGTTCCAGGTTCTGTAATCCTTTTCTTGGCAAGAATCCTTTTGATGGCAAGAGTAGGTGTCAGTGGAAGAGAGAATTTGCTGTAGGTACTTTCTGGGTTTTATTGTTGCTGTTGTAGGTTGTGCTATAGTGGAACTTTACAAAGATGTAGATTCTCCTGGACCAGGAATCAGAATATACAGGGAGAATATTCACGTATAGTTCTATCTATAGTGCTGCTCATCAGCTAGATTGTGCCCATGAGGCCCCATCTGAGTGGAGACAGTTGGAGCTGGCTCTTTGTCTTGGTCTCTGTGTGGGGGCATGAGAGTAAAGGGGAGGTTGCTGGCGGTGTTCCGATCCTGTACTTTGCTTTATGTACATTGCCACTTAATGCCTGCAGAACAATTATTAACACTTGGATTTTATTGGATTTTAAGAATTAGTATGTCCTGTTTTAGTTTCCTTTAGCCCTGGTGCGAGTGTGTGTGTGCATGCACGTGCACACGTGTGCCTGCTATAACTTCACCTGTGCTCAATTTCAAGTCCTGGCAAAAGGATACCAGAAGCTTCTGATTGATAGCTTCAGTGAGCATTCTGAAAACTTAGAACTTATCTCACCAGGACTCTTAAAGAAGAAACCACTGACCCAAAGAAGTCCTAGGCAAAAGCATGATGTTTTTTGCTTGTTTCTTAGCTGCCATTTACTCCCATTTAGTCCAGAGACTGATTTCCTGGGTCATAATTGAGACCTGATTGAATAATGAAAAAATGCCCATTACTCTGAGGGAGCAGGTTATGTGAATTAGGATAAGTTGGGATCCAGGAGGCATTTTCTCTGGAGTTCTTCTTATGAAGCTATTACTCAATTTTTCACGTTAAAAGATGTCCCCTAGACAGAATCAGCAGAGACAGGGTAAGACGAAGAAAAATGACACCACAATCCTCGAAGAAAACAAAACCCAATTCCAAATGCTGCCCATCAGCTCAAGCCATTCATCTTCTCTGAACTTTCGTGTCATCTTGTTTTATTTCAATCGAAAAGCCACCAGGCAGGGATATACCTTTTGAATGATCTGGAGAACACCGTAGATCCAATTGCTGTTCAGTGATTCTAAGCTTGGCAACTCTAAATAAAACTGTAGGGAAAGGAAGTTCCAAAAGGGACTGGCAAATTAGGAGAAATTTCACCAGATGCTTATTGAAGCAAATAGAAACAGTAGAAAAAGAAATTAAATTACTAGAAGATCAAGATATTTTTATTTAAAAATGTGATATGTTTCAGATACATTTTAGTGCTTCAGGTGAAAACTATTAAAAACAAACATTATGTGTAAAATGCACATTTATCAGTTAAATAAAGAGACCCCTATTCAGTGTTCTCATCTTTCACATGAGAACTGTACGGGTAGTTTCAAGATTTAAGATAGGTATATATAACACTTACAGCTTCCCTGGTGGCTCAGACAGTAAAGAATCCACCTGCAATGCAGGAGACCTGGGTTCAATCCCTGGGTTGGGAAGATCTCCTGAAGGAGGGCATGGCAATCCACTCCAATATTCTTGCCTGGAGAATCCCATGGACAGAGGAGCCTGGAGGGCTACAGTCCATGGGGCTGCAAAAAGTCGGACATATCTGAGTGAATAAGCACATTTAGCACTTAGCATGGTACCTGGTTCAGAATAAAGTTTCAGTTATTGTTAGCTATTATCAAAGCTATTTAAAAGGATTGCTTTGGTGCACAAACAGAAGCAATGAACAGAAGATTAAACTGTGAGCCTTCTCAGTATTATAATGTATAGGTGTGTGTGTGCCCAGTTGTGTACGACTCTGTGACCCCTTGGACTGTAGCCCAGCAGGCTCCACTGTCCATGGGATTTTTCAGGTGAAAGTACTGGAGTGGATTGCCATTTCCTCCTCTAGGGGATATTCCCAACTCAAGGATCAAACATGCATCTCCTGCATTGCAGGCAGATATTTTTTTACTGCTGAGCCATCAGGAAAACTCATTATGAAGTATAACTATGCAAAATTAGATATATTTTTAGGACCTAAGGAGCTAAGTTGTAAATCTGTAGACAACTGTTCATTCTTAACTCATATTTTGAGCACGTTATTTCATAAAATTTCTACTCAAAATTCATTGTGTCTACCTAATGTAATGCCTTTTGAGTAAAGAAATTAGCAAACTAAGACTAGATATATAGTGAGATAAAAGCAAGGAAAGAAGTTATCTTAAGAGGATTATTGAGAAAGGGCATCTTACTCAAATATTTCTTAGAGCAGTAAAGTCTTGACAGGAAGAAAACTTACAGGCTGAAGAATCAGCATGTGGAAAATGTAGAAGCAAGAAATGCATCATGCATCCCAAGAAGCAAAATAACAGCATGGCGAAGGAAAGGCTGCATGTGGGCTAACACTGGGGGACTAGGGAGGAGTGGGATTCCTCAGCCAAGTTAAAGTACTCGATGCCTTTAAATCATAAAAATGACACCTTCAGGTTTGCATTTTAGTAAGATCACTCTTGTGGCTGTAGGCAGAATGAAGTGAAGGGAAGTGAAGTCGCTCAATCATGTCCGACTCTTTGCGACCCCATGGACTGTAGCCTACCAGGCTCCTCCCATGGGATTTTCCAGGCAAGAGTACTGGAGTGGATTGCCATTTCCTTCTCCAGAGGATCTTCCCCACCCAGAGATAGAACCCAGGTCTCCTGCACTGTAGGCAGACACTTTACCGCCTGAGCCACCAGGGAAGTCTTGGAACCATTCTCTAGGCAGAATGGTTGCTGGTGTCAATTCCTGGTGAAAGCGAAAGCATGAGTCACATCCAACTCTCTGCAAACCCGTGAGCCCACCAGGCTCCTCTGTCCATGGGTTCTCCAGGCAAGAATACTGGAATGGGTGGCCATTCCCTTCTCCAGGGTAGCTTCCCAACTCAGGGATCGAATCTGGATCTCCTGCATTGCAGATAGATTCTTTACCGTCTGAGCCACCAGGGAAGCCTTCAATCCCTGGTAGGCACTCAACAATTAAGTATCTGTGAATTGCCATGCATTTGTGTCTTAATACAAAATAATCAGAAACAAAGGTTTCCAAGTTGATTCTCCAGCAGTATACCCAAGGACATCCAGATAATCTATCTGAATTCATCTGTAGACAAATATGTCTGGGTGGAGTTTGAGGGAATTTTTACCTCACATAGCCTCTATTCTCTGAGAACCAGGCATCAAGTTCATTTACTAAGAGTGAAACAGGTAGAGTCTGGGATCTTGTTTCATGGTTAAAAATCTGACAAGCTCACTGAGTTAATCACAACAGGAAAGTGTGCTATTATCTGTGGTAACACAGGATTACTGAAGATTTCAGTGACCATGGCATCAGATTTATTCTTCAGTCTTCTGAGGGCAGCTTGAACCCTAAAGCTTTTAGGAGCACCCTGAGGGTTTCCCAACCTCAAGTATTAATTACATGATACTGAAAATGCAAAGTGGCCAAGGAAGCTGTTCTTCACTTCAGGATTAAGTTGTATCATATCAAACTGCTCATTTTGACAGATTTTAAACTTCAAAACTGGCAGTTTTACTTAGTTCAACCTAGTAAGGTTTTACATATATTTGAGAAAGCCTCAAATATTTTGGAAACAAAATTTAGAGACAAATTCACACCAAGAGATACTGCAGACAGTCTCCTCAGCCAGAAAAAGTGGGGGTTTCTGCATTTTCAGTGCTGTGTATCTCATTCTGAGACTGTTGAAGACGCTTCTACTGAGAAAGATCATCCCCTGGACCAAACTCTAATTGGGCTCCTCTGAGCTCTTTTTCAATGAGGCCTTGATTTCGGTCTTTCCTGTTCATCTCTGCACTGTCCACTTTCAGCAAGAATCCTGCTGAATTAATTTAAGTCGAATCTCATCCCTTCATATGGGATGCCCATGTGGCTCAGTGGTAGAGAATCCACCTGTCAATGCAGGATACATGGGTTCAGTCCCTGGGTCGGGAAGATCCCCTGGAGAAGGAAATGGCAACCCACTCCAGTATTCTTGGCTGGGAAATCACATGGACAGAAGAGCCTGGTGGGTTACAGTTCATCGGGTAGCAAAAGAGCTGGACATAATTTAGTGGCTAAACAACACCTCTCTATCTGACCACCTTGGATCTCTGATTTGGTTCCTCTTCTCCCTTTTCCATCATCATCCCCAGGTGATGTTTGGCCATCCTGGATGGCCATCCTGGCCATCCTTGGCCATTCTTCAGCAAGAATCCTGCAAGGTCAATTTAGCCTCCCACCTGATGCTTCTTCTGAGCAATTTTCTATCCACACACTCCCATTCTGCTCCTTGACTACAAATTCCCACTTGTCCTTGTATTTAGAGTGGAGCCCAATCTCTATCCTGCTACAAGACCCCCCTGCAGTGGTCCCTATGTCTACGGTAACAGCCCCCTGAGTAAAGTCAGCCTTACCGTTCTTTAACCAGTGTCACGAATACTATAGCTGATTCATGTTGATGACTGGCAGAAAGCTACTCAGCACTGTAAAGCAATTACTTTTCAATTTAAAATAAATACATTCTTAGAAAAGGGCCATGAATAATTTTTCTTTAACTCTGTGAACTGTGAGGAAGGGCAACTCAGCCCCGTCAGAAGCTGAGGCTCTCAGTGATAATTATGTTCTCCTGGTTAGGAGAGGAGAGAGCATGCAGCCCTGAGCATGCACTTGTTATCGCGAGACCTTGAGTGCTTCTTGTTAGGGGTCCCACACCTTGTACAGTCAGGATCAAAGTGGTCCTCCGGGCAGAGTGTGTGTTAAGAGACCTGCTGGGGACTTCTCTCCCTCCAGTCTCCACAGGTGGGTGAGCCGGTGGGGTGGGGGCAGGCTGGGGGCTGTGTCCTGCAGGCTCCAGAGCCCTTGCCAAGGCCTGCCTCCCCTCTGCCCCTCCCCGGTTCTACCCAGGCTTGGAGGCAGCACCAAACCTCTTCCCATCCCTGCCTCAGCAACCAGATGACAGTGGTGGTCTCCATGGGACACAGTCCTGGGGACTTGGCCACTGTTTGCGTGGCCTAAAGAGTCTGAGGGCCGACTGAGTCCTGGGTGCTGGCTCCCTCAGTGATGATGGCTGGGCAGGCTCTGGGGCCCTGGCTCAANACTTAATGCTCAAACATACTAACCACATTAAAACTGCTCATATTTATCTCAATACCAAATAAGACAATGAGCAAGATAGATTAAAAATATTTCTTGATGGGTTTGAACATAGACTTGGAGACTGAAAGGGTATATACAGCCTTGTAAAATATGAGTTTATTTGTAGAGTAAGGAGATATAAAATATATATATATATATATATGTTAAAGTTGGGCTGAGGTGAATGGGCAATACCATGTATTATATTAAGAAAGTGTACATGACTGTAGAGATATTTGCATTTTAACAGGAAGACATGATATTTGCAAATACTGCTAAATTTGCAGCTCTATCTCAGGCAAGGGATAATTGGAATTTGGATAAAAATCACATTTCGTAAGTAAGTTTACATCATTCTGGAGACTCAACATTTTTCCATAATCCTAAAATATTTCTTAAAGACACACTTCACTTGATGTGTAACTGGGGGCAATATTTCATTATTAATATGCTTTCTTTGGTGCCTCTGTGAGCACATTAACTTTGCCCTAATCCACCTGAGGAATCCAATTGCCAAGAGGAAAGTTAAGATTTGATCACAGAAAGAAAGCCTGTAGAAATAATACAGTCTTTAGCTCCAGACATGCACAGTAGATTTTTATAGTAGGAAGAATAACCATATAAACAAGGCTTAGAATGGTATTTTACAGATTGCTTTGTTTCTTCTTTAGCATATCAAAAAACCAGAAGGACCCAGCTCACAGAGCTCTGTGGTGGTGTAGACATCCCATGATCTTACAGTGGTATAGACATCCCATGTCTTATGGTGATACACACAAAACAAGAAAATGACTCTCTCTCTCCAGCTACCCTCGCTTTCTAACTTCAGTCCCACACTGGATAGAACTCTGATTGTTTCAACCTGTCAAGACTCCCATCACTGCCTACCACCTCCAGTTCCTGGTGTTCTTATCATCAAGATCATATAGTGTGGGGCTTGGTTACTTTCCATTTGCTGCAGGTATAGCAGCCCCTTAGCTTCTACTTTATCCACATCAGGGATATTTTATTTTATAGAAAAGTACAGACTATGGAGTCAAACACAAGTATCTTTGAATCCATACTCTGCCATGTGTTAGCTGTGATACATTGAGTATTGGCTTGTGTGTGTGTGTGTGTGTGTGTGTGTGTGTGTGTGTTAGTCACTCAGTCATGTTCGACTCTTTGTGACTCCATGGACTGTAGCCCACCAGTCTCTTTTGTCCATGGAATTCTCCAGGCAAGCATGCTAGATTAGGTTGCATTCCCTTCTCCTGGGGATCTTCCTGACCCAGGGACTGAACCTGGGTCTCCTGCACTGCAGACACATTCTTTACCATCTGAGCTAACAGGGCAGCCCTGAACATTGCTTGCTTACCCAGAAATGGGTAAATACTATACTACCCCATAGAATGGTTTTGAGCAAAGATTTAATTTATGTAATGGGCTTAACCCAGGAACTGATACTCTTCCCTGCTTAGAAATATCTGATGACTTCTTCAACCACAGGAAAGAAGTCCCAAAACATTAACCTGGATGGTCTAGCCCCTGCCTACAGCTCCAGCGCCATCTGCTGCCTCACCTCACAAAACTAAACTCCAAGCTAGACTTTAAAATTCTGTAATCAATATCTTTCATAAAACATGAGTAAAGGTAAAGTAGATTTGTTGAGAGGTTAATTAGACTGAAATCTTGCATTCTATCTATGCAAGTAGTCACTATGGTTATCCCACCCTGTAAAGTCTTATATTGTATGTCTGCAGACTGAGCGACTTCCCTTTCACTTTTCACTTTCATCCATTGGAGAAGGAAATGGCAACCCACTCCAGTGTTCTTGCCTGGAGAATCCCAGGGACAGGGGAGCCTGGTGGGCTGCCGTCTATGGGGTCGCACAGAGTTGGACATGACTGAAGTGACTTAGCAGCAGCAGCATGCTGGTATACACCAAGGTCTAAATTTTAAACATCTCACAGTTAATTAAGAATGAGCAAGGAGAGGAGGGATAAATTAGGAGATAGGGATTAACAGATACACATTAACATATAGAAAGCAGATAAACAACAAGGGCCTACTTTATAGTCCAGGGAATTATATTCAATATCTTCTAATAACCTATCATGGAAAAGAATCTGAAAAAAAATGTATATGACTGAATCACTTTTGCTGTACACCTAACACAACAGTGTGGATCAACTATACTTCCAAAACAGTTCTGTTTTTTTTTAAAGAATGAGTCAAGTGTATTATTTCTTAAAATGCAAGAGTGATCTAAGGAAGGGTTAACAAAATATGAAATCTATTATATTTATGTGTTGATCTAGTGTATAGTAACATTATATTTGTATAACAGTGATATATAAAATTATTTTTAATTTTATGACAAATTCTGAAATATTTTGTGTTGTCATTTTGAAAAAAGAAACAAAACTGAATTCCAAGCATACTGAACTTCCCACAGATTTCTGAATGTGACAAGCTGTGTCAGGCTTCCATTCCTCTGCTGTTCTGATCCCTCTGCCTGGAAGATTCACTGAGGATTGTCTTTACAAAAAGGCAGCCTCCCCAAGACAGAACTGAGCCTCCTCCTTGAAAGCATTCCTGTAGCCCATGAATGCATCACAAAACTTGATCACATTCCTGTTGTTTACATGCCATGCTCGTGTAGGTCATAAACTCTTTGAGGGTAGGGACTAACTTGTTGCTCAGCCACTAAGTCATTTCTGACTCTTTGTGACCCCATGGACTGCAGCACACCAGGCTTCCCTGTCCTTCATTATCTCCTGGAGTTTGCTCAGACTCATAACCACTGAGTTGGTTATGCCATCCAACCATCTTATCCTCTTCCATCCCCTTCTCCTTCTGCCCTCAGTCTTTTCCAGAATCAGGGTCTTTTCCAATGAGTTGGTTCTTCTGATCAGGCTTGAAGAACCTGATTGGGATTTTGGCTTCAGCAGGGACAGTGTCTTACTCATCTTTATATACTGAGTACACAATAACTGGCACATAGGAGGCTTTTAGTAAATATTGAGTAAAAAATAGTTATTTTCCATAGAGCAAACAGTATATACTAAGTTCTTAGTTAATATTTGATTAACAGTCTGTTTTTATTAGACTTGACCCTGAGCTGACAATGTAATTAAGAGATGTAATTAGACAACTTTTAACACCTCAAATTTTGATTTCCTATTTTTGGCCAAGCCGCATGGCTTGTGGGATCTTAGTTTCTGCACCAAGGATTGAACCTGGACCCTCTGCAGTAGAAGCATCTAGTCTTAATCATTAGACCACCAAAGGATTCCCTCTGTTGCTTACTATTTACCCACTATTAGTATTTCAAGGGCTTCCCTGGTGGCTCAGATGGGAAAGAATCTGCCTAAAATACGAGAGACCAAGGTTCTATCCCTGGATCAGGAAGATCCTCTGGAGAAGGGAATGGCAACCCACTTCAGTATTCTTGCCTGGAGAATCCCATGGACAGAGAAGTCTGTCGGGCTATAGTCCATGGGGTTGCAAAGAGTCAGACACGACTGAGCAGCTAACATTTCATTACATCATCTGTATTTCAAGTACTTCAGGGATGTATCCTTCACTCCTCCATTGATTAAGTAGTACTATTTGAGTAAATTCTTGCCAGAAATTGTTAATAAAATCTGTTCTTCATTTGGAATTTTGACTTTGTGTCAACGTAAATAACTTTTGGTGCTGCCATTCTCCATATCCTGTGTATATGAATAAACTGACTACTGGTTAGCACTTGACTATGAGCCATAAAGCGCAATTTTCATGCCTGCCTTGAATGACTTGAGAGTATGTCTCCTATTTCATAAAAGGGAGAGTGCCTATTAGATGGAATTTTAAACAAATAACTGTGCTCAGAATGTTCCGCACATATAACAGCATGTTCCTGCTGCAAGGCCAGTGAAGCCCAGCTATAAATGATCCTGTTGGAGACAGTTTGGAGGGGGTCCATGTTGGCATGAGGAATGTTTGCAGGCAGGTAGCAGGGCCCCAAAGCAACAGCTCAGCTTTAAGGTCAAGCTTCCATCCTTTCTGGATGGAAGAATTGGGCAGTACTTGATCCTGAAGGGACTGAAGGCTCTACAGATTTTCAGGCAAAGATACTAGTTCAGAAGGACATGACTAAGTCTGACTTCTAAAAATCATCTTGGAGGCCATCAAAAATGGAGAAAGCGTAGCACTTTCCAGTCTGTAATGCATACACAAATACTGTGGGGCTTTTGTTAAAATGCAGTAATGGGTGGAGTGTGAGGTGCTACCAATAATGCGGGTGATGCCAATGCTCCTTTGAGAAGTAAGGAAAGAGATGCCTCAGGCTGGGGAACCCTGATTTTTTAATTTAATTCATAAGGCAAATCAGACAGAGAAAACCCTGCTAAGAATCCTCAGAAAAACAGACTCTTGACTACTCTAGACTTGTTCCAGGTTCTGTAATCCTTTTCTTGGCAAGAATCCTTTTGATGGCAAGAGTAGGTGTCAGTGGAAGAGAGAATTTGCTGTAGGTACTTTCTGGGTTTTATTGTTGCTGTTGTAGGTTGTGCTATAGTGGAACTTTACAAAGATGTAGATTCTCCTGGACCAGGAATCAGAATATACAGGGAGAATATTCACGTATAGTTCTATCTATAGTGCTGCTCATCAGCTAGATTGTGCCCATGAGGCCCCATCTGAGTGGAGACAGTTGGAGCTGGCTCTTTGTCTTGGTCTCTGTGTGGGGGCATGAGAGTAAAGGGGAGGTTGCTGGCGGTGTTCCGATCCTGTACTTTGCTTTATGTACATTGCCACTTAATGCCTGCAGAACAATTATTAACACTTGGATTTTATTGGATTTTAAGAATTAGTATGTCCTGTTTTAGTTTCCTTTAGCCCTGGTGCGAGTGTGTGTGTGCATGCACGTGCACGCGTGTGCCTGCTATAACTTCACCTGTGCTCAATTTCAAGTCCTGGCAAAAGGATACCAGAAGCTTCTGATTGATAGCTTCAGTGAGCATTCTGAAAACTTAGAACTTACCTCACCAGGACTCTTAAAGAAGAAACCACTGACCCAAAGAAGTCCTAGGCAAAAGCATGATGTTTTTTGCTTGTTTCTTAGCTGCCATTTACTCCCATTTAGTCCAGAGACTGATTTCCTGGGTCATAATTGAGACCTGATTGAATAATGAAAAAATGCCCATTACTCTGAGGGAGCAGGTTATGTGAATTAGGATAAGTTGGGATCCAGGAGGCATTTTCTCTGGAGTTCTTCTTATGAAGCTATTACTCAATTTTTCACGTTAAAAGACGTCCCCTAGACAGAATCAGCAGAGACAGGGTAAGACGAAGAAAAATGACACCACAATCCTCGAAGAAAACAAAACCCAATTCCAAATGCTGCCCATCAGCTCAAGCCATTCATCTTCTCTGAACTTTCGTGTCATCTTGTTTTATTTCAATCGAAAAGCCACCAGGCAGGGATATACCTTTTGAATGATCTGGAGAACACCGTAGATCCAATTGCTGTTCAGTGATTCTAAGCTTGGCAACTCTAAATAAAACTGTAGGGAAAGGAAGTTCCAAAAGGGACTGGCAAATTAGGAGAAATTTCACCAGATGCTTATTGAAGCAAATAGAAACAGTAGAAAAAGAAATTAAATTACTAGAAGATCAAGATATTTTTATTTAAAAATGTGATATGTTTCAGATACATTTTAGTGCTTCAGGTGAAAACTATTAAAAACAAACATTATGTGTAAAATGCACATTTATCAGTTAAATAAAGAGACCCCTATTCAGTGTTCTCATCTTTCACATGAGAACTGTACGGGTAGTTTCAAGATTTAAGATAGGTATATATAACACTTACAGCTTCCCTGGTGGCTCAGACAGTAAAGAATCCACCTGCAATGCAGGAGACCTGGGTTCAATCCCTGGGTTGGGAAGATCTCCTGAAGGAGGGCATGGCAATCCACTCCAATATTCTTGCCTGGAGAATCCCATGGACAGAGGAGCCTGGAGGGCTACAGTCCATGGGGCTGCAAAAAGTCGGACATATCTGAGTGAATAAGCACATTTAGCACTTAGCATGGTACCTGGTTCAGAATAAAGTTTCAGTTATTGTTAGCTATTATCAACGCTATTTAAAAGGATTGCTTTGGTGCACAAACAGGAGCAATGAACAGAAGATTAAACTGTGAACCTTCTCAGTATTATAATGTATAGGTGTGTGTGTGCCCAGTTGTGTACGACTCTGTGACCCCTTGGACTGTAGCCCAGCAGGCTCCACTGTCCATGGGATTTTTCAGGTGAAAGTACTGGAGTGGATTGCCATTTCCTCCTCTAGGGGATATTCCCAACTCAAGGATCAAACATGCATCTCCTGCATTGCAGGCAGATATTTTTTTACTGCTGAGCCATCAGGAAAACTCATTATGAAGTATAACTATGCAAAATTAGATATATTTTTAGGACCTAAGGAGCTAAGTTGTAAATCTGTAGGCAACTGTTCGTTCTTAACTCATATTTTGAGCACATGTTATTTCATAAAATTTCTACTCAAAATTCATTGTGTCTACCTAATGTAATGCCTTTTGAGTGAAAGAAATTAGCAAACTAAGACTAGATATATAGTGAGATAAAAGCAAGGAAAGAAGTTATCTTAAGAGGATTATTGAGAAAGGGCATCTTACTCAAATATTTCTTAGAGCAGTAAAGTCTTGACAGGAAGAAAACTTACAGGCTGAAGAATCAGCATGTGGAAAATGTAGAAGCAAGAAATGCATCATGCATCCCAAGAAGCAAAATAACAGCATGGCGAAGGAAAGGCTGCATGTGGGCTAACACTGGGGGACTAGGGAGGAGTGGGATTCCTCAGCCAAGTTAAAGTACTCGATGCCTTTAAATCATAAAAATGACACCTTCAGGTTTGCATTTTAGTAAGATCACTCTTGTGGCTGTAGGCAGAATGAAGTGAAGGGAAGTGAAGTCGCTCAATCATGTCCGACTCTTTGCGACCCCATGGACTGTAGCCTACCAGGCTCCTCCCATGGGATTTTCCAGGCAAGAGTACTGGAGTGGATTGCCATTTCCTTCTCCAGAGGATCTTCCCCACCCAGAGATAGAACCCAGGTCTCCTGCACTGTAGGCAGACACTTTACCGCCTGAGCCACCAGGGAAGTCTTGGAACCATTCTCTAGGCAGAATGGTTGCTGGTGTCAGTTCCTGGTGAAAGCGAAAGCATGAGTCACATCCAACTCTCTGCAAACCCGTGAGCCCACCAGGCTCCTCTGTCCATGGGTTCTCCAGGCAAGAATACTGGAATGGGTGGCCATTCCCTTCTCCAGGGTAGCTTCCCAACTCAGGGATCGAATCTGGATCTCCTGCATTGCAGATAGATTCTTTACCGTCTGAGCCACCAGGGAAGCCTTCAATCCCTGGTAGGCACTCAACAATTAAGTATCTGTGAATTGCCATGCATTTGTGTCTTAATACAAAATAATCAGAAACAAAGGTTTCCAAGTTGATTCTCCAGCAGTATACCCAAGGACATCCAGATAATCTATCTGAATTCATCTGTAGACAAATATGTCTGGGTGGAGTTTGAGGGAATTTTTACCTCACATAGCCTCTATTCTCTGAGAACCAGGCATCAAGTTCATTTACTAAGAGTGAAACAGGTAGAGTCTGGGATCTTGTTTCATGGTTAAAAATCTGACAAGCTCACTGAGTTAATCACAACAGGAAAGTGTGCTATTATCTGTGGTAACACAGGATTACTGAAGATTTCAGTGACCATGGCATCAGATTTATTCTTCAGTCTTCTGAGGGCAGCTTGAACCCTAAAGCTTTTAGGAGCACCCTGAGGGTTTCCCAACCTCAAGTATTAATTACATGATACTGAAAATGCAAAGTGGCCAAGGAAGCTGTTCTTCACTTCAGGATTAAGTTGTATCATATCAAACTGCTCATTTTGACAGATTTTAAACTTCAAAACTGGCAGTTTTACTTAGTTCAACCTAGTAAGGTTTTACATATATTTGAGAAAGCCTCAAATATTTTGGAAACAAAATTTAGAGACAAATTCACACCAAGAGATACTGCAGACAGTCTCCTCAGCCAGAAAAAGTGGGGGTTTCTGCATTTTCAGTGCTGTGTATCTCATTCTGAGACTGTTGAAGACGCTTCTACTGAGAAAGATCATCCCCTGGACCAAACTCTAATTGGGCTCCTCTGAGCTCTTTTTCAATGAGGCCTTGATTTCGGTCTTTCCTGTTCATCTCTGCACTGTCCACTTTCAGCAAGAATCCTGCTGAATTAATTTAAGTCGAATCTCATCCCTTCATATGGGATGCCCATGTGGCTCAGTGGTAGAGAATCCACCTGTCAATGTAGGATACATGGGTTCAGTCCCTGGGTCGGGAAGATCCCCTGGAGAAGGAAATGGCAACCCACTCCAGTATTCTTGGCTGGGAAATCACATGGACAGAAGAGCCTGGTGGGTTACAGTTCATCGGGTAGCAAAAGAGCTGGACATAATTTAGTGGCTAAACAACACCTCTCTATCTGACCACCTTGGATCTCTGATTTGGTTCCTCTTCTCCCTTTTCCATCATCATCCCCAGGTGATGTTTGGCCATCCTGGATGGCCATCCTGGCCATCCTTGGCCATTCTTCAGCAAGAATCCTGCAAGGTCAATTTAGCCTCCCACCTGATGCTTCTTCTGAGCAATTTTCTATCCACACACTCCCATTCTGCTCCTTGACTACAAATTCCCACTTGTCCTTGTATTTAGAGTGGAGCCCAATCTCTATCCTGCTACAAGACCCCCCTGCAGTGGTCCCTATGTCTACGGTAACAGCCCCCTGAGTAAAGTCAGCCTTACCGTTCTTTAACCAGTGTCACGAATACTATAGCTGATTCATGTTGATGACTGGCAGAAAGCTACTCAGCACTGTAAAGCAATTACTTTTCAATTTAAAATAAATACATTCTTAGAAAAGGGCCATGAATAATTTTTCTTTAACTCTGTGAACTGTGAGGAAGGGCAACTCAGCCCCGTCAGAAGCTGAGGCTCTCAGTGATAATTATGTTCTCCTGGTTAGGAGAGGAGAGAGCATGCAGCCCTGAGCATGCACTTGTTATCGCGAGACCTTGAGTGCTTCTTGTTAGGGGTCCCACACCTTGTACAGTCAGNGGCAAAGAATACTGGAATGGGTGGCCATTCCCTTCTCCAGGGTAGCTTCCCAACTCAGGGATCGAATCTGGATCTCCTGCATTGCAGATAGATTCTTTACCGTCTGAGCCACCAGGGAAGCCTTCAATCCCTGGTAGGCACCCAACAATTATGTATCTGTGAATTGCCATGCATTTGTGTCTTAATACAAAATAATCAGAAACAAAGGTTTCCAAGTTGATTCTCCAGCAGTATACCCAAGGACATCCAGATAATCTATCTGAATTCATCTGTAGACAAATATGTCTGGGTGGGGTTTGAGGGAATTTTTACCTCACATAGCCTCTATTCTCTGAGAACCAGGCATCAAGTTCATTTACTAAGAGTGAAACAGGTAGAGTCTGGGATCTTGTTTCATGGTTAAAAATCTGACAAGCTCACTGAGTTAATCACAACAGGAAAGTGTGCTATTATCTGTGGTAACACAGGATTACTGAAGATTTCAGTGACCATGGCATCAGATTTATTCTTCAGTCTTCTGAGGGCAGCTTGAACCCTAAAGCTTTTAGGAGCACCCTGAGGGTTTCCCAACCTCAAGTATTAATTACATGATACTGAAAATGCAAAGTGGCCAAGGAAGCTGTTCTTCACTTCAGGATTAAGTTGTATCATATCAAACTGCTCATTTTGACAGATTTTAAACTTCAAAACTGGCAGTTTTACTTAGTTCAACCTAGTAAGGTTTTACATATATTTGAGAAAGCCTCAAATATTTTGGAAACAAAATTTAGAGACAAATTCACACCAAGAGATACTGCAGACAATCTCCTCAGCCAGAAAAAGTGGGGGTTTCTGCATTTTCAGTGCTGTGTATCTCATTCTGAGACTGTTGAAGACGCTTCTACTGAGAAAGATCATCCCCTGGACCAAACTCTAATTGGGCTCCTCTGAGCTCTTTTTCAATGAGGCCTTGATTTCGGTCTTTCCTGTTCATCTCTGCACTGTCCACTTTCAGCAAGAATCCTGCTGAATTAATTTAAGTCGAATCTCATCCCTTCATATGGGATGCCCATGTGGCTCAGTGGTAGAGAATCCACCTGTCAATGCAGGATACATGGGTTCAGTCCCTGGGTCGGGAAGATCCCCTGGAGAAGGAAATGGCAACCCACTCCAGTATTCTTGGCTGGGAAATCACATGGACAGAAGAGCCTGGTGGGTTACAGTTCATCGGGTAGCAAAAGAGCTGGACATAATTTAGTGGCTAAACAACACCTCTCTATCTGACCACCTTGGATCTCTGATTCGGTTCCTCTTCTCCCTTTTCCATCATCATCCCCAGGTGATGTTTGGCCATCCTGGCCTACCTTCAGCAAGAATCCTGCAAGGTCAATTTAGCCTCCCACCTGATGCTTCTTCTGAGCAATTTTCTATCCACACACTCCCATTCTGCTCCTTGACTACAAATTCCCACTTGTCCTTGTATTTAGAGTGGAGCCCAATCTCTATCCTGCTACAAGACCCCCCTGCAGTGGTCCCTATGTCTACGGTAACAGCCCCCTGAGTAAAGTCAGCCTTACCGTTCTTTAACCAGTGTCACGAATACTATAGCTGATTCATGTTGATGACTGGCAGAAAGCTACTCAGCACTGTAAAGCAATTATTTTTCAATTTAAAATAAATACATTCTTAGAAAAGGGCCATGAATAATTTTTCTTTAACTCTGTGAACTGTGAGGAAGGGCAACTCAGCCCCGTCAGAAGCTGAGGCTCTCAGTGATAATTATGTTCTCCTGGTTAGGAGAGGAGAGAGCATGCAGCCCTGAGCATGCACTTGTTATCGCGAGACCTTGAGTGCTTCTTGTTAGGGGTCCCACACCTTGTACAGTCAGGATCAAAGTGGTCCTCCGGGCAGAGTGTGTGTTAAGAGACCTGCTGGGGACTTCTCTCCCTCCAGTCTCCACAGGTGGGTGAGCCGGTGGGGTGGGGGCAGGCTGGGGGCTGTGTCCTGCAGGCTCCAGAGCCCTTGCCAAGGCCTGCCTCCCCTCTGCCCCTCCCCGGTTCTACCCAGGCGTGGAGGCAGCACCAAACCTCTTCCCATCCCTGCCTCAGCAACCAGATGACAGTGGTGGTCTCCATGGGACACAGTCCTGGGGACTTGGCCACTGTTTGCGTGGCCTAAAGAGTCTGAGGGCCGACTGAGTCCTGGGTGCTGGCTCCCTCAGTGATGATGGCTGGGCAGGCTCTGGGGCCCTGGCTCAAGGGATCTGCCAGCTGAGATCTACCTCCTCAACCACTGAATGAATGAATACTCCCGGGCAGGGTAACCAGCCTGTTCAGGGTCCCCTCCTTTTAGCCAGGATCTGTATCTTGGAGGGAAAAAGTCGAGCCTTGGGACCTTGCCTTTTCTTGTCAGAACAGAGAATTATATTTGTTTTGGCAGAGATTTACAGGAACTCCAAGGAGTTTGGAGTTTTTAAAGCATGAGCCACCTGTCCCCTTGTATAGCCCTGCAATAAACCTTTCTCTGCTTCACACTCTGAAGTTTTGGTATTGTTTGGCCTCACTGGGTATCAGGCACATGGACTTGTGTACCACTAGTTAATTGCTCCATGTTGTTGACTGTTACTGATCTTCCTTAATTAACTGTGGACCCAAAACCAGCCTCCTGTATGCTTTCAGCTGGACACTCTTAGGCCTGTGTGTAAAGCTCTAATTTTTGACAAAATCAAGGCCAAATCCATTCTGCCTCTGATTTCTGTTTCCACAGTTTACTGCAAGTCTCTCAAGTCATCTGTCATTCCCCAAACTCTTGACCTCTGTGCCTGCCCTTCCTCCCCATATACTCACAATTCTCTCCTCCCCTCCCTGCTAAGCCCTTCCAGGGTGCTCTTGGGAACTCCCTCTCAAGAGGCCTCCTTTCAAGTTCAGCCTCTTTTCAAGTGGCTGGGCAAGTCAGCCTGAATCCAGATGGACAGAGCTTTAAGCAACCTTGTTGTGGTTCTAACCCAACTCAGCTTTATCAAAAATTGTTCTAGATTCCAGAATGTTCTTGAATTTCAATTCCAACAATAGAACAAGGTCTATTTCTGGGTCTGACTCCCCCTGTAGGGGAAGGGTTAAGACTGGTGCATCAGTGACACCAACAAAATCAGTTAGCTCATTAATATCCTCTCACCTCCTGCCATGTTCTATCCTAAAACCCCTCAGACTTCATTTCCCTTCTTGTTCTGCTTAGGTCTATGGCACATCATTATATTAATTCTCTCAAAAACACCTTTGTCCCTTGCATTAAAAATATAATTTGATCAAAATAATAAATCTATTATTATCCAGCTAAAGAAAGGTTAAATCTAGGAATCCAATTTCTTCCTCATTTGAGAAAAATAGGTAGGCAGACAATCAGAGACAAAAGTGGTAGCTGAAAGTAACTTTTTCTGCCAGAGTCTTGTATTCTTAGATAATATTCTCCATCTTCACACCATCTACTTAACAACGGGTGGTTTCACAATTTCCTGAGGTATTGCCTTTCACTTAAACACCAAACCCGGCAGCCAAGCCTTACTTTCTTCCTTCCCAGTGGTTTCTCCACTTTCAAAGTAGTTTGTGGCTAAGTCAGGGATCACCTTCCAGAATGATGAGAAAAGTAGGAGCACAACTTAAACTGGTTTGGGGCCCAGAGGTCTCAGTGTCTAGAGTTCCTAAACTTCTCTGTGGTTGAAAATTATGCTCATGGCAAATCATTGCCAAGGTGTCAAATGAAAAATTCTAAGAAGCCTAAGGATTTCAGGGTACTGGATAGGTTACAGGGAAGGGATGTGCCTATATTCTGGCTAAAGATTTCTCTAATGCTATCACAAAGCCAGTATGCCTTAAACTGATCCCTTTTGACTATTAATAAAATATTTGACCTAAGAAAATTGATACAAGGCAATAACTCTCTGCCCTTTAATCACACTTTGTAATCAATATTGTAAGGAACTGGGCACACTTTGGCGTACAATGTAGGATGGGGAAGCTGCAAATGGAAGGTGGGTCATTTCTAGCCTATTTCCCTCCTTGTTTTTACTTCCACCCCACTGTTGGTACTGGCAGAGAGGTGATATAATTAGAAATCTTGTCTATAGTAGAGAACACTGTTTATTAAAATTCAAGCATTTCTTCCCAACTAGAACCTGCTTATCAGACTCTTGTTGGAGTTGGGTGTGACCATGAGTATGAGCTCAGGACAGTCAAGTCAGAGGACATGTGGTGCTGTACCCGGGCCATGGCTTTGGAAGAAGAACCTGTGCTTTTTGCTGACTTTCTCTTTTCACTGGCTGATACAACAGATGGTAAGGACCTAGGGAAGGGCAGAGTCCACAAAACACCATGTGCAGAAGNCTGAATGAATACTCCCGGGCAGGGTAACCAGCCTGTTCAGGGTCCCCTCCTTTTAGCCAGGATCTGTATCTTGGAGGGAAAAAGTCGAGCCTTGGGACCTTGCCTTTTCTTGTCAGAACAGAGAATTATATTTGTTTTGGCAGAGATTTACAGGAACTCCAAGGAGTTTGGAGTTTTTAAAGCATGAGCCACCTGTCCCCTTGTATAGCCCTGCAATAAACCTTTCTCTGCTTCACACTCTGAAGTTTTGGTATTGTTTGGCCTCACTGGGTATCAGGCACATGGACTTGTGTACCACTAGTTAATTGCTCCATGTTGTTGACTGTTACTGATCTTCCTTAATTAACTGTGGACCCAAAACCAGCCTCCTGTATGCTTTCAGCTGGACACTCTTAGGCCTGTGTGTAAAGCTCTAATTTTTGACAAAATCAAGGCCAAATCCATTCTGCCTCTGATTTCTGTTTCCACAGTTTACTGCAAGTCTCTCAAGTCATCTGTCATTCCCCAAACTCTTGACCTCTGTGCCTGCCCTTCCTCCCTATATACTCACAATTCTCTCCTCCCCTCCCTGCTAAGCCCTTCCAGGGTGCTCTTGGGAACTCCCTCTCAAGAGGCCTCCTTTCAAGTTCAGCCTCTTTTCAAGTGGCTGGGCAAGTCAGCCTGAATCCAGATGGACAGAGCTTTAAGCAACCTTGTTGTGGTTCTAACCCAACTCAGCTTTATCAAAAATTGTTCTAGATTCCAGAATGTTCTTGAATTTCAATTCCAACAATAGAACAAGGTCTATTTCTGGGTCTGACTCCCCCTGTAGGGGAAGGGTTAAGACTGGTGCATCAGTGACACCAACAAAATCAGTTAGCTCATTAATATCCTCTCACCTCCTGCCATGTTCTATCCTAAAACCCCTCAGACGTCATTTCCCTTCTTGTTCTGCTTAGGTCTATGGCACATCATTATATTAATTCTCTCAAAAACATCTTTGTCCCTTGCATTAAAAATATAATTTGATCAAAATAATAAATCTATTATTATCCAGCTAAAGAAAGGTTAAATCTAGGAATCCAATTTCTTCCTCATTTGAGAAAAATAGGTAGGCAGACAATCAGAGACAAAAGTGGTAGCTGAAAGTAACTTTTTCTGCCAGAGTCTTGTATTCTTAGATAATATTCTCCATCTTCACACCATCTACTTAACAACGGGTGGTTTCACAATTTCCTGAGGTATTGCCTTTCACTTAAACACCAAACCCGGCAGCCAAGCCTTACTTTCTTCCTTCCCAGTGGTTTCTCCACTTTCAAAGTAGTTTGTGGCTAAGTCAGGGATCACCTTCCAGAATGATGAGAAAAGTAGGAGCACAACTTAAACTGGTTTGGGGCCCAGAGGTCTCAGTGTCTAGAGTTCCTAAACTTCTCTGTGGTTGAAAATTATGCTCATGGCAAATCATTGCCAAGGTGTCAAATGAAAAATTCTAAGAAGCCTAAGGATTTCAGGGTACTGGATAGGTTACAGGGAAGGGATGTGCCTATATTCTGGCTAAAGATTTCTCTAATGCTATCACAAAGCCAGTATGCCTTAAACTGATCCCTTTTGACTATTAATAAAATATTTGACCTAAGAAAATTGATACAAGGCAATAACTCTCTGCCCTTTAATCACTCTTTGTAATCAATATTGTAAGGAACTGGGCACACTTTGGCGTACAATGTAGGATGGGGAAGCTGCAAATGGAAGGTGGGTCATTTCTAGCCTATTTCCCTCCTTGTTTTTACTTCCACCCCACTGTTGGTACTGGCAGAGAGGTGATATAATTAGAAATCTTGTCTATAGTAGAGAACACTGTTTATTAAAATTCAAGCATTTCTTCCCAACTAGAACCTGCTTATCAGACTCTTGTTGGAGTTGGGTGTGACCATGAGTATGAGCTCAGGACAGTCAAGTCAGAGGACATGTGGTGCTGTACCCGGGCCATGGCTTTGGAAGAAGAACCTGTGCTTTTTGCTGACTTTCTCTTTTCACTGGCTGATACAACAGATGGTAAGGACCTAGGGAAGGGCAGAGTCCACAAAACACCATGAGCAGAAGAACCCTCACCAACCAGGAGCCCTTGGTTGGATTCTTCCATGAACAAGAGAGAAAATTCTATCATATTTGTCCTTATACATTTTTATCTCTGTGGCCTAGCCTGCCTGAACTTATTCAATATGTTCATCAAATACACTTAACTCCTCATAAAGGTGTAACAGATCTCTTGCTCTTATTCAAGAATATGTATGAACAATGAAATATTAGCTATAGAAAAATAAGCAATGCCATTTGAAGCAACATGGATGGACCTAGGGGGCTTTCCAGGGGGTGCTAGTGGTAAAGAACCTACCTGCCAATGCAGGAGACCTAAGAGATGAAGGTTCGATCCTTGGGTTGGGAAGATCCCTTGGGGGAGGAAAGCACTACCCAATCCAGTATTCTTGCCTAGAGAATCCCTTGGACAGAGGAGCCTGGCAGGCTACAGTCCATATGGCCACAAAGAGCTGGACATGCCTGAAGCGACTAAGCACACGTGCCTGGGTGGACCTAGAGGTTATTGTACTAAGTGAAGTCAGACAGAGAAAGACAAATCTCAAATGATACCACTTATATGTGGAATTTACTTTTTAAAATGATATAAATGAACTTATTTACAAAACACAAACAGACTTACAAATATTGAAAATAAGCTATGGTTACCAAAGGGGAAAAGTGTGGTAGGGGAAGGGATAAACCAGGAGCTTGGAATTAACATACACACACTACTAAATATGTAAGATAGATAACCAACAAGGGCCTATTGTATAGCACAGAGGACTCTACTTAATATTCTGTGATAACCTATATGGAAAAGGAATCTGAAAAAGAATGAATATATGTATATGTATAACTGAATCATTTTGCAGTAACCTGAATCTAACACATTGTAAATCAACTATATACTCCAATAAATTTTTTTTAAAGACAGCTATTCAAAGGGAAGAAATGCATTCTGAACTCCAAAAAAAGAGACTATTTTGTTCAGCTTGAAAACAAAACCACTGGCCCATCTGTGTTTGAGAATTTTCAAGACTCCAGTTCTTACCATTTTAGTCCTGCCATTCACAGCACTCACACTGGACTATTTATTCTGTATGACCATACACATTTTAAAAGCTCAGATTTCACTCTCAGCTTTATATTCCTCATTTCAAATGTGTTTAGTTGTTTCAGAACAACTGTTGCTGAACCTGTTTAGGTTTGCAGTAATCCAATCCAAAAAGGGAAGATGTTTGTGTAACCATGGTACATATTATCTTTTATAGATATGGCCTCCTCAGCCCAAACCAGTGTGTATAAAGCTCTACTTTTTGTCAATTGCCTAATTATCATGTTTTATTTGTATCTGATTTGGTGAATTTTGAAGAACGAGAGAAGGGAGGAATATGAGAGCTATAAAACCCTAACCAGGATCCCCTTTATTCAACTCTAAAGGGCATGGAAACTTCTTGCTATAACCTCATGGTAACATGAGACATTTTTGCTTAGAACATGGGCTAAGCTAATGAATGTGTGATCAACAACTACATCTGTGAAGCTCTTTAGGGCTTACATGATCTTACTTAATCTTCACAAAAATCGTGGAAGATAGTTGGGAGGGTATTTTGATTCTGGGATTCCTTTTGAAGGAACCAAGATGCAGAGAAAATAAGTGATGAAGCTGAGAAACTGTGACTATAACACAGGTGGCCGGTGTCCACAGCCTTTGTCTTCTGCGTTACACGATACAGTGATTCTTAATGTCAAAGTGTACCGTTCACACTGATGTCCTGTGGCATCATTTCTCTAAGATGGGGGATCTGCCCAAGCTGATTTCCAAGGTTCCTTCAGTTTATGTGTTTTATGACTACATTCTGCTATCTGCTTTCATATAAAAAAAGTTTCTAGGTTTCCATTATCCTGAAGGCTTACGGCTTTCTCTTCTGCTAATTCTGTTTTCCCAATGTTGGAAAGGGTTCAAGTTTTATGTACTGAAGAGCCCCTTCTTCATTTCTCTTCGCTCAACATTGATTTCATGCCCTTAAATACATTATGTTTGAAGCTGTGATTTTCCCCTGGAATCGAGCCAGGGACGAAGTTAATCTCAGCCCATTACGCTACTAATGCTCAGCTTCACCTCAGGATGTTTTCCAAAGTACTTAGAAGTCATTATCTCTTGTAGTACTTAGCAGTTTACCAAGTTTCTACTTTGTTTAAAATTAGTGTGACCATATAATTTATTATCTTAACNTGTATGACCATACACATTTTAAAAGCTCAGATTTCACTCTCAGCTTTATATTCCTCATTTCAAATGTGTTTAGTTGTTTCAGAACAACTGTTGCTGAACCTGTTTAGGTTTGCAGTAATCCAATCCAAAAAGGGAAGATGTTTGTGTAACCATGGTACATATTATCTTTTATAGATATGGCCTCCTCAGCCCAAACCAGTGTGTATAAAGCTCTACTTTTTGTCAATTGCCTAATTATCATGTTTTATTTGTATCTGATTTGGTGAATTTTGAAGAACGAGAGAAGGGAGGAATATGAGAGCTATAAAACCCTAACCAGGATCCCCTTTATTCAACTCTAAAGGGCATGGAAACTTCTTGCTATAACCTCATGGTAACATGAGACATTTTTGCTTAGAACATGGGCTAAGCTAATGAATGTGTGATCAACAACTACATCTGTGAAGCTCTTTAGGGCTTACATGATCTTACTTAATCTTCACAAAAATCGTGGAAGATAGTTGGGAGGGTATTTTGATTCTGGGATTCCTTTTGAAGGAACCAAGATGCAGAGAAAATAAGTGATGAAGCTGAGAAACTGTGACTATAACACAGGTGGCCGGTGTCCACAGCCTTTGTCTTCTGCGTTACACGATACAGTGATTCTTAATGTCAAAGTGTACCGTTCACACTGATGTCCTGTGGCATCATTTCTCTAAGATGGGGGATCTGCCCAAGCTGATTTCCAAGGTTCCTTCAGTTTATGTGTTTTATGACTACATTCTGCTATCTGCTTTCATATAAAAAAAGTTTCTAGGTTTCCATTATCCTGAAGGCTTACGGCTTTCTCTTCTGCTAATTCTGTTTTCCCAATGTTGGAAAGGGTTCAAGTTTTATGTACTGAAGAGCCCCTTCTTCATTTCTCTTCGCTCAACATTGATTTCATGCCCTTAAATACATTATGTTTGAAGCTGTGATTTTCCCCTGGAATCGAGCCAGGGACGAAGTTAATCTCAGCCCATTACGCTACTAATGCTCAGCTTCACCTCAGGATGTTTTCCAAAGTACTTAGAAGTCATTATCTCTTGTAGTACTTAGCAGTTTACCAAGTTTCTACTTTGTTTAAAATTAGTGTGACCATATAATTTATTATCTTAACCACGATACTTGTTTAAGTGGGAAAAGAGGCTCTTTTAATAACTACTCTGGGACAACTGGCATTAACTAGGACTGTCCCAGTCAAATGGGCACATATGTTCACCCAGTTACAAGGCATTGCTTGAGGTGCAGGAGGGTGTGCTCTGGCTCTAAAATCTATCACTAGTTCCCTCCCATGTTATTATCTATTTTTGTACCCAATTATTGCTTCTCATGTCTTTTATCACCATGTATAAGAATGTGTTTATTTATGTACTTAAAAATAACTGTACTTCTCACTGCAGTTTTCATTCCATAAAACAGGAACTAACACCTAGGACAGCATTTAACACATAGAAGGTGGTCAATAAATGTTTGTTAGATGAAGGAATAAACAGATAGCCTCGAACCCAAAGACATCTGATGGATTATTCAGAAGATCTCAAAATAAATAAGGTTTTTGCAAAGCAAATAAAAATGTCAGGGACTGGGCTGCTTGGGTAGATTTCAGACCTAAGCACAGCTGCTTTGTATTTTTGGTGTGTGGAGTAAGTCCCACCATCTACCTCTCCAGTGGCATAGTAGTAGGTGTTATGCTGAGAAACGTTCAAGTTCAGTAGTGTCTCAAAATGAATTTATAGCAAATGTAAAGGTATAATGAGGTTTTTTTTCCTCTTCATGTAGAATGGAGCCAGAAAGCGGTTTTCTGGCTACACTCAGCTTCCTCACCACCTCTCACCTGCCAACCAACCATGGGGCAGGCAGGATTTTGGGTGCACAACAAACGCTTCAGGGGTCATTCATCACCAGCCCATGATCACCAACAAAATTCTGCCAGATCAGTAAAAATTGGTAAGGTTTTAGAGGACTGACTCATGTGGACTGAACTCAGAAGAGCCCAGCTAATAAACTGGAATGCCAACTTGAAAATGTACAAAGGAAATCGAACCTAGAGAACCAGAACATTCATGTGTACTGGTCGGCACAATCTCTTCTATGGAGAAATGTGAATTAGTGCCCAAAGCAGCGTGCTATCAAGATTTGAAAGTGTGGAGTGCTAGGTCCTCCAGGGAAGAAAATAATGTCAGGTACTTGGGAGGGTCAACTTGCAGAAATACTCAGGTCTGCTCTTTGAAGAACTTTCCTTCCTGTACAGAGTCAGATAGGGAAAATATTTATAATTTTAAGATGTGATTTAAAATTGTTTGTAATAATACATACAATGAACTATAGTAAGATTTTAACATAAATGGGAAAGGCTAGAGGGGGAAAAATAGGAGTCTGGGATTAACAGATATGCACTACTATATATAAAATAGGTAACCAACAAGGACCTACTGTATAGCCCAGGGAATTATATTCAATATCTTATAATAACCTATCATGGAAAAAATCTGAAAAAGAATATGTATATGAAGTGTTAGTCACTCAGTCGTGTTTAACTATTTGTGACCCCATGAACAGTAGCTCGCCAGGCTCCTCTATCCATGGGATTCTCCAGGCAAGAATACTGGAAAAGGTAGCCATTCCCTTCTCCAGGGAATCTTCCTGACCGGGGGATCAAACCCTGATCTCTTGTGTTGCAGGCAGATTCTCTACTGTTTGAGCCACCAGGGAAGCCTAAAAATGAATAAACACACACATATATAAAATGAAACTTTGAGCCATGCTGTGTAGGGCCATCCAAGATGGACAAGTCATGGTGGGTTGTTCTGATAAAACATGGTCCCCTGGAGAAGGGACTGGCAAACTGCTTCAGTATTCTTACTTTGAGAACCCTAAGAGCAGTATGAAAAGGCAAAAAGATAGGACACTGAAAGATGAACATCTGTAGGTGCCCAATATGCTACTGGAGAAAAGTGGAGAAATAACTCCAGAAAGAATGAAGAGATGGAGCCAAAGCAAAAACAGTACCCAGTTGTGGATGTGACTGATGATGGAAGTAAAATCCGATGCTGTAAAGAACAATATTGCATAGGAACCAGGCATGTTAGCTCCAGGAATCAGGGTAAATTGAAAGTGGTCAAACAGGAGATGGCAAGAGTGAACATTAACATTTTAGGCATCAGTGAACTGATGGATGGAATGGACTGGAATGGGTGAATTTAACTGAGATGACCATTATATGGGCAAGAATCCCTTAGAAGAAATGGAGTAGCGATCATATCAACAAAAGAGTCTGAAATGCAGTACTTGGATGCAATCTCAAACACAACAGAATGATCTCTATTCATTTCCAAGGCAAACCATTCAATATCACAGTATCTAAGTCTATGCCCTGACCAGTAATGCTGAAGAAGCTGAATTTGAACAGGTCTATGAAGACCTACAAGACCTTTTAGAACTAACACACAAAGAAGATGTCCTTTTCATTATAGGGGACTAGAATGCAAAAGTAGGAAGTCAAGAAACACCTGGAGTAACAGGCAAATTTGGCCTTGGAATGCGGAATGAAGCAGGGCAAAGACTAATAGAGTTTTGCCAAGAGAATGCACTGTTCAAAACAAACGCCCTTTTCCAACAACCCAAGAGACGACTCTACACATGGACTTCACCAGATGGTCAACACTGAAATCAGATTGATTGTATTCTTCGCAGCCAAAGATGGAGAAGCTCTATACAGTCAACAAAAACAAGACCAGGAGCTGACTGTGGCTCAGATCATGAACTCCTTATTGCCAAATTCAGACTTAAATCGAAGAAAGTATGGAAAACCACTAGGCCATTCAGGTATGACCTAAATTAAATCCCTTATTATTATACAGTGGAAGTGAAAAATAGATTTAAGGGATTAGATCTGATATACAGAGTGCCAGATGAACTATGGATGGAGGTTTGTGACATTGTACAGGAGGCAGTGATTAAGACTATCCCCACGAAAAAGAAATGCAAAAAGGCAAAATGGTTGTCTGAGGAAGACTGACAAACAGCTGAGAAAAGAAGAGAAGCTAAAGGCAAAGGAGGAAAAGGAAGATACAACCATTTGAATGTAGAGTTGCAAAAGGAGAGATAAAGCCTTCCTCAGTGATTAATGCAAAAAATAGAGGAAAAAAAATAGAATAGGAAAGACTAGAGATCTCTTCAAGAGAATTAGATACCAATGGAACATATCATGCAAAGATGGGCACAATAGTGGACAAAAACTGTATGGACCTAACAGGAGCAGAAGATATTAAGAAGAGGTGGCAAGAATATACAGAACTATACAAAAAAGATCTTCATGACCCAGATAATCAAAGTGGTGTGATAATTCACCCAGAGCCAGACATCCTGGAATGCAAAGTCAAGCGGGCCTTAGGAAACATCACTATGAACAAAGCTAGTGGAGGTGATGGAATTCCAGTTGAACTATTTCAACTCCTAAAAGATGATGCTGTGAAAGTGCTGCACTCAATATGCCAGCTAATTTGGAAAACTCAGCAGTGGCCACAGGACTGGAAAAGGTCAGTTTTCATTCCAATCCTGAAGAAAGGCTATGCCAAAGAATGTTCAAACTACTGCAGAATTGCACTCATCTCACACACTAGCAAAGTAATACTCAAAATTCTCCAAGCCAGGCTTCAAAAGTATGTGAACCATGAACTTTCAGATGTTCAAGCTGGATTTAGAAAGGCATAGGAACCAGAAATCAAATTGTCAGCATCTGTTGGATCATCAAAAGAGCAAGACAGTTTCAGAAAAACTTCAACTTCTGCTTTATTGACTATGCCAAAGCCTTTGACTGTGATCTCAGCAAACTGTGGAAAATTCTGAAAAAGATGGGAATACCAGACTACCTTACCTGCCTCCTGAGAAATCTATATGCAGGTAAAGAAGTAACAGTTAGAACTGGACATGGAACAACGGACTGTTTCCAAATTGGGAAAGGAGTATGTCCAGGCTGTATTTTGTCACCTTGCTTATTTAGCTTAAATGCAGAATACATCTTGCAAAATACCGGGTTGGATAAAGCATGAGCTGGAATCAAGATTGTTGGGAGAAATCTCAATAATCTCAGATATGCAGATGATACTAACCTTATGGCAGAAAACAAAGAACTAAAGATTCTCTTGATGAAAGTTAAAGAGGAGAGTAGAAAAAGTTGGCTTAAAACTCAGCATCCAGAAAACTAAGATCATAGCATCTGGTCCCATTACTTCATGGCAAATAGATGGGGAAACATGGAAACAGTGACAGACTTTATTTTTTTGGCTCCAAAATCACTGCATATGGTGATTACAGCCATCAAATTAAGAGACACTTGCTCCTTGCAAGAAAAGCTATGACCAATCTAGACAGCATATTAAAAACTAGAGACATTACTTTGCCAACAAAGGTCCATTAGTCATACCTAAGGTTTTTTCCAGTAGTTATGTATGGATGTGAGAGTTGGACTATAAGGAAAGCTGAGTGCTGGAGAATTGATGCTTTTGAAGTGTGGTATTGGAGAAGACTCTTGAGAGTCCCTTGAACTGCAAGGAGATCCAACCAATCTGTCCTAAAGGAAATCAGACCTCAATATTCATTAGAAGGAATGATGCTGAAGCTGAAACTCCAATACTTTGGCCACCAGATGTGAAGAGCTGACTCATTTGAAAACATTCTGATGCTGGCAAGGTAGGAGAAGGGGACAACAGAGGATGAGATAGGACAACAGCGGATGGCATCAGCGACTCGATGGACATAAGTTTGAGTAAGCTTGGAAGTTGGTGATGGACAGGGAAGCCTGTTGTGCTGCAGTCCATGGGGTCATAAAGAGTCTGACACATATGAGTGACTGAACTTAATTGAATATACACACACACACACACACACACACACACAGTTGAATCACTCTGCTGTACACCTGAAACATTGCTAATCAAGTATACCTTAGTAAAAAAAAAAAGAAAGTGAGATTCAATAAAGAAAAAAAAAAGGGTGGAGATAATTTGATGTTTGCATGAAAAATACAAGTCTGTGAAATCCAGGATGCTTGACAGAGGCAGGTTGTAAATCTCAGCCAGTAGCCAGGATGGAGAAAAAACTGATCGATTCTTCCTCTCCAGTTCCCATTTATCATCTCCTCATGCCTGACATGTTACCAAATAACTGACTAATGAAGTTATATCCTCATTTCAGAGAGTGGATTGGATTGGAAGAGCACCTAGTTTATCCAGGTACAGATTTACATATTGTCTCCTAGGGAAGGTACTTCTGCATGCCAATAACTTAATCCTTCCTTCAGTTCAGAGGGTGCTTGTTTCTTCAGATTATTTCCAAGCAGTAAGATGTGTGCTCCTTTGAAAATAGAGTCCTATGTACGGACTCTAAAAAAATCACTTAAGAATAATTATAAAGGCATGATGTAGTCTTAGCTGAAGTATGATCAGCTAAGCTTTCTGATATGTAAACCATTTTCTTTTTTCAGGAAGAAACACTCTTATTCCTCTACCACATGTACATCTTGGCCTAATATAATCGGGGCAACACCCAGATTCATTTCTTTTCTACATGATGATAGAGTGCTATTCCTATCATGATTAGTCAATACATTCAGCTGCTTCTTAAAACCTGACCTGGACCATGAGGAAATCCCGTTCTACTAGAGTAGTGGTCCTCAGCTGTTGTCCTTCTCCTCTGTTCTCCCACATCCTCCATCGGATGAGCCGCACTGCTGTATGATTTGAGTATGTGCCATGCTCTTCAGCTGTGCAGGGTTGTAACTAGGTTGAAAAATCACTGCCATAGACAGCAGTACTTGGGTAAAGAATGGCATTTTTAACAATGAAGTCACCTTAACTCAGCCATTAGCTGAGACTCAGTAATGTTTTTAATGAGCTTGTTCTTAGAACCATATTTGTGTTATTGTGATTTAACCTATGTTTGAAAAGAAAATCACCCCAAATTCATACCCATCCAAGCTTTGATACTGAATTTTAAAGCCATATATGTACAGATACAGACAAAGAACCAGGAAAAATCCAGCAGCAAAATAAAGAAAACTGTATGGCATAAACCTATTTGAAAATATGTCATGGAGGAGGTGACATATTGCTAACTTCCCAAGCCAAGGGCAGATAACAATATTCATAAGGTTCAGGGATTGCGTTCAATTAGGCATCCGATAATTCCATCCCTCATTAGACATAATCAGTGTCTAGACTGATAGATGCTTCTAAAATTTTGGCTAGAATTATGCAGAAGAAACTAGTGAAGAATTAGAGAAAAATCATGAACAAATTATTTAGTAAAACATTCACAACCAGCTTACACATAAAAATGCCCCTCTCTTCTACCTTACTCCAGGGTCAGGTCTTATTTATAAGGATTTTTGACTTTAAAACAGTTGTACTGGGGGCAAAATGTAATTTGAAAGATCTCATTTATAAAAAAATTAACCCTGCATAGACCCATTCAGATTTTTATAAGTTTAATATTCTTATTTAGCAAATTATGATATTACAGCTTGTAAGGAATGGAGCATGAACTTCAAATCTCCAAAGCCTAAACTCTATTCTGTTACATGGCTATAACAAACACCGGGGTGTGTGTAGGGGTGTGTTTGTGTGTGTGTGTGTGCACGTGTGTGTGTACGTGTGTGTAATTTGCTAGGACTACGGTCTGTGCCTTTAATTGAATTCTCACAGAGTTTGTAACTTTCAAAGGGGTAAGATTTACTGTTTTACTGGCCAATTTGGAAATCGTATATAGTCACAGGATTAATAGCATAAGATTAGGACAAATATAATTAAAATTCAGAGACTTAGCTTTCTAGTAATAGAGGAAGATGTTTATTGTGTGAAAAAGAAAGCATAGTACAGATTTAGAAAATAAAACTTAACAAGAAGTCCTTGGTTACAATTTTATTAGGCCCAAACAAGAAATTAATGAATGAGAATTAGCTGAGAATTTCTGAGATTCAGAGTAATAAGGTAGGGATTAGTTGGGGACTACACATTGGTCAGGTACCACAGTGTCTCATAATTTGAAAAGTTTCAGTTCATGACAATATTTAGCATTACTCTTGTTTTAGATTGGAATTTGCATGCACTCTTATTGGCATCTGGGTAGATAGTAGGAGAATTAGGATCTCATAATCCTGTCCAATTATGTCAATTTTTAAATGTTATTTCCATCTCATTTGAAGTTATTGGAAACTCAAAAATCTGAAAGTATTTATTAGTCTCAAATTTATCTACCACACACAAAGACTTACATTTTCAGAACCATTTCCCTAAGTGAAGACTGTTTAAACTGTTTTGCACATGCAGCATTTTACCTTGCTGACAAAACAAGCAGCTGGAATTTGGTGCCAGAAGAATGAGGCCTAGAATATGGATTAACTATCTATTGGAGAAGGCAATGACACCCCATTCCAGTACTCTTGCCTGGAAAATCCCATGGACAGAGGAGCCTGGTAGGCTACAGTTCATGGGGTCGAGAAGAGTCAGACACGACTGAGTNGTTTAATATTCTTATTTAGCAAATTATGATATTACAGCTTGTAAGGAATGGAGCATGAACTTCAAATCTCCAAAGCCTAAACTCTATTCTGTTACATGGCTATAACAAACACCGGGGTGTGTGTAGGGGTGTGTTTGTGTGTGTGTGTGTGCACGTGTGTGTGTACGTGTGTGTAATTTGCTAGGACTACGGTCTGTGCCTTTAATTGAATTCTCACAGAGTTTGTAACTTTCAAAGGGGTAAGATTTACTGTTTTACTGGCCAATTTGGAAATCGTATATAGTCACAGGATTAATAGCATAAGATTAGGACAAATATAATTAAAATTCAGAGACTTAGCTTTCTAGTAATAGAGGAAGATGTTTATTGTGTGAAAAAGAAAGCATAGTACAGATTTAGAAAATAAAACTTAACAAGAAGTCCTTGGTTACAATTTTATTAGGCCCAAACAAGAAATTAATGAATGAGAATTAGCTGAGAATTTCTGAGATTCAGAGTAATAAGGTAGGGATTAGTTGGGGACTACACATTGGTCAGGTACCACAGTGTCTCATAATTTGAAAAGTTTCAGTTCATGACAATATTTAGCATTACTCTTGTTTTAGATTGGAATTTGCATGCACTCTTATTGGCATCTGGGTAGATAGTAGGAGAATTAGGATCTCATAATCCTGTCCAATTATGTCAATTTTTAAATGTTATTTCCATCTCATTTGAAGTTATTGGAAACTCAAAAATCTGAAAGTATTTATTAGTCTCAAATTTATCTACCACACACAAAGACTTACATTTTCAGAACCATTTCCCTAAGTGAAGACTGTTTAAACTGTTTTGCACATGCAGCATTTTACCTTGCTGACAAAACAAGCAGCTGGAATTTGGTGCCAGAAGAATGAGGCCTAGAATATGGATTAACTATCTATTGGAGAAGGCAATGACACCCCATTCCAGTACTCTTGCCTGGAAAATCCCATGGACAGAGGAGCCTGGTAGGCTACAGTTCATGGGGTCGAGAAGAGTCAGACACGACTGAGTGACTTCACTTTCACTTTTCACTTTCATGCGTTGGAGAAAGAAATGGCAGCCCACTCCAGTGTTCTTGCCTGGAGAATCCCAGGGACAGAGAAGCCTGTTGGGCTGCCATCTATGGGGTCACACACTGATGCGACAGCAGCAACTATCTACTTTGATCCATAGACTGGTATCCCCCACCGGTGTTAACTTTAGATGTTAGTTGCATCTATGAGGTAGACGTTAAATGTGATCTGGACAGTAAGTATCAATGAGCTACTCTCAAGAGGAGACAGGGATAGGGCTGAAGCTGGAATTCCAAACCTGGGACCTTGTACTGGTTTCCTGCTCATAGATACAGGGTGTTCCAAAGAGGATGATGTGTAACAATTCACAGCAAAGAAAGGCAGCCTGAAGCAGTCATCTGAAGACTGATGGTATGGGTCCAAACTGCCCCACAGCAATTTGTGGGGAAATCTGATGCTGTATGAATTCATCAGCAAATCAGTTTCCTTAGCTGAGACTTGGCTTTCTAGTTCATAAGAATCTGACATGTTATATACTCTTGTCCCCTGCAGGGCTTCCCTCTTTAGAGAGAAAAGTAGACCTGGGAAAATTTTTACAAAGGCTGAGAACTGCCTTGGAAAATGTGACTTAAAGCAAAGAAGTGGGGGAAGGTTGCACTTGTATAGATCTGTATGTGTACATCCCTGTGTGTGAACTGTTTGACTATCAAGTCAGTACAATATATGAATATATAGCTTTTTAAATAATTATTTTTCATTAGAATTGAAGTCAACTTTTCATTCTAATTTTTTGAAAGACCTTTTCATTTTGCAGTTTTGATTCCAGCCTTTTTGAAGGATTTCTTTGATCATTTATTATTCATAAAGGTAAGGTTGAAAATGATATTTAGCCAAATGTGTGCTTTATCAAACTTATTAAAAATATCTATTTTATATATTTACATATAGCAGATATTTTAAATAAATATATTGAAGAGCTACAGAGCAATAAACAAACTAAATGATCTATCTCCAAGATTTTAAACATACACCCCTTTTTCTTTGCTTCTGGCTGACATCACTCCTGCCCCCATGAGAGTCTCCTGCTTTTTCACTCAGAGCCATATAGTAGGCTATAGATATGATCTACATGTGAATCAAGAAACANAAATGATCTATCTCCAAGATTTTAAACATACACCCCTTTTTCTTTGCTTCTGGCTGACATCACTCCTGCCCCCATGAGAGTCTCCTGCTTTTTCACTCAGAGCCATATAGTAGGCTATAGATATGATCTACATGTGAATCAAGAAACAAGTCCTGCCTAATTTTAAAGAAAAGGTTTTGTTTTTTTTTTTTTCAAAATAAATTGATTTGAGCCATGAGTCACAAAATTTTGCGTGAATTTTTTAAGAGTTTGTAAAAAAAAAAAAGATACAATGTGTTTGTCACATATACTGTTAGATTTATAGAATAAACTTAGTGAAGATGTATTGAAATAATCATCATGAGCTGGAGAGTCTATTAAAGCTTAGCTCACCAAACCCAAGTTCTTACTAGAGGCACGTTGAAACAAATACAACTTCCTACAAAAACATGTAGTGCCTTAATACAATTTCATGTCTCAAAGGATAACAGAAGGTCTGGGTTTAAGGTTACTATCCATAGTAGATTAAATTAATTCTCTTTTTACAAAAAGTGGAAAACACAGGAAAGCTTGTTATCCTTCTCAGCAAATAGACTAAGGACCAAACTTGTGGTGACAAAATATAAAAAATGTTTAGAAATAACAAGATTTTCTTCCACCTGGCTAATGACCCTTAATCTTTACACTTTTATGGTAGATGATTTACAAATACCAACCTCTGGTCTCACATTTACAAAATAAGTCAATGACTAGACTAAAGCTTTGCATTGTTAAAATATGTCAAGTCTCCTGAAGTTATTCCCAAAATACCATGGTGCCTCGGGGAATATGGTTTTACATACAGTTAATATTTGGGACTCATAATTTTTTTTTTTACCATTATCGATCTCAGAGCAAAGACTGGGAATAAATCCTCAGGTGACACTGGCATTTGCTTTTTAAAAAAATAATTTAAAAATTATTTATTTATTTATTTGGCTGTGCTGGCTCTTTGTTGCTGTGGGGGCTTTCTCTGGTTGTGCTGAGTGGGGGCTACTCTCAGCTGTGGCACGTGGGTTTCTTATTATGGTGGCTTCTCTTGCTGTGGGAGCACAGCCTCTAGAGTATGTGGCCTTCAGTAGGTGCAGTGGGCTCAGTAGTTGCGGCTCCCAGGCTCTAGAGCACGGGGTCAGTAGTTGTGGCATGCAGGCTTAGTTGCTCTTTGGCATGTGGGAGCTTCCTAGACCGAGCATGGAACTCGTGTGTGTCTCCAGCATTGACAGTTGCATTCTTTACAACTGAGCCACCAGGGAAGCTGGATACTGGCATCTGTAAGCTGCCTGAGCAGGTTTCAGCAGCAGCTCAGCAGTTACCAGAGACTTATATTAGTTTTCTATTGCTACTGTAACAAATTACAACAAATTTGATGGCTTCAAATGACCCAACTTTGTTATCTTACAGTTTCAGGAGGCAGAAGTCTGAAATGGTAAGACCAAGGCTGTGGCTGGGCTGCCATTCCTTCTGAAGGGGAATGGAGAGAATCAGTTCCCTTGACTATTCAATTTTCTAGAGGATTCCTGATCCCCTATTTCTTCTTCAGAGCCCACAGTGTAAGGTCTTGAGATTCCTGATTCCCACTGCCCTGCCTCTTTCACTTTTTTTTTTTTTGTCTTTCACTTTTAAGAACCCATGTGATTACAGTGAGCTCACCAAGAAAATCCAGAATGGTATCTCCATCTCAAAACTCTTAATTTAATCACACCTACAAAATCCCTTTTGCTGTTTTAGATGACATTCATAAGTAGGACACCCTTGTATTTTAAGGGGTCTTTATTTCTGCCTATAACAGTAATGTTGACATTTTATTATTTTTAAAATTAAAATCAATATAACTTTAATGTCAATCATACTAATAATGTAGAGATATATTTACTTATATAAAAGACTAAATTCATCAAAATGTCTTCACTGTTTCTTCCCTTCCAATCATCTCAGAAGTAACCACTGTTGCTCATTTATTTATGACCTTAACTATTTTTTGATTTTAATGTGCCCACAAACATTTATATGCAGCTAAAGAAGGACAGTTTGGTTTGTGGTTTCCCTTTCTCTTCTCTCTCTGTTTCTGTCTCTGTTTTTTTTTTAAACAAATCCCTTGGGATTTTAATGCAATCACTTTTGACAATATTTAGTCTTCCTATCTGGAACGTGGATTATTCCATTTTTTTCAGTAAGTTTTACATTGTTTTTTGGAGGACTTTTTAGTTTGCTAAATTTTATGTTTCGTCTTTGTTGTTGTTAATATGGTGAATGCAATTATTTTTCTATTACTGAACTGTAGGAAAGCCATTGATTTTTTGTGTGCATTGTTCTACTATCTAGCCATCTGGATGAATTCTGTAGGTTCGGAATATTAAAATTATTTGTTTTACAGAGCCAATGAATTTAGCTGAAAATTAAGAGAATTTTACCAGGAATTACTCTTTACCAGAACTATATTCTTTCATCAGTGCATTTAAGACTATAATTTTACCCCTGTGTTCCATGTTAGCTGCCTTTAACAAGTTTTGATATTTAATATTTGGTTGTTGTTCACTTCTAAAGGAAATCAACACTGAATATCCCCTGGAAAGACTGATGCTGAAGCTGAAGCTCCAATAGTTTGGCCACCTGATGCAAAGAGCTGACTCATTGGAAAAGACCCTGTAGCTGGTAAAGATTGAGGGCAGGAGGAGAATGGGATGACAGAGAATGAGATGGTTGGATGGCATCACCAACTCAACGACCATGAGTCTGAGCAAGCTCCAGGAGATAGTGAAGGATAGGGAAGCTTGGTGTGTGGCAGTCCACAGGGTTGCAAAGAGTCAGACACACTTTAGTGACTGAACACCAACAATTTTAAATATTGTAGCCACTTCTTATAATTGTGATAAGAAATGATACTATGAGACCTACCCTCGACAGTTTTTAAAGTGTACAGTGCAATAATGTTAACCATAACCATAATGTTCTAAAACAGATCTCTAAAACTTTTTCTTCTTGCATAACAGAATCTTTTGACTTGAATAGCAGCTTCCCAATTCCCCCTTCCCTTAGCCCCTGGAAACCACCACTCCACTTTCTGCTTCTGTGAGTTTGACTGTTTTAGCTACATTATATAAATGGAATCATGCAGCATTTGTCATTCTATGACTGGTTTATTTCAGTTGGCATAATATTCTCAAGGTTCATCCATGTTGTCATATGAGGCGGGATTTCTTTCTTTTTTATGATTGAGTGATAGTCCATTTTCATACTGTTCATTTTGTCAGAACTCTGCTCAATATGCTACTGGAGATCGGTGGAGAACTAACCCCAGAAAGAATGAAGAGACGGAGCCAATAAACACCCAGCTGTGGATGTGACTGGTGATAGAAGTAAAGTCTGATGCTTTAAAGAGCAATATTGCATAGGAACCTGGAATGTTCCGTCCTTGAATCAAGGCAAATTGAAAGTGGTGAAACAGGAGATGGCAAGAGTGAACATTGACATTTTAGGCATCAGTGAACTAAAATGGACTGGAATGGGTGAATTTAACTCAGATGACCATTATATCTACTACTGTGGGCAGGAATCTCTTAGAAGAAATGGAGTCGCCATCACAGTCAACGAAAGAGTCCAAAATGCAGTACTTGGATGCAGTCTCAAAAATGACAGAATGATCTCTGTTCGTTTCCAAGGCAAATCATTCAGTACCACAGTAATCCAAGTCTATGCCCCAACCAGTAGTGCTGAAGAAGCTGAAAGTGAACGGTTCAATGAAGACCTACAAGACCTTCTAGAACTAACACCCCCAAAATGATGTCCTTTTCATTATATGGGACTGGAATGCTAAAGTAGGAAGTCAAGAAATACCTGGAGTAACGGGCTAATTTGGCATTGGAGTATAAAATGAAGCAGGGCAAAGGCTAACAGTTTTGCCAAGAGAACACACTGGTCATAGCTAAGAACCCAAGAGAAGACTCTACACATGGACATCACCAGATTTCAATACTGAAATCAGATTGATTATATTCTTTGCAGCCAAAGATGGAGAAGCTCTCTATAGTCAGCAAAAACAAGACCGGGAGCTGACGGGCTCAGATCATGAAGTCCTTATTACCAAATTCAGACTTAAATTGAAGAAAGTTGGGAAAACCACTATAATAGAAAGACTGAAGGCAGGATGAGAAAGGGACGACAGAGGGTGAGATGGTTTGATGGCGTCACTGACTCAATGGACATGAGTTTGAGTAAGTTCCAGGAGTTGGTAATGGACAGGGAGGCCTGTCGTGCAGCAGTCCATTGTGTCGCAAAGAGTCAGACATGACTGAGTGACTGACCTGAACTGAAGTGATAGTCCATTACATACAAATATCACATTTTCTCTATCCAGTAATCAGTCAATGGACAGTTAGGCTATTGCCACATCTTGCCTACTGTGAATAATGCTGCAACAAACAAAGAGTGCATATATAGTTTTGAGATTCTAGTTTCAATTTTTTTTTGATAAATACTCCAAAATGGGATTGCTGGATGATATAGTAATTCCATTTTTAATTTTTTGAGGCACCTCTATTCTGCTTTCTATAATAGCACACCATTTTACATTGCAATTAACAGTGAACAAGGATTCCAATTTTTCCACATTCTTGTCAACACTTACTATTTCTTGTTGTTGTTTTATAATGGACATGCTACCAGGTATAAGATGATATCTCATTGTAGTTTTGATTTACGTGAAGTGAAGAGGAACTAAAAAGCCTCTTGATGAAAGTGAAAGAGGAGAGCGAAAAAGTTGGCTTAAAGCTCAACATTCAGAAAACGAAGATCATGGCATCTGGTCCCATCACTTCATGGGAAATAGATGGGGAAACAGTGGAAACAGTGGCTGACTTTGTTTTTTGGGGCTCCAAAATCACTGCAGATGGTGATTGCAGCCATGAAATGAAAAGATGCTTACTCCTTGGAAGGAAAATTATGAACCAACCTAGATAGCATATTAAAAAGTAGAGACATTACTTTGCCAACAAAGGTCCATCTAGTCAAGGCTATGGTTTTTCCAGTAGTCATGTATGGATGTGAGAGTTGGCCTATAAAGAAAGCTGAGCACCAAAGAATTGATGCTTTTGAACTGTGGTGTTGGAGAAGACTCTTGAGAATCTCTTGGACTGCAAGGAGATCCAACCAGTCTATTCTAAAGGAGATCAGTCCTGGGTATTCTTTGGAAGAAATGTTGCTAAAGCTGAAACTTCAGTACTTTGGCCACCTCATGAGAAGAGTTGACTCACTGGAAAAGACTGATGCTGGGGGCAGGGGTGGATTGGGAGCAGGAGGAGAAGGGGACAACAGAGGATGAGATGGCTGGATGGAATCACCAACTTGATGGATGTGTTTGAGTGAACTCTGGGAATTGGTGATGGACAGGGAGGCCTGGCGTGCTGCGACTCATGGGGTTGCAAAGAGTCAGACACGACTGAGTGACTGAACTGAACTGAATCATTAGTAATGTTGAGTTTTTTTTTGCATATACCGGTTGGTCATCTACATATCTTCTTTCAAGAAACATGTTTAAGTTCTTTGTCCATTTTTCACTTGGGTTATTGGGTTTGTTATCTTGCTTTTGTGATATAGGAGTTCCTTATATATTTTAGATATCAATCTCTTATCAAACACGTGGTTTGCAAATATTATCTCCCATTCCATTGATTGTCTTCACTCTGCTTAATGTTTCCTCTGCAGAGCAGAAGCTTTTTAACTAAAAAGCCACAAGTGTGGCTATTGTCTATTTTTGTTTTTGATGCATTCTATTTTGAATGGAATCTCTCCCTCTCCCTGTTAAATATCCTGGTCTCCATTAGATTTCTGATTATTTCTTCCAGGCCCTGGGGGATTCTTATTCTAGACACAGGTGGTGTTTTAGGATTATTTTTCTGTGGTGACACTGAAACTATCACAGATGCTGTCGCCCAATTCCTCTGTCTTGGACTGGGTTGTTGTGCTCCCATCTCCTCAGCTGCAACATCAGACAGGGCCCGTCTGTAGCATTTTCAGCTTCCTTTGCCTCTTCAGATGAGCCTCATCATAGCTACTGATTTTAAGGAGGAAGCTTTATTTTGATCACCTGGAAATTTTCAGCTCCCAGAGCCTCATAGGAGCTATACTTCTACCACATATGTCTGATTTGGATTTCAATTCCAGAATGCACTGTTAATCCTGTTCAGTGCTGTTTCTGGTTTGTGGAGTTGTTAATATTGCTTCAAAAACTAGCTAGTTTTACTTACTTTTTCTTTTTTTTTTTTTTTTGAATTTTTTATTTTGTATTGTGGGGTTCATAGTGTTGAAAAGTGTTAAATATTTTTCATTGTTGTTGAAAAGTGTTAAATACTGTTAAAGTACTACACTCAATATGCCAGCAAATTTGGAAAACTTAGCAGTGGCCACAGGGATGGAAAAGGACAGTTTTTATTTCAATCCCAAAGAAGGGCAATGCCAAAGAATGTTCAAACTACAGCATAATTGCACTCATTTCACATGCTAGCAAGGTAATGCTCAAAATCCTTCAAGATAGGCATATTCCATATTGTATATATGGAATTCCATATTCCATTGTGTATATGGACATGACCAAAGTGACTCTGCATGCATAGACGCAAGACTTTTTCTTGCCTGTGGCAGCATTGCCCCAGTGAGAGCTGATCATGGAGGTGGCACAGCTGCTTGGCTTGCAGCAACTCTGGCAGCTCCAATGTGCAGGGACATGGACTGCCTCTGCCACAGGAGCTTATGGCCCTATCAGAGTCTTTTTTTGAGCCTCTTGTAGCTGGTGATCAGAAAGTCTCTTTGGCTAGTCTTTCTCCGTAGCTTTGCCCATTCAGGCACTTAGAGGGCTCCCTTGCCTGGGGTTCTTCTCTGTTGTTTGGTGAGTCAGACACAAAAAGGGGTCCCTGTGGCTGGGGTCCAACTGTAAATCAGAGTGTCAGGCACTTAAAGGGGCACCCTGGATGGGGTCCTACTCTGTAGATCAGAGTGTCAGGCACTTAAAGGGGCACATTGGGTGGGGTCCTACTCTGTAGTTCAGTGCATCAGGCATTTGATGGGCCAGCCTCTCTATTGTTCAGCTGCTGATGCCAGCCTATGGGGAGAAAGAGGCTATGGTGATGGCCACCACCTCCACGTGACTCAGCAGGGTTGTCTTGATTCCATGGCTGCCTGGCTTTCCTCCACTGGCATTTCTCACCATGATCTCATCCCTCACACCCCCTCAAGCCATCTCTCTGCAGTCAACAGCAGCCCTCACCCTGGGATTGCTCCACAATCCCTAAACCTCAGCTCCCATCTGTTGAGCTTTCCAGGAGACCAGTGTTCCTGCCTGGGGTATGTATGGCTGTGGCAAGAACTGTCTGATTCTCATTCCATTTAGGCTGCCACAGATTAGCTGTTTCACTCTCATCCTTAAATGTTTCTCCTCTGACTCGACAGTTGCCCTGATGTGGGGATCAGACCCCAGGTTAAGTTCCCCCACCCGCCAAAGGCAGGTCCAGTCCTATTAACACTCCTGTTTTTCNTTTTTTTTTTTTTTGAATTTTTTATTTTGTATTGTGGGGTTCATAGTGTTGAAAAGTGTTAAATATTTTTCATTGTTGTTGAAAAGTGTTAAATACTGTTAAAGTACTACACTCAATATGCCAGCAAATTTGGAAAACTTAGCAGTGGCCACAGGGATGGAAAAGGACAGTTTTTATTTCAATCCCAAAGAAGGGCAATGCCAAAGAATGTTCAAACTACAGCATAATTGCACTCATTTCACATGCTAGCAAGGTAATGCTCAAAATCCTTCAAGATAGGCATATTCCATATTGTATATATGGAATTCCATATTCCATTGTGTATATGGACATGACCAAAGTGACTCTGCATGCATAGACGCAAGACTTTTTCTTGCCTGTGGCAGCATTGCCCCAGTGAGAGCTGATCATGGAGGTGGCACAGCTGCTTGGCTTGCAGCAACTCTGGCAGCTCCAATGTGCAGGGACATGGACTGCCTCTGCCACAGGAGCTTATGGCCCTATCAGAGTCTTTTTTTGAGCCTCTTGTAGCTGGTGATCAGAAAGTCTCTTTGGCTAGTCTTTCTCCGTAGCTTTGCCCATTCAGGCACTTAGAGGGCTCCCTTGCCTGGGGTTCTTCTCTGTTGTTTGGTGAGTCAGACACAAAAAGGGGTCCCTGTGGCTGGGGTCCAACTGTAAATCAGAGTGTCAGGCACTTAAAGGGGCACCCTGGATGGGGTCCTACTCTGTAGATCAGAGTGTCAGGCACTTAAAGGGGCACATTGGGTGGGGTCCTACTCTGTAGTTCAGTGCATCAGGCATTTGATGGGCCAGCCTCTCTATTGTTCAGCTGCTGATGCCAGCCTATGGGGAGAAAGAGGCTATGGTGATGGCTCCACCACCTCCACGTGACTCAGCAGGGTTGTCTTGATTCCATGGCTGCCTGGCTTTCTTCCACTGGCATTTCCCACCATGACCTCATCCCTCACACCCCCTCAAGCCATCTCTCTGCAGTCAACAGCAGCCCTCACCCTGGGATTGCTCCACAATCCCTAAACCTCAGCTCCCATCTGTTGAGCTTTCCAGGAGACCAGTGTTCCTGCCTGGGGTATGTATGGCTGTGGCAAGAACTGTCTGATTCTCATTCCATTTAGGCTGCCACAGATTAGCTGTTTCACTCTCATCCTTAAATGTTTCTCCTCTGACTCGACAGTTGCCCTGATGTGGGGATCAGACCCCAGGTTAAGTTCCCCCACCCGCCAAAGGCAGGTCCAGTCCTATTAACACTCCTGTTTTCCCCCCTAGCTCCTTCATCCTACAGAGTTCTGCGTGGTTCAATATATTTCCCCCCACTGGTCAGGTACTCCTGTCTGCTCTCAGCTGGTGTTCTGCATGCACTTCTGTGTCTGAAGGTGTATTCCTGACGTATCCATGGAGAGAGATGTACTCCATGTCCACCCACTCCTCCGCCATCTTGTTCTCCCAAATGGTGGAAAATTCTTAAAGAGATAGGAACACCAGCCACCTTACCTGCCTCTTGAGAAACCTATATGCAGGTCAAGAAGCAACAGTCAGAATCAGACATGGAACCACAAACTGGTTCCAAATTGGGAAAGAAATATGTCAAGGGTGTATATTGTCACCCTGCTTTTTTTAACTTATATGCAGAGTACATCATGCGAAATGCCAGGCTGGATGAAGCACAAGCTGGAATACAGATTGTTGGGAGAAATATCAATAACCTCAGATTATGCAGATGACATGACCCTTATGGCAGAAAGTGAAGAGGAGCTAAAGAACCTCTTGATGAAGGTGAAAGAGAGGAATGAAAAAGCTGGCTTAAAACTCAACATTCAAAAAACTAAGATCATGGCATCCAGTCCTATGAGTTCATGGCATATAGAAGGAAAACAATGGAAACAGTGACAGATTTTATTTTCTTGGGCTCCAGAATCACTCTGGATGGTGACTGCAGCCATGAAATTAAAAGATGCTTGCTCCTTGGAAGAAAAGCTGTGACCAACATATTGGTTGGTCAAAAGCTAGACAGCATATTAAAAAATAGACATTACTTTGCCAACAAAGGTCCATTTAGTCAAAGCTATGGTTTTTCCAGTAGTCATGTATGGATGTGTGAATTGGACCATAAAGAAGGCTGAACACTGAAGAACGGATGCTTTCGAACTGTGGTGTTGAAGAATACTCTTGAGAGTCCTTTTGATTACAAGGAGATTAAACCAGTCATTCTTAAAGGAAATCAACCCTGAATATTCACTGGAAGGTCTGATGCTGAAACTCCAATAATTTGGCCACCTGACATGAAGAGGTGGTTCATAGGGAAAGACCTTAATGCTGGGAAAGACTGAGGGAAGAAGGAGAATGGGGTGACAGAGGGTGAGATGAATGGATGGCATCACCGAGTCAATGCACATGAGTCTGAGCAAACCCTGGGAAATGGTGAAGGACAGGGAAGCCTGGTGTGCTGCAGTCCATGAGATCACAAAGAGTTGGACATGACTGAGTGACCGAACAACAACATTTTGTACTGGGATATAGCCAATTAACAATGTTGTGATGGTTTCAGGTGAACAGCAAAGGGAGTCACCTGTACATATACATATATCCATTCTCTCCTAAACCCCCCTCCCATCCAGGCACTTTTTTTTTTTAATTTACATTTTATCTGCCACTGGAGCAGAGAGGTTCCGTTAAGTTACGGCCTTCCCCTCTGCCCTCTTGGTCAGAGGCTGGTCCTCCTGTGTATCCCCTGTTGGCTTCCCTGCTCGCTGTGTCCCCATTACTCTGCACCTTCAGGGGTCTTGTTCCTTGACTTCAGAGGAGGACCAGCTCGTACCCTGAGAGGCAGAAGGGCTGACTCACTACCATTGTATCTAAACCTGTTCTTTATGGTGTTCTGGGGTCTTGCTCTTTCAGTTACCCTTGGGTTTTTGAGCTCTCTTCCTCTGCTGCTTCCCTTTCTGAATAAACGCATGCTAAAGCCTCCTTGTGATAGGAGAAAACAAACAAAACCAACAACAAATAACAAGTATTCCTTTCGTGACCCTGCGATCCCTCTTAACCTCTCTGCAGTACAGGGAGCTTTCCACTCCTTTCTGCTGGTATCTCATTCCTGCTTCTGTGTGTCTTCCCCTGAGGTTCTCTGCTTCACCTTAGTCATTCTGTACCTATATGTTTCCCTTTGGCATCTTCAGTTGGGGCCATTTTTACCTGTTTAACACATGACCTACTTCTTTGTAAGCAACTTCTCCACATCTGTTCAGAGGTAGTGAGTTGTCTTAGAGTTTCAGAGCCAGATAGAGCCTGCTTCTGCCACCGAGTAATGTCCTCACTGAAAATGTGGCTAATGATATGTCACAGTGGACTTTTGTCACGACTGAGGTAACATGTTAAGAGTAAAGGCACTGAATTGAGGCTCACTATATTAGCTCCCTCTTCTCTTCCTTATAGGAAGAGGCGGATCCTAAATAAATTCAATAAGCACAAAAATGTCCAGTCCTGTACGTACCCTTATCTATATCTAGCACTTCTTACTCTCCGCTGAGCCATCTCTAACCAGGCACCCCAACAGCACTGCAAGTTCAGTGTCCCAAAGTAATTTATTATCCTCCCACTCTTGGTCTTTATCTGAAGTTATGTTTCTAATAACCATGGCCAACTTCTGGTGTGCAATCTGCCTTGGCCCCACTGTAAAATTTGACTGTGATTCTATACCTACAGTGTATCTTTCACTCATTTACTGTTTTACTTCCTGAAATCACCATCCTAGCTTATAACTTTATAGCCTCTTTTAAAGACTAATGCAAACAGATTCAAACTATACTTTAGAAAGATGAATCTGGCAACAAGGCTTGAAATTAAAATTAACCCTTGAACAACACAGGTTTGAACTGCACAGGTCCACTTTTACAGACATTTTTTCCCCAAGAACAAATACTACACTACTATGCAATCCACAATTGAATCTGTGGATACAGATGGCTGACTATAAAGCTATATGCAGATTTTTCACCTGTGTGGTGTGTGCATGCCCCTAGCTCCTGCATTGTTCAAGGGTCAACTTGAACATGTATATATGTATATCGTATGTATATGTATATCTATACATATACATATATGTATAGATACATATGTATATGCATATACATGTATATATGCACTGACATATGAAAATCTATGACAAATATCAGAAAATATGAAAATTTCAGAGCTATTTATCTAAAATATGTTCACAATTAGCATTATCTTTAAAAGAAATATTTTAACCTAAATAAAGGGGGAAAAAATTCAAAACAGTGTCTTCTCTTTATAGGTGAATCAATGAATGACCTTGTTTTTATTCAAGTAGCCAATTGGCTCATATATCCAAGGGCCTCTTGAAGGTGCTTTTGTTTTGGAGAGTCAACAATACTAGATCTTATACTCAACTGAGAGGACTTAGCTGCTGTCTTTAATGATCAAGGGTGTTGATATTTCCTAAGAACTCCCAGTTAATGGTATTTTGACTTGGTGGTCACAAAGCTTTCTTCAGAGAAAACACTTAACGGCTTATTAACTACTATGTATTTGAAAAATCACTTTCAGCATTATATTTGATTACACTTCTACCTTAAGAATTATTTTGCTTCTTAAAAAATACAATCAATGTTGAGCCGCTTTGAATGCACAAGCCACAGTTATTTTAGCACAGTGTAATAATAATAACTTATCTTGCCTCCAAAAAATAGTTTTAAGGAAACTGAGGTGTTCATTTTCGATTCTCTCACTGCCTCACCCCCACCAATAGATACATGAAAATAAGTTCAAAGTGGCTGCTTGAATCCCCAAAGTCTCTCAGAAAAAAAGAGATCTTCTTTTCTCAGACCACAGTGTAGTGAAATAAATTAGTATAATGATTTATGTTTACTGTTTTAGTCAATTCTGATAGAGATTATAGAGACAAAATGACAAAGTGCCTTAGTGGTAAACTTAAATCATGTCAGCCAGTCTTTAGTTTTTCCTTACTCTAATTGCTCCTCCTGTTCATTCATCTTCCCAGGCAATCTTGGGAAGAAATACTAGTTCAATCAGTGCAAACCACCCGAGATAAAAAAGTTTAGTCTAATTTGTCTCACTAAATTGTAATGCCTCTAGTAAACAAATCTTGGTTTGAAAGGAGACTAAAGAAATCTGAATAATTATGGTGCAAAATGCTCTCTCTTTGCATTTTGAAAGATAACCATTTATATACAGGTTGCTGTCTCTCCACTGCTACTCTATACTTCTTTCCTTATTGTCTCTGAAAGAGCGTCTTATTTTCAAATTAGAGCTAAGCATTGCACGCTGTGTCTTCTCTTCACTCACACAGTTCCGGCTCAATATAAAAGATGCAGACTTAAAAAANGACCGAACAACAACATTTTGTACTGGGATATAGCCAATTAACAATGTTGTGATGGTTTCAGGTGAACAGCAAAGGGAGTCACCTGTACATATACATATATCCATTCTCTCCTAAACCCCCCTCCCATCCAGGCACTTTTTTTTTTTAATTTACATTTTATCTGCCACTGGAGCAGAGAGGTTCCGTTAAGTTACGGCCTTCCCCTCTGCCCTCTTGGTCAGAGGCTGGTCCTCCTGTGTATCCCCTGTTGGCTTCCCTGCTCGCTGTGTCCCCATTACTCTGCACCTTCAGGGGTCTTGTTCCTTGACTTCAGAGGAGGACCAGCTCGTACCCTGAGAGGCAGAAGGGCTGACTCACTACCATTGTATCTAAACCTGTTCTTTATGGTGTTCTGGGGTCTTGCTCTTTCAGTTACCCTTGGGTTTTTGAGCTCTCTTCCTCTGCTGCTTCCCTTTCTGAATAAACGCATGCTAAAGCCTCCTTGTGATAGGAGAAAACAAACAAAACCAACAACAAATAACAAGTATTCCTTTCGTGACCCTGCGACCCCTCTTAACCTCTCTGCAGTACAGGGAGCTTTCCACTCCTTTCTGCTGGTATCTCATTCCTGCTTCTGTGTGTCTTCCCCTGAGGTTCTCTGCTTCACCTTAGTCATTCTGTACCTATATGTTTCCCTTTGGCATCTTCAGTTGGGGCCATTTTTACCTGTTTAACACATGACCTACTTCTTTGTAAGCAACTTCTCCACATCTGTTCAGAGGTAGTGAGTTGTCTTAGAGTTTCAGAGCCAGATAGAGCCTGCTTCTGCCACCGAGTAATGTCCTCACTGAAAATGTGGCTAATGATATGTCACAGTGGACTTTTGTCACGACTGAGGTAACATGTTAAGAGTAAAGGCACTGAATTGAGGCTCACTATATTAGCTCCCTCTTCTCTTCCTTATAGGAAGAGGCGGATCCTAAATAAATTCAATAAGCACAAAAATGTCCAGTCCTGTACGTACCCTTATCTATATCTAGCACTTCTTACTCTCCGCTGAGCCATCTCTAACCAGGCACCCCAACAGCGCCACAAGTTCAGTGTCCCAAAGTAATTTATTATCCTCCCACTCTTGGTCTTTATCTGAAGTTATGTTTCTAATAACCATGGCCAACTTCTGGTGTGCAATCTGCCTTGGCCCCACTGTAAAATTTGACTGTGATTCTATACCTACAGTGTATCTTTCACTCATTTACTGTTTTACTTCCTGAAATCACCATCCTAGCTTATAACTTTATAGCCTCTTTTAAAGACTAATGCAAACAGATTCAAACTATACTTTAGAAAGATGAATCTGGCAACAAGGCTTGAAATTAAAATTAACCCTTGAACAACACAGGTTTGAACTGCACAGGTCCACTTTTACAGACATTTTTCCCCCAAGAACAAATACTACACTACTATGCAATCCACAATTGAATCTATGGATACAGATGGCTGACTATAAAGCTATATGCAGATTTTCACCTGTGTGGTGTGTGCATGCCCCTAGCTCCTGCATTGTTCAAGGGTCAACTTGAACATGTATATATGTATATCATATGTATATGTATATCTATACATATACATATATGTATATCTATACATGTATGCATATATATGTATATATGCACTGACATATGAAAATCTATGACAAATATCAGAAAATATGAAAATTTCAGAGCTATTTATCTAAAATATGTTCACAATTAGCATTATCTTTAAAAGAAATATTTTAACCTAAATAAAGGGGGAAAAAATTCAAAACAGTGTCTTCTCTTTATAGGTGAATCAATGAATGACCTTGTTTTTATTCAAGTAGCCAATTGGCTCATATATCCAAGGGCCTCTTGAAGGTGCTTTTGTTTTGGAGAGTCAACAATACTAGATCTTATACTCAACTGAGAGGACTTAGCTGCTGTCTTTAATGATCAAGGGTGTTGATATTTCCTAAGAACTCCCAGTTAATGGTATTTTGACTTGGTGGTCACAAAGCTTTCTTCAGAGAAAACACTTAACGGCTTATTAACTACTATGTATTTGAAAAATCACTTTCAGCATTATATTTGATTACACTTCTACCTTAAGAATTATTTTGCTTCTTAAAAAATACAATCAATGTTGAGCCGCTTTGAATGCACAAGCCACAGTTATTTTAGCACAGTGTAATAATAATAACTTATCTTGCCTCTAAAAAATAGTTTTAAGGAAACTGAGGTGTTCATTTTCGATTCTCTCACTGCCTCACCCCCACCAATAGATACATGAAAATAAGTTCAAAGTGGCTGCTTGAATCCCCAAAGTCTCTCAGAAAAAAAGAGATCTTTTCTCAGACCACAGTGTAGTGAAATAAATTAGTATAATGATTTATGTTTACTGTTTTAGTCAATTCTGATAGAGATTATAGAGACAAAATGACAAAGTGCCTTAGTGGTAAACTTAAATCATGTCAGCCAGTCTTTAGTTTTTCCTTACTCTAATTGCTCCTCCTGTTCATTCATCTTCCCAGGCAATCTTGGGAAGAAATACTAGTTCAATCAGTGCAAACCACCCGAGATAAAAAAGTTTAGTCTAATTTGTCTCACTAAATTGTAATGCCTCTAGTAAACAAATCTTGGTTTGAAAGGAGACTAAAGAAATCTGAATAATTATGGTGCAAAATGCTCTCTCTTTGCATTTTGAAAGATAACCATTTATATACAGGTTGCTGTCTCTCCACTGCTACTCTATACTTCTTTCCTTATTGTCTCTGAAAGAGCGTCTTATTTTCAAATTAGAGCTAAGCATTGCACGCTGTGTCTTCTCTTCACTCACACAGTTCCGGCTCAATATAAAAGATGCAGACTTAAAAAAAAATCCAGCCATGTTCTGCACTGAAAAAGGCTCGGTTGAGAAGTGACTTTTATAGGAATAATAGAAAGATTTCAGTTTAAAGTGGAGATAAAACCTCCAGCCACAGGAAGACGACTTTGAAGCACAGAAGCTCTTAGCTCATGAGAACACACGCTTATGATTGTGTTTCAACAGCAAAACTTCATAATTGGCTTGCTGGGTGTCAAAAAAGTGGGCTACGTCACTTTTCATTTGAGGGGACTAGGAAACCCAGGGAAATTGGCTTCATCTTTTGTCTGTATTCATTGGAGAGTCACAGAATATTATCTCCATGTTAGAAAACATATCAAACCAGGGTGACATGATTAAGGTCTTCTAATTATTTTTTTTTTTCTCTGTACACAGAACAAGCCTATCTTCTCTGGGTTCTCTCTGGAACTAAGAGAGAAGACTGAATCTGAGCTGTGAAGTGTTGCCAAAGACGAGCTGGGTGGTCTTGTCAACAATGTGCAGTAGGAATTAGTAGAATGTATCAGCTTCTACTGGAGAAGGTGATGGCATCCTACTCCAGTACTCTTGTCTGGAAAATTCCAAGGATGGAGGAGCCTGGTGGGCTGCAGTCCATGGGGACACGACTGAGCAACTTCACTTTCACTTTTCACTTTCATGCATTGGAGAAGGAAATGGCAACCCACTCCAGTGCTCTTGCCTGGAGAATCCCAGGGACAGGGGAGCCTGGTGGGCTGCCATCTATGGGATCACACAGAATCGGACACGACTGAAGTGACTTAGCAGTAGCAGCAGCAGCAGCTTCTACTTGTGTAAAAAGGAGAAAATCCCTAGAGCCCTGGTTGCTGTGTGGAAGTAGCAGCATTTGCTTGCTGCTTCCAACAGAAGTTCTAGGTGTGACTCCCTAAGGGCTTCAGGTGAGGGTCCCTTGTCAGGACAAGCTCAGCAGCATACCCCATTATCAGCAAGATGGGTTTTTATGCTTGTCATAAACTGTTAGAACTAAGGGATCTGACATGCCATCTTTTAAATGAGAATATTGGATACAATGGGGACACAGGTCTAGAAAATGTTAGGGACCATCTTAAGATTATATAGGCAATAAGGCAGAGAGCTGGGACAGAAACAGGGGTCCTGCCAAACCAGGGAGACTGACCCCAGACTCTCTAAACCCATCCTTAAGGGTGTAGCAAGAATGAAGCAAACAAAAAAAAAAAAAAGCAAAAAGAGAAGGTTTTAAATATTAGAGCAAACTTTACTCTTTCCTGATTAGAAGAGTCATTTTCATGCCAACATACTTGGATTCTGCTAGGAGCTTTGGCAAAAATGGAGAAGGGCATGGCATGACCTCAGGAAGCTTCAGGTATAGTGGACAAGATGGACTGGGTGTGTAACTAACCAGCTACGGTGCTAAGTCCAAGAAATCAAGGGGATAACTATGTGTTATTTGTAGAACTACTGTGGGAGAATGGATTGCTTGGACATAAAATTCCTCTTTATTATTGAATCCTCACTATGTAGCAAGAACAATTAATAGCTTAAATATTAGTGAATAATATACCCAGAGTGAGGTGAGGCAATTCACAGGACTACAAACGATCATGCTTGCCTTTCTCTGTTTTTCCTAAAAAAATGTGCAATGTGTACAGACAAGAAACTATCAGACCCACTGCTTTCTTATATTTTATAATCTATGAGGTCAATTTAATATACGTGTAATAGTGTTAGCATATTTCTCCTTCGCCGGCCTCTGTTGCGGAGAGATGCATGGCCCTGCCAATGCAGCGTTTATGGGGGCGCACCATTGATCAAGCACTGCTGTGTGCCAGGCATTGTCATGGGCACAGGGACGTATTTCATCTTACGTACTCATCACGGCAGTCCTATAAATAATTGTTACTATCTCCATTTTACAGATGAGAAAATTGGATTTTAGAGAGGGTAAGTAATGTGTTGAAGATCACATAGCTAATAAATAGCAAAGCGGGAATTTTAACCAGACCTGAAGACCCCAGTCTCCATGTTCTTCTCCCTCATCCCATCGCTAAAGCATGATGCTTTGGAGAATAGAGAAAGAAATCAATCATCTCAACCAACAAAGGAGGAAAGATCTTTCACAGAAGAGTGAAGAGGAGGGGGTATGATTCTGAGGGTCTGCAGACAGAAGAAAGCAAGAAAGGGGAAAGAATGTTGGGCACTCAGAGGCACAGACACAATGAGTGACTATACACCTATCTTCTGTCTTATTCTGCCAACTCTCTGGGCCAGAGCAGCCCTGACTACCTGAGAATAATGATGAGTACATGTGGGCTTGTACCCTTTCCTTCCATAGACTGAAGCAGTATAGGTTTGAGTTAGAACACAAGTTTGTGCACACTGTGACTTTGGCAGTGAGACCAGAGGCAATGAACATACCATGCAGCTAGGCTGGGCTAAAGGGAGAAAGAAACAGACCAGCTTGGGATCTTTACACATGCAACATATGTCCTTATGCTCAGGTTAGATGATAAGTTTTGCTTGCTTGCTATTTCAGTAACAAAGTGTTTCTATGAAAGGAAAACAGCTTCAATATTTAATAGGGAATGCTATCTTTTATTAAAAGCCTTAGGAACAACAATGAAATAAACAACCAAAACAGAAACTTGAATACAGAAAGGATCTTAAAGTATTTGTTATCAGACAACAATCACAAAGCTGTTTGTGAACACTGTATTTAGGCAAGAATTTTTTTTTGTAATTAAGAAATTAAAGAGGAAAGATAAGAGAATCTTTGCTTCTGTATGAGTGAGGACATAACTCATGTCAAACCTCTGAATTCTTATCACTTTCCAGGATACCCATTTATCATGGTCATCTATCTGCTTCTCAGGCCAGTGAGAAATAAACATCAAAAAGCGTAAGCAATCTTGATCCGCTGAAGAAACTCCGATATTGGGCATGACCCTTCAAAAGGCATCAGCATCAAACAGAAGCTATGTCAACTCCCTCACATGGCAAGAGGTTACAATGCTAAAGATTAAAGACTTGATGTTATAGGGGAAATAGGAAAAGCTATGTTTAAAAAATAAAATAATTTTCTTCTTTTTTCTGAGCTCCTTTCATGATTGTTCTCTACAACTTCATATAGAATTGCTTGGTAGCAGTGTTCTGACGGAAAAAACTAAAGGAACGAATATATTGTCAAAAATTTAAACAATTATCTGTGCTATTTTATCCAGGATCTCAAAGCCTATCTTTCTCCTTGAAATGCTAAAATTCAAAAACACCAGAATGAGAAAGAACTGAAAATTTGGTTGGTAGAAACATGTGGAATAGGATTCAGCATGGCATCATCTGATGCACCATCATAAAATTTCAAAACCTCCAAAGAGTCATAATGTCGAAGCATTTTACAGGAACTGATGTAAGTCGGAGAAGGCAATGACACCCCACTCCAGTACTCTTGCCTGGAAAATTCCATGGATGGAGGAGCCTGGTAGGCTGCAGTCCATGGGGTTGCTAAGAGTCAGACATGACTTAGCGACTTCACTTTCACTTTTCACTTTCATGCATTGGAGAAGGAAATGGCAACCCACTCCAGTGTTCTTACCTGGAGAATCCCAGGGATGGGGAGCCTGATGGGCTGCCGTCTATGGGGTCACACAGAGTTGGACATGACTGAAGTGACTTAACAGCAGCAGCAGCAGCAGATGGGCTGTCGCTGGGATTCTCAACTTTTATGGCAGGGAGCACCTATCTGGGGTGTAACCATCACCTATGTATCATGCCGAGTAAAGAGTAATTGACAAACCACATTTGAGCTCTTGCTACCAAAGGATGTTCTGCACCATTATCTGGGAAGTCCGATGATGTCCACAGAGCTGTCCCTAGCAGAGATTGTTAAAATCTTCTCTCTATGCTAGCCTGTGGAGGAACTCTCATCCTACAGTGAGAGATGGCAGGCACAGCCTCACAAGTGGGAGGGCTGGAACTTGGCAGCAGTACAGCACAGCTGTATTTGCAGTGCCCGCTGGAAAGAAGCATAGGCTTCTGTGGATAAGACCCAGAGGAGCTGAGACTATGTCTTGACTAAGTGCACAAAAAAGATGAATAGTATGAAACAGAAAGCAGTGAGACTAAATCTTGGAGGACACAAAGGAAGATCCCAGATGAATCAGACTAACCTGAAACTTAGTCACACTAGGTAAAGGTTCGTTTGCAGGTTCTTTCATGGAGAGAAAAGGGGATCTGTCATCAACACCTCTGCATATTTTTTTATTTCTTTAAATGAAAGTCAAGGATTGAACCCATGCCCCTTGCAGTGGAAGCATGGTGTCTTAAAGCCTGGACCAGAAGAGATTTCCCTCTGTATCCTTATTTAGAGCATGGGGTCTATACCTGAGGTGTATGAACCCTGAGGTTTCTTGGATGGCCTCAGGGGGACCAGAAAATGTTATAATTGTTTGAAAAATTTGTGATAATGTTGTATAAATGGGTTTTTTCTTCTGAGAAAGCAATTTTCAAATGTGTCTAGAACCCAAAAAAGGTTGTCCATTGCTTGATTCCCTGATGCCTCAGCTGGTAAAGAATCTGCCTGCAATGTGGGAGACATGGATTCGATCCCTGGGTTGGGAAGATCCCCTGGAGAAGGGAATGGATACC
>SJYW01042047.1:372960-412785 GCA_006410735.1 Raphicerus campestris | reverse complement strand
TGTTCATCGCAGCACTGTTTATAATAGCCAGGACATGGAAGCAACCTAGATGTCCATCAGCAGACGAATGGATAAGAAAGCTGTGGTACATATACACAATGGAATATTACTCAGTCATTAAAAAGAATACATTTGAGTCAGTTCTAATGAGGTGGATGAAATTGGAGCCTGTTATACAGAGTGAAGTAAGTCAGAAAGAAAAATACCAATACAGTATACTCACACATATATATGGAATTTAGAAGATAACGATAACCCTGTATGTGAGATAGCAAAAGAGACACAGATGTATAGAACAGTCTTTTGGACTCTGTGGGAGAGGGCGAGGGTGGGATGATTTGGTAGAATGGCATTGAAACATGTATGTTATCATATGTGAAATAAATCACCAGTCCAGGTTCGATGCATGATACAGGATGCTTGGGGCTAGTGCGCTGGGATGACCCAGAGGGATGAGATAGGGAGGGAGGTGGGAGGGGGTTTAGGATGGGGAACACATGTACACCCGTGGCAGATCCATGTCGATGTATGGCAAAACCACTACAATATTGTAAAGTAATTAGCCTCCAATTAAAATAGATAAATTTATATCAAAAAAGAAGGGTGGGTCTGGAATCTAAGACTATATATTTGGGGAGCATTTAGAAAAAAAGAAGGATAAGTATTTCAAGAAGAGATGTGAAAGTGAAAGTATTAGTTGCTCAATTCTGTGTGACTCTGCGACCCCATGGACTGTGGCCTATCAGGATAAACCATCCAGGGAATTCTCCAGGCAAGAATATTGGAGTGGGTAGCCATGCCCTTCTCCAGTAGATCTTCCAGACCTAGGGATTCTCCAGGGGATCTTCCTGATCCAAGGGTCGAACCCAGGTCTCCTACATGACAGGCAGATTCTTTACAATCTGAGCCACCAGGGAAGCCAGTAGAGATTTAGGTTCTTATGAAATTACTAGAAAGACTGGTCGTCTGCTCCTAGCTGCTTCAGAGAGCTGCTGCCACTTCCCAGAGGACAAGGATCTGCAGGGAACTCTTTGCAACCGCCCGATCCATCTTGGCCTTGACCACTGGGTGGGCATGGAGACTGCTGCAGAATCGTCTCTTTGTTGTTACCATAGAGGGAGAAGAATGACATTCACTTTCTAAATCCAATGAAAGCATATCATCGCATCCAGAGTGATCCAGGACTCTGGAGAAAGAGAATGGAAAGAAATGCACCCCAGGCTTCTCCTACTAGAAAGCATAAAGGGGGTTGGAGGAGGCAGTAAGAATGTATGCTGATTGCAAAAAAAAAACCAAACCAAACTGAACCATATGCAACCCAAGGGCTGTCCAAAAGAATAGGGTAGCTGAAAGTACAGAATAGAATCCACCTTCAAAGTCAAGTCAGGACGTGAAATTGAGTGGTGGAGGGGCAGTGGCTTATGGAGCCCAGCAATACTGAATTCCGTTCCCCAACTGAATCACGGGGCTCACTACTTTTCCTGGCTCCTGTTTCCTCAACTGTCAAATAGGGAAGAAAATATAAACATTGCAGTGTTGGTTGCTGGGAGAATTGAAAGCAATACACATTGGGTGTTGAGCAGAGAGTTTGGAACACGGCAACAGACACGGTGGCCTTGATTATTCCCGAGGTGACGGGTCAGGCGTGACTCCCTCCAGCAGTGGGGAGTCCTGCCCATGTGTGAGATTCCATCTAACTCAGTGGCAAGTCCAGTGGTGGAGCAGAAACTATCTGAATGGCACTTGGTCAGACTTTATCCAACAGCCCTTGATTTAACACAACTCCTTTAGCGAGCTTTAGAAAAAAGGTGGCTGGTGGCTCAGACTGTAAAGAATTTGCCCACAGTGTGGGAGACCTGGGTAAAATCCCTGAGTTGGGAAGATCCCCTGGAGGAGCGCATGGTTACCCACTCCAGTATTCTTGCCTCGAGAATCCCCACGGACAGAGGAGCCTGGCAGGCTACAGTCCACGGAGCCGCAAAGAGCCAGCCAGACACGACTGAATGACTACACATAGCATATACCCTCTTTAAGAGTTAGTTTCAACACAGACTTGGAAGGGTGGAAAGAAAGTGGGCCAAAACAAGAAACGGCGCCTAAGAGCTCAAATTTACAGCAGCTGATAATAAACTGCAAGTTTTAGCACCAATCCTTCCATTGCAAGCTTGTCTGATCCTGGGCTAGGAGGCTTGCTTAGCTTTGGATATCTTGTGAATGCCAGCCTGTCTCTGCTTCCAAGTGGGTTATTTCCACTGTTGGATTATCCTCCAAAAGGTGGACCAGAAGAAATACAGTGTGTAGTATCCGAGAATGCTTGGCATAGTGTAGTAGAAAGAGCATAGTTGGATTCAGATCTAGGCGATGCTACTTTTAAACTGGGTCAACATAGCTACATTCTGAACCTCTCTGAGCCCATTTCCTCACTTTTATATTAGAAAAAACAAACAAACATACTAACTACCTGGCAGGATTGCTGTGAAGATGAAATGAAACTAGAAAACCATAGGAGCTGCCATTTACTGACATATGTGTGCCAGATGCCGTGCTAAATGCTTTACATCAGTTCAGTTCAGTTGCTCAGTCGTGTCCGACTCTGCGACCCCACAGACTGCAGCACACCAGGCTTCCCTGTCCATCACCAACTCCTGGAGCCTGCTCAAACTCATGTCCATCGAGTCAAAATGCCATCCAGCCATCTCATCCCTCTGTCGTCCCCTTCTCCTCCTGCCCTCAATCTTTCCCAGCGTCAGGGTCTTTTCCAGTGAGTCAGTTCTTCGCATCAGGTGGCCAAAGTATTGGAGTTTCAACTTCAGCATCAGTCCTTCCAATGAATATTCAGGACTGATTTCCTTTAGGATTGACTGGTTGGATCTCCTTGCAGTCCAAGGGACTCTCAAGAGTCTTCAACACCACAGTTCAAAAGCATCAATTCTTTGGTGCTCAGCTTTCTTTATAGTCCAACTCTCACATCCATACGTGACTACTGGAAAAACCATAGCCTTGATTAGATGGACCTTTGTTGGCAAAGTAATGTCTCTGCTTTTCAATATGCTATCTAGGTTGGTCATAGCTTTTCTTCCAAGGAGCAAGCGTCTTTTAATTTCAAGGTTGCAGTCACCATCTGCAGTGATTTTGGAGCCTCCAAAATAAAGTCTGTCACTGTTTCCATTGTTTTCCCATCTATCTATTTGCCATGAAATGATGGGACCCAATGTCATGATCTTAGTTTTCTGAATGTTGAGTTTTAAGCCAGCTTTTTCAGTTTCCTCTTTCACTTTCATCAAGTGGCTCTTTAGTGCTTTAGTTACTTAATTTAATCCTTAGAATAAGCCCAAGAGGATTTGCAATTTCTAATTTGTAGGTAAGGAAACTGAGGTTTAAAGAGATTAAGTAACTTTCCCCAAATCAGCCAGATACTATATGTGCTTTAGAGGTAGGATTTGAACCCCTGTTGATGGAAGGATCTGGCAGGGGTCTGGCATAAAGGAAGTACTCAGGAATGGAAAATGTTCTATCCAGCCCACCCTTCATTTGATACCTCTAACTGATTCAGAGAGTGACTTGCCAAGGGGCACCAGGGGTGTTGAAACTTAAACCTCCTGATTCTGAGGCTAGTGCTTTTTCTCCTAATCTAAACAGTCCTCACTGTATCAAATCTTTTTCTGGGAAGACTAAACTTGAAGCTTCGACAGGCTGGACATGAACCATCCCATGTGCGTGGCAATAGCTCCCTCTGCTGGCCTCAGAGAGAACTGAACGTGGCTCTCTGGCTGTTAGGACTTTCCGTCTCAGCAGAGTTTGATTACCCACGCCTTCCTCCTTCATTAAAAAAAAAAGGGGGGGGGGCGGGAGCACCCTTATATCTCTCATTTATGTTATTACAAGAAAGTCACTGTTGGTCTTCCTAAACCTTGTGACTCTACTCAGACGGGCATGGACCCAGTTTTAGGGGATTCTAACATGCTCTACCAGGCCCTTCTTAAAAAGGTGTCCTTTTCATCATAGGTTGGAACTGAAATGCAAAAGTAGGAAGTCAAGAGATACCTGGAATAACAGAAAAGTTGGGCCTTGGAATACAAAATGAAGCAGGGCAAAGGCTAGCAGAGTTTTGCTGACAAAGGTCTGTATAGTCAAAGCTCTGGTTTTTTCAGTAGTCAGGCATGGATGTGAGAATTGGGCCATAAAGAAGGCTGAGCACTGAAGAACTGATGCTTTTGAACTGTGGTGTTTGAGAAGACTCTTGAGAATCCCTTGGACTGCAAGGAGATCCAACCAGTCCATCCTAAAGGAAATCAGTCCTGAATTTTCACTGGGAGGACTGATGTTGAAGCTGAAACTCCAAAGTAATGTTTCTGCTTGTTAATACACTGCCTAGGCTTGTCATAGCTTTTCTTCCAAGGAGTAAGCATCTTTTAATTTCATGGCTGTAGTCACCGTCAGTTATTTTGAAGCCCAAGAAAATAAAGTCTTTCACCGATTCCATTGTTCCCCATCTATATGCCATGAAGTGATGGAACCAGATGCCATGATCTTCGTTTTCTGAATGTTGGGCTTTAAGCCAGTTTTCTCATTCTCCTCTTTCACCTTCATCAAGAGACTCTTTAGTTTCTCCTTCGCTTTCTGCCATAAGGGTGGTGTCATCTGCATATCTGAGGTTATTGATCCCAGCAGTCTTGATTCCAGCTTGTGATTCATCCAGCTCAACATTTTGCATGATGTACTCTGCATATAAGTTAAATAAATAGGATGACAATATACAGCCTTGACACACTCCTTTCCCAATTTGAAATCAGTCTGTTTTTCCATGTCTGGGTCTAACTGTTGCTTCTTGACCTGCATAAAGGTTTCTCAGGAGGCAGGTAAGTTGGTCTGGTATTCCCATCTCTTTAAGAATTTTCCACAGTTTGTTGTGATCCACATATCAAAGGCTTTGGCATAGTCAATGAAGCAGATGTTTTTCTGGAGTTCTCTTGCCTTTTCTATGATCCAAAGGATGTTGGCAATTTGATCTCTGGTCTGGTTCCTTTGCCTTTCCTAAATCCAGCTTGAACATCTGAGGCAAGGCCCTCTTAGCTCTGCTGAGTCGATCTGAGCCCTTGACACCATATCTGACTTCACCTAAGCTTTGTGCTTCTACAAATATCACAGAAACCAGATACATTCTCCAGGGGAGAAATCCAGAAGCTCTTGGAATCTGACTCCAGAGGTCAAATAGACAGTGTTCAGTGATTACTACATACTCATTGTTTAACATTATGAGCAACTGTTGGTGTTCCTAAATGATGGACACACTGATGGTCAAGTTCCTGCCTCCTGAGGGTTTAAGGAGACATTATGTGTAAGTGTGTACTGCGTGGTGCCTGCCACTCAGACAGCAAGAATTAATAATAGTCGCAAGAACAAAAAACAAAACTATGCCACTATGTTCCCAGGACCAGTGCAAGCTCTCTAATCGCCTCACTTGCTTCCACAGATCAGGCACTCACAGGCTTTTTTTGCATGAGAATCTGATGGCTTACCATTTCATTCCCAGTGCCAATCACCTGCCCTCAGTAATGCTGGAATCATCAGCCGGCTCCTGGCATTGGAAACAAATCTGTCATTTGAAACATTTCCCCCATCAATCCTCTTGGAATTACCAAGAGAGTTTGCTTTTTGCCCTTTATTTTCAAACTAGAGAAAATTCACCAAAACTTTTCCTTGATAACATTCTTCCTGAAAAGAAGATAGAGTTCCAGGTTCCAGAGAGGAAAGGAACTCCATTACAGCTCTGACAGAATCTGCCAGTAGCAGCCAGAGGTGGTTTTCTGTCTTCCTTAGGTGGCATTTTCACCAATGGGGACCAGGCAAAGTCCTACTGATACATACAGGTCAACGGGAGTTCTGTAGCTACATCAAGGCTGACTGAATTTGTATAATCGTTTCATCCAAAGAGGTCATCTGGTTAAGGGCACAGACTGAGACAGTCCTGGGCTCATAGCCCCATCAGTCACCTTCTTGCTAGACAGTCTTAGGCAATTTGTTAATTTCTTTGAGTTCTTCAACCCCAAAATAGGGATAATAACAAGATCTCTTCTGCCAGTTCTTGTGGGGGTTCTAGAAGATATTAAATGGAAACTTGGGTCTCTGCATCTGGCACAAAGCAAGCATCACTTGTTTATTTAACAAAAATTAATTGCACAGCTACTATGTGCTGGGTGTTGATCCATGTTCTGGGGATTCAGGAATGAATGAAAGAGCTCCCAGCTCTCCAAGACCCCACCGTCTAGCTGGGAGACAAAGATGCTAAACTTACAAGCTAGAACATATCTGGAGTGATGCGCTGTGAAGACAAAGCAGAGTAAGTGCTTTGAGGCAGTGGGGGGCATTGTTTTTAACAGAGGTCAAACTGCTGCTGCTGCTTTTTTTTTTTTTTTTTTTGACAGGGAAGTCTTCTCTGGGAAAATGGCATTTGGGAAGAGACCCGAGTGAAGTATAGGAGACAAGCCTGGGGATACCACAGGAAGAGTGTTCTAAGCAGGAAGTCAGTGAGTGCCAGGCCTGCAGCAGGCAGCTGCGGTGAGGGGGCTGTGGGAGTCAGAAGCGGCTGGGAGCCCGTGCGCGCTGGGGCAAGGGAGGCATGGGCAGCATCGGTCAGTGAGTGGGGAAGGCACGCGGCCCAAAGAGCCAGTCTCCTTCTGCTCCTTCTCCTTGGCCCTTCCTCCCACCTGTATTCAGAAATAACCTTCAAAATCATACCATTTCATGACCAGCCAGCATCTTCTTGACTCTGAAGAAGGTGAAGACTCGGGGAAACGGGATCTTGGAATATCCGGTTGAGAGCAGGCATTTGAACAAACTCCAATCCAGCACTCTTCCTGCCTTCTCCATTTAGTACTGTTACTAATGTTACGAATATTAAGTACTTCCTAAGAGTGACTCATTTTCTTTACTGCCTAGGAGGGTTGTGCAATTATTCAATTGAAAAGCTTACCAATTAGACTTGGAGAAATCTAGACTTTGCTTATCTAACAAATACGAAAGCTGCATTTCACCTTTCCCAGGGGCAAAAACTAGTTACTGATTGCCTGATTTCCTTCAGGACGCAGAAGTGAATATTTTACTTTCAAACCTGAGAAAAATTTCAAAGCAGAAAGTCTTCCTAAAAACAGAAACCTGTCTGTCAGAAACGTGTCTGATGACATCTAACAGATGGATGAAGTGACAGGAATCCTCTTCTTGTATCAGAGGTGGAATCTTGTTTTGGAGGATATTTCAAACTAAATCTAACCTATGTGTGTATACATGTGTGTGAGGTGCACGCGTGTGTGTATACATATTACAGCCAATTCAGTACACAGTGGCACGTATACCACATGCCAGTCTTGGGGCCAAGGTGCAGACGGTGGCATAGGTTCCTGTCACCAGTAGCTTGCAGTCAAGTTCATGGCCATCACTACCGGATATTTCCACAGAGCTAACATCAGCCTCTCACAGGCCTGGAGAAAGCTTCTGATTCCCTCTAGGAAAGGATCTCCAGTTTGGATTAAAACATTATCAGGTGTAGTATTGGCCTTTATTCTTAGAAAAAGTCAAATAAGCCAAATGATAAACCATGAATTGGGTCTAGAGTATGGATCTGAAACAAAATGAGGATGGAGAAATCATTCCTTTCAATTACCTGAAAAATTCCACCAGGGGCAAAGGAGTTATAAATGTTACTTAAGATTCCAGAGCTAAGTAGTTATATGAGGCTATAGAGAAAGGTTTATGCCAGGCAGGCACTTGCCTACTGACAAAGAGCTGGAGATAAAAAATATCTCCAGAAACATTGAAATGACAGTAAAGTAAATAGCTCTATATATGGAGGATAAAGGGCATCAGATTAACATATAAATAACCAGGAATAGGAAGCACTGACATAATCATGAGTACTTCTTGCATAAAGAGACCTGGATTTCTGCAAATGATATTTAGTTAGCTAAATGTGAATGCAATATTGCTAAGGCTTATCTGAAGAGTCAGAACACAAATGAGACAAGAATTAAACCAGACATGCTGGCTAGAATGCCTTTAAAATTTGTTTTCGGAGTCATAAAAATTGTTTGGAAAAGCCAGTGATCTAATAACTGTGGAAAACCCAAAGCTCATAATAAATATTGTTTATCTCCAGTCTCAGCTCTTAGTCTGTGATAGATGTACATGCACTTTGCGAGTTTCTCAGCCTTGAGGATCTGGCTTAAGATCCTCTCCTTAAGAGTCAGACCTCCATAACGTCCCAGGAGCACTTCCTCCTCTAAAAACTTCTTCTTTTAAAAGCTATGAACACTCTGAGAGCAGTCTAGATCATGTTTTAATCTCTAAGAGCCCAACTCCTGGCACACAGCAGATGATCAGAATCTGCTGGCTGAACAAATGAACGGTAAAGTGGAGGAACCGAAGGAGAGCCTGTGTGAGACAATGCTGTGATCTGTCATCCGAGAATGGTCTTGCTGGACCTTCAGCTCCTTCAAAGAACCACCATCTGCAGTGGGAAACGAAACAGGCCCCCAGCTTGGCTGGGAGCTCCACTCTAACGCTGCTGCCATCACTTCTAGGACTACCATCATAATCTAGGACGTCTGTCTCTATCCCATCTCAATCCACTTTTTCTATCTACCCTTCTCTGCTGGAGTGGGTTTTTCAACATAGCATTTTCATGACACGGTAAACGGATTGAGCAGAGAGGTAGAGGCTGCCCATCCATTCATCTTCAGTTTCCTCATCTGCTATATAGGATTAATACTACTACCCATTAATAAGGCTGTTTGAATATTGTTATTGCTTTATAAATGCTGAGAAACATAAATGTTTATTAAATAAATAAAATCACTGAGATGTCTCAAAAGTTGTTACTCATTATGCCTTGAAAGTGAAAGTTGCTCAGCTGTGTCCAGCTCTGCAAACCCATGGACTGTAGCCCATCAGGATCCTCTGCCCATGGAATTTTCCAGGCAAGAATACTGGAGTAGGTAGCCATTCCCATCTCCAAGGAATCTTCCTGACACAGGGACCGAACCCAGGTCTCCTGCATTGCAGGCAGATTCTTTACCACTTGAGCCACCTGGGAAGCCCAGGATTATGTCTTGAGTAAGTAAGTGTAAGTAAGTATTAGTCACTCAGCTGTGCCCGACTCTTTGCGACCCCATGGACTGCAGCCCACCAGGTTCCTCTGTCCATGAAATTTTCCAGGCAAGGATACTGGAGTGGGTCACCATTTCCTTCTCCTGGGTGATTAATGAGACAAGATTTTAAAGACATTATAGCTCATGATTTTTGATGATTGCAAATTTTCAATGGGTCAAATTTTCAATGATCTATGTCATTGTCATTGGATTTGTATGATCATCAAATTGGGTGACAGTGATTTATGACTCTGCATGCTCTGCTTTTCTGGGGTTCATCATAATATTTGTGCATAACCACAAGAGGAGGATTTTAGTACAGGACCGCTTCAGTGTTAACCAAACATATCATCACCTTGAACCTGAATCTCATCAAACAGCCATCAAAGATTTGTTCTGTCTGGCTTTGCTGTACTTCACATATTTTCCAACTGTTGCTTTCTCACTCAAGACTTCCCACCCGAGAGGAGACTCACACTCCTTCCAAAGTGGTAATTTTGTGATCACACATTCTGGATGTGTGATCACATCCAGAAATGGAATTTGCACAAGAGATACAGAGTCTCAGGCAACTTGAAACATGCTTACAGATATTGCCAAATATGTTCATATGCAATTGAGTTTCACACTGCAAAATTAGCATCGACTGAACCATCTGCTTGCAGGAATAAATTTTTGAGTCACCCTTGTGATTTTAAATACAGGGGCTTCCATCTGAGACACTTAGAATCCCTGAATCCTTTTCCTTGGTGTTTTAACACTATTCCATCAACGTTGACTAGATCAGAGGGAAGTGTACCCTTTAGGCCCATGGACAAGCAGCATCTCCCCATGGGAGGCTCATGGACACAGTGCGCTGTCCTTAGGAGGGTGGGTGATAGCCCCTAAATGAGCTGAAGGGGAAATAAGCTCACTCTGTGGGCCACAGTTCTTTAGATCAAAGTTGAGCATGTGATTTGGCCTTGGCCAGATCTTCTGTTTGGGGATGCAGTACCAGTCAGGACTCGGAGTGCATGTTGGCTTGTTGAGGACTCCGCCTGCCCCCTACCAGTACAGCATATAAATCTTCTTTATTTCACTTCTTCTTCACTTTTAGAAAAGTGAAGAAAAGAGAAAAGCAGATGCGTCGTGAGAAGACAGAGCATCTTGCAGAAGGGCGAGAAGCAGGGGGTGGTCTGAAGTTGCCTCGGTTCCTAACTGCTCTCCTGTCCCTGCCCTTGAGTCTGTGAAGGAACCTGAGTCCTTCCAGTGTCATCACCTCCCTTCCCCTTAGCCTAGGTGGAGTGGGGTTCTGATATATTTAACCAAGTAACCCCTGACTAGAACAAATGGGTGGGCAAACATAGAGGAATACCGACTGCGCCAGCTGCTGCCGGGGTTCCTTATTGTAGCCTCCGAGTCCTGCTTTCACAGACCTGTCGTCTCAGATGCGCCACCTCGTGGTGCGGCAAGGATCTGCCTTTTTTCCCCCAAGCTGTGGGGTCTGTGCTGAAGAAACCAGGTAATCATGAATTTGTCCTTCATTGCTCAGTTTCGTAAATATTTAGAGAGCACCTTTCTTGAGCTGACACACCTGGAGATGCACTGAAGATGCCTAAATAATAAAGCCAAGTCTCAGGACTTCCCTGGTAGTCCACGGTTAAGACTTTGAGCTCCCACTGCAAGGGGCCTAGGTTTGATCCCTGGTNTTCCCCCAAGCTGTGGGGTCTGTGCTGAAGAAACCAGCTAATCATGAATTTGTCCTTCATTGCTCAGTTTCGTAAATATTTAGAGAGCACCTTTCTTGAGCTGACACACCCTGGAGATGCACTGAAGATGCCTAAATAATAAAACCAAGTCTCAGGACTTCCCTGGTAGTCCACGGTTAAGACTTTGAGCTCCCACTGCAAGGGGCCTAGGTTTGATCCCTGGTCAGGGAACTAGATCCCACATACTGAAATTAAGAGTCCGTCTGCCACAACTAAAGATCCTGCATGCCGCAACAAAGACCCAACACAGCCAAAAAAAAAAAAACAAACAAGTCTCTTATCTGTAGGAGCTTGATGCCATTAGGCTAAACATCTTTTTTAATCAGGCCTGTGATTCAAGAACAAATTTCATTTTAATTCTATCAGTGACAAAAATCCTTCCTTTTTAAACTATGGCAAATATTCTAATAAGAAGCCTTAAGAAATTTTAAAATTTAGAAATTAGATAATCAAATCTTTAAAAAGAAGACTTCTGATGGTATGCATATAATTTCACATATCCATTATTTATATAGAATGATTGGGTATTTAAAAATCCAACTTAAAGTTTTATGGCGATAAAGAAAAAAGTTGCACATCAAACTTTCCTTTGCCTTGGCAGTGTTTAATTTCTTTGCTCAAAAATATTATCTACCATTGCTTTTGTATTTCTGTCCAGGGCACCAGAGTCTGACACAGTAGCTATAAAAACTGTATATTGGTGCCTTTTCACTCAGAAAGCAGCGTTTTCTCAGATATCAGGTACTGAGGCTCTGGGCAGAGGAAAGAGACTGATTTTGTATTGTATTCTCTGATAAAGCTGTTCCTTACCACTTAGAAACAGGCAAGGAAATGGAGCAGAGGGAAGAGGGAGAAAAGGAGAGGAACTGATCACAGAAGAAATTAAACCCAAACAAAGGGTTCCAAACACACGGCGCTATTTTCCTCCCAGTTCTGCTCTTCACTGAGTGGTAAGGTGCTAAAATAGAAGAGACTGGGATGTCTCAAGCTCTGTCTCCCTCTGGTGACCACTCTTACTATCTTTGGACTCCTGCAAAGGCTGCGGCCATCCTTGTTTTTCTGAGAAGCTGAAACTCCATTGATAAAAATGCTCATTCTTTCCTTTTCAAGACTCGGATGGGAGTTTCAGCTGGGGTGGCTGTGGAACACCCATAATGAATGGCACACGCCTCAGATTGAAGGTCAGCGCCCCAGTTTACCGTGAGGTGTCCTGTGCATCACTGAAACTCTCTGAGCCTGCCTCCTTGTTGGTACCATGAAGCGGAGAGCTGCAGGAAGCAGAGGCCTTACGAGGAGTGGCTGAGATGTCCGCACCAGTGCTTGCACTGTGCCCAGCACAGCGACCACGCTGCAGAGGCGCTGCTCAGAGGAACTGGACTGGGTGGATGAGGGCGATGGCCTCCTGACAAGCCAGGCATCTGCAAGGAGTGTCAGCTATGAAAGGATGAGGGTGTGTATAACAGGAGTCGAGTTTCCATGTAGGAATTCACAGCTCATATTTTAAAGTCAGATCATAAGTGGCACAAAAGATAGAAAACATAAAAATTCCTCAGATCTTAGTCACTAGATTTAGAGGCTTCTATCTCAGGGAGACTCTGGAGTCTTACTCTTTAGGCCAAATCCTGATTCCATCACTTTTCAGTTTGTTTGACTTTTCTGAGCCTTGGTCTCCTCCTCCATAAAACAGGAGTAAGATCACTCTCCACGCCCACAATGTTCTTGGGACTGGTGGACTTAAATGAGACCATCCATAGGAAGCACTCAATCTATGTTACATATTATCCACACCTTTCCAAGCTGAGCTTTTCACCCTCAGAGGAAGACTGAACCCAGCGTCCAGGGAGAAACCTTGCTACCTGTAGAGTAATTTCAGAAGCAATGGGGCTTAGCAAAAACGAAGGCTCCTTTCTTTACTAAAATGTGCTTTTCAGAATTAACTGCATATTGGAATTGTTTAGGGAGCTTTAAAAAATGTCAAAATTGGGCTCCACCCTCAGAGGTCCTGATGTAATTGACCTGGGGTGTGGCTTGACACTGAGGTTTATAAAAGCTCTCCAGATGATGGTGGTGTGTTAGCCAAGGCTGGGGCCATTGTTTTAATATTAAGAGTATTTCAACACNCTAAAATGTGCTTTTCAGAATTAACTGCATGTTGGAATTGTTTAGGGAGCTTTAAAAAATGTCAAAATCGGGCTCCACCCTCAGAGGTCCTGATGTAATTGACCTGGGGTGTGGCTTGACACTGAGATTTATAAAAGCTCTCCAGATGATGGTGGTGTGTTAGCCAAGGCTGGGGCCATTGTTTTAATATTAAGAGTATTTCAACACACCACCTGCATGTTGGATTCTCCTTCTCCTTCTTTTTTTTTTTTTTTTGCATCTCATACAAAATCTGCTAAGGTGTTCAAGCTAAAAAGCAATTTAAGAACCAAGAATGTTTGAAATCAGAGCAGCTTGACTGCCGTTCAAGGATCAGAAAACAATGGGAAGGGACTTCCAAGTCCCACCAAGTAGTTTCCTCAATTGTAATGCTCTTCAGGGCCGTAAACCTGCCTCCATTCTCTTTGAAATCCCCTTACACTTTCACTCACACAGAAGGCAAAAGTCCCCCGCCATGTCCCGGAGATCCAAAGCGTGGGGTCATTTGTACACACATGTACAACCCAAGTCAACAGCCAACATGATAGGAAGATTTTAAAGGGAAGAGTCACTGAGGAACTTAATTGCAGGGCAGCAAAGGAGATGGAAACATGAACAGCAGAGGAAGGAGAGGGTGGAATGAGTTGAGAGAGTAGCACCGGAACATATATATTACCGTATGCAGAATAGATCGCCAGAGGGAATTTTCTGTGTGACTCAAATCTGGTGCTCTGTGACAACCTAGGGGGATAGGATGGNAGGAGATGGAAACATGAAGAACAGCAGAGGAAGGAGAGGGTGGAATGAGTTGAGAGAGTAGCACCAGAACATATACATTACCGTATGCAGAATAGATCGCCAGAGGGAATTTTCTGTGTGACTCAGGGAGCTCAAATCTGGTGCTCTGTGACAACCTAGGGGGTGGGATGGGGTGGGAGGTGGGAGGGAGGCTCAAGAGGGAGGGGACATATGTATGCCCATAGCTGATTCATGCTGATGCATGCCAGAAATCAATACAATAGTGTAAAGTAATTATTCCACAATTAAAAATAAATACATTTTTTAATAAAAGAAAATAAGAAATGTAAATAAGAGTCTTTTGAAATATATGAAGGAACTCAGGGAAGGGGTGGGGGGGCATCAGTGGGAAGAATCCACCTCTTTCTTTGTGCTAAGGGATTTTGGAAGGAAGCCACTGGTGTTCTATTTGTTTGAGGCCCAGAGCTCATTTGGGAATAATGGGGCCAAACCCCAGGAATGAGTATCTCTGGTGAGGGAGGGTTTGAGGGTGGTGAGGGGCGTGCAGCAAGCAAGGGCTCCCTCTCCAGCTGTAGAGGTCTGCACCTCTACACAGAAAGGCATCGCCCTGAGGAGAGAGGGAGAACACATCCAGTGAGTCTAGGGGCACAATCAGCAAGCAGAGGAGGGAGCCTACGAGTATGACTTGAAGTGTCCCTTGCCTTGTTTTCCAGCCCAGAGTATGGACTCTGGAGCCTGATGAACCTGAGTTTGAATCCTCATTTGGCCACTTACTATGTGATTTGGGCATGCCACTCAACCTGTCAGTGCCTCAGTTTTCCCATCTGTGAAATGGCANGCCAGCCCAGCACAGACTCATGGCTGCATCTTCTAAGGTGCACGCCTCACTTTGGGGAGGACCCGGAGGACTGAGCACTTAGCACTCTGTACACAAAGTGTGGCCCCAGGGTGCCCCGGGGAAGGCACAGTGAGATGGACATCAATGAGTGTCCACAAACACACAAGCGTGCACGCACACACATATACACACCATCCCAATACATGCAGACGAAGCATGGGTACTAACTACTTGGTCTCTGAAAGAGCCCCAGCGCCCACTTCCTGACAGAGGACACAGAGGAATCTGTACCGACAGCTGTGAGTGGAGAACACGTAGGGCGGGGCACTGCGGGAGCAGGAGGAGGCGAGGGCGGGGCAGGACGGGCTGCTGGGCCCAGCCTTTGTGAGGCCCAGGCGCTTGACCTTGGCACTGTGGCCAGGGTGCCGGCTGCAGATGGTGTCCTCACTGTGATGGGGTGCAACCTGGCCTTGGACCTTTCAAAGCTCATCGGGTGACCCCAGCGTGCAGCCCTGGCTGAGGATCACAGCCTGGCGGCTCCGGGAGGCCTGCCCCTTCTTGCATCCTGGCCATTTAGCCTGCCAGCATCTCTGCAGGCAGATCGGTGCCTGGTCCGCGAGTCTGGGAGGCAGCTCGTAGTGTCTGGCTGAAAGCAGGTTTGCTCTGTTCATCATCGTTTCCTGCTTGGTCTTCACAGAATTCATGAGACATCCAGGAGCTGCAGCACCTCCAACTCACTGAGGCGCGCTCCTTCCTGGAAAACCATGGGAGGCTATTCTGGACAGCTGTCACAACAGTCTCCTGACTCCTGCCTCCTTCTACCAGGTCAGCTCTGGCCTCACGTTGAATAAACTGGGCTTCTGGGTGAGATTCCCACCGATGAGAGAACGTGCGTGCTAAGTCGCTTCAGTCGTATCCTTGCAACCCTATGCACTGTAGCCTGCCAGGCTCCTCTGTCCACGGGGATTCTCCAGACAAGGATACTGGAGTGGATTGTCATTTCCTCCCCTGGGGGATCTTCCCAATCCAGGGATCGAACCCACCTCTCTTACATCTCCTGCACTGGCAGCAGGTTTTCTACCACTAGGTGCCACTGGGGACGCCACGATGAGAGAACACTGATGCTTCAAAAGGCGTGCAGATGCCCCACTCCTCCACATTACAAGTAAGGGAACCGAGGCTCTGGAGGGAGGGTGGCCCCCTCAGATCACATGGAAGAGGAACCTTTGTCTACAACGGGGGTTTCTGACTCTCAGGCATCACCCTCCCACCCTGTTCCTGGAGGCAGGGGGAGAGGACATCTTGGCCTTGTATCTCCTGGGCCTGGGGATCTCCAAAGTGCCAGGTCAGTGTGAGCGCGGAAGGTTTCTGGGTGCCGGGTGGAGAATGACAGCCTGGGGGCCCAGCTGGTAGTTCCAGCACTGGACAGCAGGGGGCGATAGAGCCCGAGGCTTGGTCGCTGCAGCAGAATGGATGGAATAGACAGAGGAAATGGGCCCGGGATGGGTTCCTGGTGGTGGCCCAGCGACGCTCTCTCAGGGACAGGAACACATTTCTGCAGGGCACTGTGAAGGGTGAGCTGCCCATGNGCTTCTCCATCTTTGGCTGCAAACAATATAATCAATCTGATTTTGGTGTTGACCATCTGGTGATGTCCATGTGTAGAGTCTTCTCTTGTGTTGTTGGAAGAGGGTGTTTGCTATGACCAGTGCATTATCTTGGCAAAACACTATTAGTCTTTGCCATGCTTCATTCCTCATTACAAGGCAAAATTTGCCTGTTACTCCAGGTGTTTCTTGACTTCCTACTTTAGCATTCTGGTCCCCTACAATGAAAAGAACATCTTTTGGGGGGTGTTAGTTCTAAAAGGTCTTGTAGGTCTTCATAAAACTATTCAACTTCAGCTTCTTCAGCGTTACTGATTGGGGCATAGACTTGGATAACTGTGATATTGAATGGTTTGCCTTGGAAATGAACAGAGATCATTCTGTTGTTTTTGAGACTGCATCCAAGTACTGCATTTCAGACTCTTCTGTTGACCATGATGGCTACTCCATTTCTTCTGAGGGATTCCTGCCTGCAGTAGTAGATATAATGGTCATCTGAGTTAAATTCACCCATTCCAGTTCATTTTAGTTTGCTGATTCCTAGAATGTCGACGTTCACCCTTGCCATCTCTTGTTTGACCACTTCCAATTTGCCTTGATTCATCGACCTGACATTCCAGGTTCCTATGCAATATTGCTTTTTACAGCATCAGATCTTTCTTCTATCACCAGTCACATCCACAACTGGGTATTGTTTTTGCTTTGGCTCCATACCTTCATTCTTTCTGAGTTATTTCTCCACTGATCTCCAGTAGCATGTTGGGCACCTAATGACCTGCGGAGTTCCTCTTTTGGTTCCTATCATTTTGCCTTTTCATGCTGTTCATGGGGTTCTCAAGGCAAGAATACTGAAGTGGCTTGCCATTCCCTTCTCCAGTGGACCACGTTCTGTCAGACCTCTCCACCATGACCCGCCCATCTTGCATTGCCCCGTGGGCAGGTAAAGGTAAAATAGTGAAACTATTAGGTATCCTCTTTCAAGGCAGTTTCCTGTTTTAATAATGACTTTTTCTTGTGCCTAAGCCTATAGATTTTGCATGGTGGCCATGTATAGGAGTGTGCTGATTTACCATCCCAAAGCATTGTCACGTGGTTTCTGCATGCAGGCACTGAAATTTCCTAGTGTCCGTGACTAATACTTTATCTCCTACATCCTCTTCCAAGAAATTCTAGACCTCCATCGGGTAACCTATCAGATTTTTATCAACACTTCCAAAAGGAAACTTCACTTTTCTGAGATTCAGAACAGAGATCTTCTTCTCTATGATTTAATAAACAAGTTTTTCTAGGCTTTTCTAGTTTGTTTAGAACTCTGCAAACATATCATTCATTCATGATGCCATTATGCTGGGATCAAATGATTAATGTGGGATGTTCCCTATTTCCATACTTTACTCAGCCAAAGAGAATTATCAATTGACCAGATCAATTTCCTAATTCTTTTCTTCTGTTAGAGAGGTCAGGTCAATCTATATCATAAAGTGATGCAGAGAAGAGGGGAAAGGCAGAGAAAAGGAAAATGGTGTATTGAGAGAAGTTATGAGGAATTGCAGATTGAAAGGCTCTGCACTGGCAGCACGTGTGAGGGGGGTGGGGTGGAAGGCGAAAGACGGTTTTAATAACTGTTGTTATGGTCTTTGAATTTGGATATGCTTTATGGTTTTTAAGAAACATAAGGGTTCGAGTTATTTTGAAATTACTTTTGGCTGTGGGAATATATTTCTTGACTGCGACCCGGTTCCCAGATCAAACTATGTCTGCTCCAGGTTTATAAAAGTTATATAGGCTTAGGAATAGGTTTTCCTTGTTCATATCCTTTTAAAATTGTGCTGTGATTGTGTTAGTTTGCTGTTCATGAGATGGTAAGTACTGGACACCTGTTTAAACAGATTTAAGACTGTTCCTTCTGGCCAATAGTTCCATTGTGTGCTCTTTAAAAAAAAAAAACAACCCAAACCAAGACAATTGAGACATAAATTCCTGTTCTCTTTTCTGTTTCTATTTTTCATTCTATGATTTGTCTGAGGTAGGGAGTCCACATGAAAGGTCACAGTGCTTCTGGCCCTAGGGTTTAATTTCTTAAACACATCCCAGGTCAACTGGAGTGCTAGAGTTTATTACTTTTTAAAAACCAAACCCCTGCCAAGTGAAAGGAGAGAAGGGCATGTTTAGATGAAAGTGCTGGATGTTCAGATTCTGCAGTTTGTTGACATTTTATTGCTCAATGCAATTTTTCCTACCCTTCAGGGCATTTTGCTTAATGGTTTCACAAGAAACCAGTATGAGGAGGCTTCAAAGCAGGCCCCAGGTTTTAGCAACAATGCTCTTATTCCAGTTTATATGAGACACATGTCCAAAACCTTGTATAAATCTGAAGTTGTTCTCATAAATACTCATGCCCAGAAAATATGGTAAGCCATGTTAACAAGCCGCATGAAATATCACACACTAACATGGAAATAAACCAGACCCTCCCAATGTAATAACAGATTTTCTTAGAGGCTGGGGGGAAGAGAGAAGGGAGGTGTACCTAGACTAGATTTGAGATGTACCGCAGTAAATGTATTCTGGTCTGTCACCAGTGGTCTGATAGTGCTAGCTATTGGGTATTAATCTTTCATTAAGAATTAGCCGTGTTGGTGTTATGCCTTAAATATCAAATTATTACAAATACACCAACAAGATGATGGATGACCCCAAGAAGTCTGCCCTTCATAGGTATTAATTCATGAGTATTTATTCCATAGGTTAAGGGAAACATGAGCAATTTATTACCTTTAAAGTGGTTCTCATATTAAACCACATACATACCAATAAAACATGAGTTTATGAGGGGATATATAGTTTTACGGTTAAAAAATGAAGTGCCAGTTCTTACACTTAGCGCTTGAAGTCGTATCTAATCCCTCTTTTACTATTATCTGCTTCAGAAGCTGACTCTTTGCCCTCTTTTTATATTTGCACTGGATGAGATCCTTGTCATGGTCAACAGGCTTAAGGACCATCTCTGGGAAGGCAGGCCCACAGAAATGAGTAGGTCTGCAGGAAGAAAGGCCTGACATTAATGGTTGTCCCAACCTAAAAGTAGTTACTGACAGGGATTGTGGCATCTCATTCTCTGGAGGTTTATTAAAGAAATACACATTTTCTTCTGTTTGGAATGGTAACCTTGTGCTACTTCTAGCAAGCCCTGGGAGGCAAAGGGTCTCTCGGTTCTCTGCCCAGCACACCATACTTTTTTTTTAATTTATTGGAATATAGTTGCTCTATCATGTTTTGTTTGTTTCCACTGTGCAGCAAAGTGAATCAGTTATACACAGACACGTGTTAGTCTCTCAGTCACATCTGACTCTCTGCGACTCCATGGACTATAACCCACCAGGCTCCTCTGTCCATGGGATTCTCTAGGCAAGAATACTGGAGTGGGTTGCCATTCCCTTCTCCAGGGGATCATCCTAACCCAGGGATCAAAGCCAGGTCTCCTGCACTGCAGGTGAATTCTTTATAGTCTGAGCCACCAGGGAAGCCTATATATATATATGTATATCTCCCCTCTTTTTTGGATTTCCATCCCATTCAGGTCACGACAGAGCAATAAGCAGAGTTCCCTGTCTACACAGTAGGTTCTCATTAGTTATTAATTTTTATTGATAGTGTCAATAGTGTATATTTGTCAGTCCCAATCTCCCAATTCACCCCATCCCCTCTCATTACCCACCTGGTATCCATAGGTTTGTTCTCTACATCTCTTTCTATTTCTGCTTTGTAAATAAGATCTATACCAGTTTTTTCAGAGTCCACAAATACACATTAATATATGTGATATTTGTTTTTCTCTGACTGCACTCTGCTTTTTGATGTGTTTACTACTGAAAAGCAGAAGAAAGGGCTTTCTAACCTACAGGAAGAAGATCTAATATCAGGCAGGGCACTTCCCAGGTGGCACTAGTGGTAAAGAACCCACCTGTCAATGTGGGAAACATAAGAGACACAGGATTGATCCCTAGATTTGGAGGATCCCCTAGAGAAGGAAATGGCAACCCACTCCAGTATCTTTGCCAGAAGAATCCCATGGACAGAGGAACCTGGCAGGCTACAGTCCAGGGTCTCAAGGAGTGGGATGTGACTGAAGCGACTCTCACTCACACACACACACACAATAACAGAAAGAGTGGGTAGAGTCACTCCTGGTGGATGATGGTATCCAGCAGGGTAATCCTTCAGGAACTAAAGTCACCCAAACCTGCAACATTTAGGAGACTGTGGGGTCTGAACGCCTGTTTAGGAAAATGTTAATATGTTCTTGAAACTCCATCTGACAGCCATTCTGCAATACTCATTGCACAACAGAGGAAATTTTCAGCCCTGGTTTTAAATTTTCTTCTCTCTTGTGGGCTTAGGGATGGACCTCAATGTTATTTTAACTTAGTTTCCTCCAGGCAAGGAGATTTACTTAATTAGGTAGCCAATCAAGAAACCCTGTGACTGAGCACTGGGTAGACTGCAGTCCTTGTGCTCCTTATGGTTTGTGGTGTGTCTGGAAAACAAAAGGGGCACACGAGAGGATGCCCAGCCATTTAAAATGTCTAGCAGGAGGCTGAAGGAGGTGCAAATAAAGTAAGAATTTTAAGTGTCCACCATGCCAAGATAAATTCTGGTAAAATGGTTCTAAAATCAGAGGTGTGATTTTACTTTGTTGTCAGAGTTTATGTCCAAGAAGAAACAACAGCCAAGAATTCACGTGGAATGCTGCTCTTGTACATACAGGAAGAAGGAAGCATTTCCATTCCCTTCTGATCACTATGAAGCTTAAGGATGAATTGCTTCCTCCTGGAGACATCATTACAACCCAGCAATTGCTCGGCACGTGAAATCATGGGATTTGTCTTGCAGATGTGTCTGCAGATCCAGATAAACAGGGAAGGTTTGCAGCCATGACGTCAGGAATCCATTTAGACAGGCTACAGCAGAATGGTTCCTTTCTCCTTGAAGTCTTCATAGGTTTTAGAGATTGGCTGTGACAATAAATCCTGCATGAAAAGGTGACTGCCCCCCAATCCTGTCCCACCAAGAGGCAACCACCATCAATAACANAGAATGGTTCCTTTCTCCTTGAAGTCTTCATAGGTTTTAGAGATTGGCTGTGACAATAAATCCTGCATGAAAAGGTGACTGCCCCCCAATCCTGTCCCACCAAGAGGCAACCACCATCAATAACATAATGATGAGTAACTTTCAATCTAACTTATTTATTCCCTGTATCTGCTACACACTGCCTGTAACAAACAGGAAAATTTAAAATAGCTTTACAAGTATATCTCTCTCAACAGAGACGAATTTAAGGGAAATCAATGCTACAAATAACAAGAGATAAGTTGAGTAATTCGTTGATATGTTCTTTGTGTTAAATTAATTCAAATATGGAAAATGTGAAGGCAAAAACTGGGGTGAGAGAAGGGAAGTGTGGATTATTCACCTGTGAGCAGCAAAACTTTTGCATAAGAGATAGATGCAAAAAGAGAGGATGAAGCTTAACATAGGATGAAAGCTCTTTTCCACCTTTTTGATAATTTTTTTCTTTGAACTCAGGTGACATGTTTTACCTATGTTACAGGGAGAGTTGTACTCAGTCACATATTGCCTCTTCCTGTCCCACCAGCTTAAGGGAACAGAACATGACTTTTTGTGATATAACTCAAGGCAGAGAAGGGAATAGACTCTTTCAGGACAAGTTACAGGAGACATATTGAAACATACCAGCACCAAGCTCATCTTTGCCAAGGGAAGACCCATGCCCCTCCCCACTTCCACCCATAGGATTCTAGGCACCATCCTGCCCCCACTGTCCCACCCTCCCTAGGCAGAGGGAGTAAAGAAAGTTAGAAAGGAAAACCCAAGCNTGATGATTTGATTTCTATAAACAAGGATTTTAGGAAATTAGGGGAAATAAATGAAAAGCTAGCCACATTATGATTAAGCATAAAAGGGCAAAGACCCCATCCTTTATGGAAAAGTTATTGTTCTGTCTTCTGTGCGAATCAGAAGCCTTGCTTTCTATAATTATATGATTTATAAATTTCCTACACAGGCAACTATAGTATTGAATATGATAGTCAGTTTACAGGCATATTAAACCTAAGAGTGCAAGGACCCCAACGATACTTCCCTAGACCTAATAATCTTTTCTCCATACCTGTCCCAGGTGTAGGGGTATGTCATTCTTTCCCTCTCCTTGAGGAAGGGTCTTTTTCTGTCAACTTATCTTCCCAAATATTGTCTCAATAGATAGTACAAAGCATGGAGGCCATGGTAAATGCCAGAAGGAAGATTTTGCATTTCTAGTATGCTCACAGTCAAGGCCAATACTGACAGTGCCCACTGACACTTTGGTAGTAAGGCACTGGTTTCAAAACCTGACTGCACTTTTGGAGTTCAGGGGAGATTTTATAAACGCTCATGCTTGGTTCTATCCAAGAAGTTGGATTTATTTGTTGCAAGGTTCAGTTTGGGCATCGGATTTTGAAACGCTTCCCCAGATGATTCTAAACTGCAGCAAAGTTTGAAGACTACTGCGATAAATGAATGAGAAGACTTTTTTCTGTAGGTCCCTCTAAATACAGTTTGGTAGACTTCTGTGTCCTGGTATGGCTCTCTACAGTTGATACTGACTTCTGAGTCTCTCTTAATTCAGGGAGAGTGCCTAGCACAGGGGTTGATTCTTGGCATGGATCAATCATAGATTGTTGACTACTCAGCATATAGAAGGATGNAGCAAAGTTTGAGGACTACTGCGATAAATGAATGAGAACACTTTTTTCTGTAGGTCCCTCTAAATACACAGTTTGGTAGACTTCTGTGTCCTGGTATGGCTCTCTACAGTTGATACTGACTTCTGAGTCTCTCTTAATTAAGGGAGAGTGCCTAGCACAGGGGTTGATTCTTGGCATGGATCAATCATAGATTGTTGACTACTCAGCATATAGAAGGATGAGTGTTCTACTGATATGCTTTGGTGAAGGGAGAGGTGATTCTTTTCATTGAAAACATGGGTACCACACATTTCTACTTACTGTAGTTTCTTTGCCAGGTTTCTTCCAAGGAAGGTCATATATAAAGGGCTTAGAGATCTTGAGAATTGAGGGTAGAAAAGAGAGAAGAAAAGAGTGAGAAGATGACAGTAAAGAGGAAGGAGAGACAGCAAGGGAGGAACTGGAGAGAAAAAGAGGATGAGAAATGGGTAGAATATGATGAATGCGGGAGAAGTGAGGATAGAACAGTATTGAAAAATTGCTAGTAGATATTCACTAATCCAACCAATCCATTCTGAAGGAGATCAGCCCTGGCATTTCTTTGGAAGGAATGATACTAAAGCTGAAACTCCAGTCCTTTGGCCACCTCATGTGAAGAGTTGACTCACTGGAAAAGACTCTGATGCTCGGAGGGATTGGGAGCAGGAGGAGAAGGGGATGACCAAGGAGGAGATGGCTGGATGGCATCACTGACTCTATGGACATGAGTCTGAGTGAACTCCGGGAGATGGTGATGAACAGGGAGGCCTGGCGTGCTGCGATTCATGGGGTCGCAGAGTCAAACATGACTTGAGCAACTGAACTGAACTGAACCACCACTTATAAGAGGTGGTTCAATTGAGATCAACAACAAAGACTATTGAGATCAACAAATTTATGGTATCATTAGGAGACACACATCAAATGCTTGAAAAGTTATATAAAGCTATGCAATTGTTAAAGAATAATGTGTGACCAGAAGATAACACATAAATAGATCAACAAATGAGAGTTATGGGCAATGGAGAGCACAAACTCCATTTTTATGTGGGGAAATTGTATCAATCCTGTTGTAATAAATTCCTTATTCTTACTTGCTTTATCAAGTTAACATTAAGCTTATAGGAGGCTACTGAAGAAATAATATTTACCCCATCTTTCATCAGTGAGTCTTTCAGGGAAATTATTTAAATGTCTACTTTATATTCATTTCCTCCAGCCTGTACCAACCAGGATGTGGTTTGTGAATGAATTCACTTTGAGAAAACAAACTTCTAAGAATATACTTCTTAAAGATAGCCTTTCCAGAGTCTCACCACACTCCCAACGCCATGATATACATCTAGAACTTTCTTATTAGGGTGGTGGAGGTCTTGACACAAATTTTTGTGAGACTAAATAGTGGGAATTCAATCCATTCATAGTGGTGAAGGGTTGGTATCTTGTTATCTTTTTTAACAAACATTCTTAATTTGATGTGTTGAACTTTGGCAATACAAGTCCCTTTAGTGACATAAAAGCAGCCAGACTTTAAAAGACGCTGACAGATGTTGTGATAGTTGTTTTTTTTTTAACAGCAGAGCTGAGTTCCCTCTTCGGCTGCATGTAATTAGGCATGCAGATAGAGCTTCACTCGTTTTACTAGTCCGATGGGAGGGAGAGAGGGAGTGGGGGCTGGGGCCCCAAAGCTGTGCTTACTAAAACCAAACACTCTTTCTTCAACATGTAAGTGTGTCTTGATTTCTATAAGGATATAAAGAGTTTGTGTCTTCAGTTTTAAAATTCTGCACAAAACTAAGTTTGTGGTAAGGAAAACATCATGTCTACTAATTTCAAGCACACATAATTCACCTATGTCATAAGGAACTTGGACAGTAAAGATATTGTACATGAGTGATTTAAGACCAGCATTTTCAATGTCCTACAAACATTGTTAAACACAGTATGCATTGTCTCACGGTCTGGCTCATCTCAATTCGTTCGACTTGCCTATTTTACCTTTTTTTAAAAAAATTCTTTGTTCTTCTGTGGTTAGTACTGTGGTATCTAAAATGATAGTTTAACAATCAGATTGCCAGAATGTTCTAGGTCAAGGTAGCATCTCTTTCTTTCAAACTCCTCACATATCCTTTGCTGTGTTTAATTAGAAACTCTGTGTCTGGCTCATAAAATCTCTGCAGAATGTCCAGCCCTCTTCAACTTTTGAGTTTAAAAACACCGTCTAAGAACAAAACGGGGGCCTCTGCAAGTGCAGGGGTGGGCAGGCAGAGAGAGCACTCTGTGGATCTCCTTCCTTTGTAGATGCCTTTCGAGGGATAAGTCCCGAAGGCTGGCTCACATATGACTCCAGGATCACCTCCTCTGCACTGAATAGAAAGCACAGGAATCCACTTCTCACGTACGCCTGCCATATACTCTCGGTTAGAATCTTACACACTAGGACAGAGCAGTGGAATGTGAGGACGCACACGAACAGGGCACGTGAGGTCAAGGGCCACAGTCAGAACAGGGCATCTCATTGGAGGAGAAGACAATGCGGGAAACGTAGAACCACACGCAGCACCAGGCTCTCACGGGAACGCACGGGACCCGGATGAGGACAGTGCAGGCTGGCTGACGTTCACAGACACGCTGCTCTATGGGCTGGAAGGAACCTACCTCCTAGACGGGCATGCCAGTCTCCTCCTCTCCCCAGATTGATTAAGGAGGCAGTGTCCCTTGCCCGAGACTAGCGGGGTGTCCAAGACCAGAGCCACCACCACAGCACCGTAAGCTTCCTGCGTGCTAATCCAGTGGCCCATGCACTAAGCTAGTGCTGTGCAGGACAGATGGACAGTGAAGTGAGGACCACGAACAAACTTGCACCAAGGCCAAGTCTGCTATTGCTAGTGGTGGTGCCTTGGACACGGAATTTATACTTTCTGAAATTTAATTTTCTAATCTATAAAATGAAAGTCATAATACCTTCACATAAGCATGGCTGGTACATAAAAGGCACTTAACCATTACCTCCTTCTCCTAAACTTCATTGCATGTCATCAAGCCCAAATTTGTTGAATGACCCACCTTTCCAAAACTGCCTATTAATTCAGTGCTTTGACCTGTTTTGCCCACCACGACACAGAATGGTCCACAGTTGATGGCAGAAACATTGCTAGTAATTGATAATAGCATACACTGCTCCCTCCTACTGATAAGAATACATACTACTTTCAAACTAAAACTTGACAGGCCTCTTACAGACCATGCCAACGCTTTGAAAATAAAACTCTTGAAGTTGCAACAGAAGTACATTTTCACACGATAGGACAAAACCATCTGGAACTTACTCTTACATGGATTCAAAGAGCTGCATCAACAATAGGGCTGTTATGAACTCAGGCTCCACACTGTCTCCTAAAGGGATTAGACAGGCCTCATCATGTGTTAGAGGCAGAAAAAGAGAGACCCAAGAAGGGGCTAAATCCTTAGCTGTCATTAGTATTTTCTCTTGTCAACACTGAGATTTGAAAAGACAGAAGGAATTGACTTCCTTTATATACTCGTTTGATCCTTTAGTACTTTAGTGAAAAGGAGAATGTTTTATTTTACCCTTATGGGAAAGCAGTTCAACTGGGCAGTTTGTTCCTGAAATAAAATACCAGCAGTCAAAATATGATTCAAGCCCCTTAGAAATCAGAACACCACAGACTTATCAGAAAGTACGTGCCCCAAGCTTACAGGTGGTTGTTAACATTGTTTTATTTTCTTTATACAAAAAGTAGAAATGACAGAAAAAAACACTCGACAGAAAACAACAGCACTGACCTGGTCTCCCGGAGAAGCTGAGCCCAAATTGCCCATATTATGGGGAAAGGGAAGTTCAACCAGCATCAGCAAACACCCATGCAACTGATGAGACAAGATGGTGTCAGTGGCTGGTGGATGTCCTGTGGGGAGGTTGAATCAATCTTAGAAAACATACATTTGCCCAATCATGCTTTCAAATGGCATCTCTTTAAAAACAAGTTATATATACAAATATCACCCAAAAATGTGTCATATATGCTAGTGCTATAAATTTAAGGCATCCTAATCGTCTGGTCTTCTGCTGGTGAGGCATTGTTCTCATGATTCTATTTCCACAGAGGACAGTCCAGAAATTTCCAATGGTGTCCAAAGGGCAGCAACGAGAGATAATAAAAAAATGATTTATAAGAAAAGTTCTTTTGATTCTGGCTCAGCAACATGCTTTAGACTGTAGGATTTCTTCATTTTTCTACTGATGTCATCATGCCTAAGTGGAAGACAAACCACAAGGCCAAAATTAGATAAAACTACGGTCAAGTTACAATACAATGCCACTAAACAGCTCACCCAAAATGGAAATGACCCTCACACAAACCACACTGAAGAACACTTCATTCCAGAATGCAAATTACTCTTTTTTTTCCCATATAAACCACTGTTTAAACAATAAAAGGAATAGTCACGTAATAACATACTATATGGATACTTTACATTTTGGCCCTGGAAGTAATTACTCAATCATGCTGATTGGAATCCAAGTAAAATTCTACAGTCAAATGAATTTTATCAGTCAAACAAAATAGGAAGAATAGTACTGCTTGTTAAATTGAAAGAAGAGATATTTATATTTTATTCATGGGGTTCACTGATGACACTGTTTATTCTCCNACTGGAATCCAAGTAACATTCTACAGTCAAATGAATTTTATCAGTCAAACAAAATAGGAAGAGTAGTACTGCTTGTTAAATTGAAAGAAGAGATATTTATATTTTATTCATGGGGTTCACTGATGACACTGTTTATTCTCCAGTAAGTTTGAGTATTAATAGTTTAAAGGAAATGCTTTTGCTCTGAGTGTGTGATTACTGAGTGGTAGCACGGTGGAAAAGCACAAGTAGGTATATCTATAGAAAAAAGAGCCTAGGGAACAATAGTGCTATTTTCCCTTCAATACTCAATACCTTGTAAATCTATGGAAAGAAGTACCAGCTCAAGTCTGGGAATAGTTTTGCTTTTTATGTGAATTTCCCCTGGGAAGAAGCATTCATTTTCATTGAAATATTAGTCCCATTCTGGGTGTAAAATCTCCCAGACAGGAGTTATCTTCTGAGTGTGAGCAAGTGTGCATCCTGCTAAATTCCTTCTTGTTGCTCAGCCAGACAAAAACAAGCTGTTTCTGGGAATGGTACTTGCTCACATGAGGCCACATGTGAATGGAGAACCCAAGCATGGCTTTATGGCCCTCAAAATCATGCTTGCTTACAAAGATCATGTAGTTTATTCTTAGACTGGTTAATAATGATCATCATCACTGTCTGAAAGTTGTTATTNTACTTCTTAAAGATAGCCTTTCCAGAGTCTCACCACACTCCCAACGCCATGATATACATCTAGAACTTTCTTATTAGGGTGGTGGAGGTCTTGACACAAATTTTTGTGAGACTAAATAGTGGGAATTCAATCCATTCATAGTGGTGAAGGGTTGGTATCTTGTTATCTTTTTTAACAAACATTCTTAATTTGATGTGTTGAACTTTGGCAATACAAGTCCCTTTAGTGACATAAAAGCAGCCAGACTTTAAAAGACGCTGACAGATGTTGTGATAGTTGTTTTTTTTTTAACAGCAGAGCTGAGTTCCCTCTTCGGCTGCATGTAATTAGGCATGCAGATAGAGCTTCACTCGTTTTACTAGTCCGATGGGAGGGAGGGAGGGAGTGGGGGCTGGGGCCCCAAAGCTGTGCTTACTAAAACCAAACACTCTTTCTTCAACATGTAAGTGTGTCTTGATTTCTATAAGGATATAAAGAGTTTGTGTCTTCAGTTTTAAAATTCTGCACAAAACTAAGTTTGTGGTAAGGAAAACATCATATCTACTAATTTCAAGCACGCATAATTCACCTATGTCATAAGGAACTTGGACAGTAAAGATATTGTACATGAGTGATTTAAGACCAGCATTTTCAATGTCCTACAAACACTGTTAAACACAGTATGCATTGTCTCACGGTCTGGCTCATCTCAATTCGTTCGACTTGCCTATTTTACCTTTTTTTAAAAAAATTCTTTGTTCTTCTGTGGTTAGTACTGTGGTATCTAAAATGATAGTTTAACAATCAGATTGCCAGAATGTTCTAGGTCAAGGTAGCATCTCTTTCTTTCAAACTCCTCACATATCCTTTGCTGTGTTTAATTAGAAACTCTGTGTCTGGCTCATAAAATCTCTGCAGAATGTCCAGCCCTCTTCAACTTTTGAGTTTAAAAACACCGTCTAAGAACAAAACGGGGGCCTCTGCAAGTGCAGGGGTGGGCAGGCAGAGAGAGCACTCTGTGGATCTCCTTCCTTTGTAGATGCCTTTCGAGGGATAAGTCCCGAAGGTTGGCTCACATATGACTCCAGGATCACCTCCTCTGCACTGAATAGAAAGCACAGGAGTCCACTTCTCACGTACGCCTGCCATATACTCTCGGTTAGAATCTTACACACTAGGACAGAGCAGTGGAATGTGAGGACGCACACGAACAGGGCACGTGAGGTCAAGGGCCACAGTCAGAACAGGGCATCTCATTGGAGGAGAAGACAATGCGGGAAACGTAGAACCACACGCAGCACCAGGCTCTCACGGGAACGCACAGGACCCGGATGAGGACAGTGCAGGCTGGCTGACGTTCACAGACACGCTGCTCTATGGGCTGGAAGGAACCTACCTCCTAGACGGGCATGCCAGTCTCCTCCTCTCCCCAGATTGATTAAGGAGGCAGTGTCCCTTGCCCGAGACTAGCGGGGTGTCCAAGACCAGAGCCACCACCACAGCACCGTAAGCTTCCTGCGTGCTAGTCCAGTGGCCCATGCACTAAGATAGTGCTGTGCAGGACAGATGGACAGTGAAGTGAGGACCACGAACAAACTTGCACCAAGGCCAAGTCTGCTATTGCTAGTGGTGGTGCCTTGGACACGGAATTTATACTTTCTGAAATTTAATTTTCTAATCTATAAAATGAAAGTCATAATACCTTCACATAAGCATGGCTGGTACATAAAAGGCACTTAACCATTACCTCCTTCTCCTAAACTTCATTGCATGTCATCAAGCCCAAATTTGTTGAATGACCCACCTTTCCAAAACTGCCTATTAATTCAGTGCTTTGACCTGTTTTGCCCACCACGACACAGAATGGTCCACAGTTGATGGCAGAAACATTGCTAGTAATTGATAATAGCATACACTGCTCCCTCCTACTGATAAGAATACATACTACTTTCAAACTAAAACTTGACAGGCCTCTTACAGACCATGCCAACGCTTTGAAAATAAAACTCTTGAAGTTGCAACAGAAGTACATTTTCACACGATAGGACAAAACCATCTGGAACTTACTCTTACATGGATTCAAAGAGCTGCATCAACAATAGGGCTGTTATGAACTCAGGCTCCACACTGTCTCCTAAAGGGATTAGACAGGCCTCATCATGTGTTAGAGGCAGAAAAAGAGAGACCCAAGAAGGGGCTAAATCCTTAGCTGTCATTAGTATTTTCTCTTGTCAACACTGAGATTTGAAAAGACAGAAGGAATTGACTTCCTTTATATACTCGTTTGATCCTTTAGTACTTTAGTGAAAAGGAGAATGTTTTATTTTACCCTTATGGGAAAGCAGCTCAACTGGGCAGTTTGTTCCTGAAATAAAATACCAGCAGTCAAAATATGATTCAAGCCCCTTAGAAATCAGAACACCACAGACTTATCAGAAAGTACGTGCCCCAAGCTTACAGGTGGTTGTTAACATTGTTTTATTTTCTTTATACAAAAAGTAGAAATGACAGAAAAAAACACTCGACAGAAAACAACAGCACTGACCTGGTCTCCCGGAGAAGCTGAGCCCAAATTGCCCATATTATGGGGAAAGGGAAGTTCAACCAGCATCAGCAAACACCCATGCAACTGATGAGACAAGATGGTGTCAGTGGCTGGTGGATGTCCTGTGGGGAGGTTGAATCAATCTTAGAAAACATACATTTGCCCAATCATGCTTTCAAATGGCATCTCTTTAAAAACAAGTTATATATACAAATATCACCCAAAAATGTGTCATATATGCTAGTGCTATAAATTTAAGGCATCCTAATCGTCTGGTCTTCTGCTGGTGAGGCATTGTTCTCATGATTCTATTTCCACAGAGGACAGTCCAGAAATTTCCAATGGTGTCCAAAGGGCAGCAACGAGAGATAATAAAAAAATGATTTATAAGAAAAGTTCTTTTGATTCTGGCTCAGCAACATGCTTTAGACTGTAGGATTTCTTCATTTTTCTACTGATGTCATCATGCCTAAGTGGAAGACAAACCACAAGGCCAAAATTAGATAAAACTACGGTCAAGTTACAATACAATGCCGCTAAACAGCTCACCCAAAATGGAAATGACCCTCACACAAACCACACTGAAGAACACTTCATTCCAGAATGCAAATTACTCTTTTTTTTCCCATATAAACCACTGTTTAAACAATAAAAGGAATAGTCACGTAATAACATACTATATGGATACTTTACATTTTGGCCCTGGAAGTAATTACTCAATCATGCTGATTGGAATCCAAGTAAAATTCTACAGTCAAATGAATTTTATCAGTCAAACAAAATAGGAAGAATAGTACTGCTTGTTAAATTGAAAGAAGAGATATTTATATTTTATTCATGGGGTTCACTGATGACACTGTTTATTCTCCAGTAAGTTTGAGTATTAATAGTTTAAAGGAAATGCTTTTGCTCTGAGTGTGTGATTACTGAGTGGTAGCACGGTGGAAAAGCACAAGTAGGTATATCTATAGAAAAAAGAGCCTAGGGAACAATAGTGCTGTTTTCCCTTCAATACTCAATACCTTGTAAATCTATGGAAAGAAGTACCAGCTCAAGTCTGGGAACAGTTTTGCTTTTTATGTGAATTTCCCCTGGGAAGAAGCATTCATTTTCATTGAAATATTAGTCCCATTCTGGGTGTAAAATCTCCCAGACAGGAGTTATCTTCTGAGTGTGAGCAAGTGTGCATCCTGCTAAATTCCTTCTTGTTGCTCAGCCAGACAAAAACAAGCTGTTTCTGGGAATGGTACTTGCTCACATGAGGCCACATGTGAATGGAGAACCCAAGCATGGCTTTATGGCCCTCAAAATCATGCTTGCTTACAAAGATCATGTAGTTTATTCTTAGACTTGTTAATAATGATCATCATCACTGTCTGAAAGTTGTTATTCTTATTTTTATTTAAAGTTCATCTGAACAGAACTTTAGAGAGATGTTCATGGGAAAGAAAGGGAAGAGTGGGAAAGAAAAACTTGGTTGGTTAAAAGATGTTCTAGGAACTTCCAATTAAGCATGATAGACTGAATACATCGTATTAATCATCCCTTTCTTACAAAAGAACATGCAAATGAGTAAAAAAAGGCACCAACCTAAATGAATAAGGGAAATGGAAGAGGAGATCATAACATACACAAAATGCCAATAACATTTCAGAAACAGGAAAATGGATGAACATGTGGAATTGATTTAGCAGAGCAGGCAGGAAAAGCAGAAATCTAAGCCTACAGTCAGGGAACCCAACAAACTGATGTTCATGATGCAGGAACTAGAAACACTATGTATTTCCGAAAGTCACAGTGGGTGCTGTGTGAGTGCTGAAAATAGGAAGACTATTTTAAAACTTTTTGGAAGTACCAGTTCATACCCAGATTACCTTCCTGACCTAGTGCAGCCAGGTAACTGTCCCTTTCCCAATGTGAAGAGACACTGCAGGTTACAATTTGCAAGGCACGGACCAGAGAGACTCTAGATTCAGCTGAAGGGGTGAAAACCATGGGATTAGGTGAAAGTTATAAAACATAATTGTCAACCCATCCCCTGTTACTTTAACCCAAAGATTCCTGGAAAGTAGGTTAATAGATCCTAGGAGGAGACTGGAGTTTCCTTATCTTGAGAAATCAGCTGCCAAAAGAAAAGTCCTACAAATACTGAGTTAAGTCCTAGTACTTAACCAGTCTGTGTGATGCAATATCTACCAGTCAACAAGCCAGAGCTTCTATTCAGTTTTAGAGTCTTATTCTTAAATATGAATGAGTCAGGGATCACCAGATGTTTGATAAAATTGCTGCTATGACAGACAGAGATCAAGATAAATAGAGAAACAGCAGTCAAACTGAATAGAGATAGTATAAGGGGTGATAAGAACTTCAAAAAATTGTAACAAGAAAAACTGAGGAAAAGGTTTGCTATTTGTATCACAAAGGGCTAATTTTTATAATGTATAATACATAAAGAGCTGCTACAAATCAACAAGAAAGACCAGAAGCTCAACAAAAATGTAGAAAGAATTAAAAATAATACATTATGCAAATAAAGAATACATATCTATGTAAAAGAAGGAAGAAGCTCTCTTTAATGAACACTAAAGACCTCTAAAATGATAGATGAAAAAAAGCAAAAAGCAAGACTATATGTAAAGGATGCCCTCTTTATTGTAAAAAGGAAGAAAAGATAAACATATACATTTGTATTTGTATTTGAGTATAAAATTTAAATAAGTCTTGCATACTTAATGCTATTAAAAAAAAACAGAGAAAACCAATCAAACGCTACTGAATATTAACACAATAATCAAAGAAATAAAAAGTTAGAAATTGAAAAATAAAGTTGAGTAAATATCCTAGAAAGAATTTTTAGAAAAAGCAAAAGTATGGATAAAAATAGGAGAAATATAGTTAGATAATACTTAGAAAAATAGAAAAAATAGTTAGAAAAGGATTAGTTCAATGTATTGAACATCACATTAACAGTATTTTCAGAAAAATGAACAGAAAAGCAGGAGGGGATAAAATTTTCAAAGAAATCGTACAAAAACACTTCCCAGTACCAAAGCACATAGATTTCCAGATTGAAAAAGCATGCTGAATGCTCACACCCCAGAAATGAAAATAGAATCATGGCAAAGTATCATGAAATAAAAATACTGGATATAAAGAGAAAAATCTTAAAAGCTTCCAACGTATTAGAAATTAGGGAGAAACTGTGCTTCTTGACAGACACATTAGAAGCAAGAGGAAAATGAAATAATCTATTCAAGATTCTAAGGGAAAATAGTTTCCTATCTAGAATTCTATACCCAGCCAAATAGTGCTAATCCATATGAGGGCAAAATGAAGCTATTTTCAGGCAGGCAAGGCCTCAAAACCTTTAGCACCCCTTCACCTCCACAGGATGGAAGTTGTCTTTACTAAAGAAACAATATAGACTGACAAAAAGGGAAAGGACAGATTCAGGAAATCACAGGGGAAAAGCCAAAGGCAATTCCCAGGATAATGTATATAAGAAACTGCAGGGTTACAGCTGTGTAGCACTGCCAGATAGCAGCAATCTAGACTGGGGCAAAAGGAAAGATGGTGTCTCCATGAATAGACTGAAACAGAGACGTACCTGATTTGTCTGAATGCANAGGATAATGTATATAAGAAACTGCAGGGTTACAGCTGTGTAGCACTGCCAGATAGCAGCAATCTAGACTGGGGCAAAAGGAAACATGGTGTCTCCATGAATAGACTGAAACAGAGACGTACCTGATTTGTCTGAATGCACTGAAAGAAGGGGTTTTGTCTCTAGCAGAGTGTTCAGAAATTATATATGTAAAAATCAAAATTCTTATTTTCAAGGAAAACAAAGTTACATAAATAAAGAAATGTAACAATAGTACATTGCATGTCTGTGAAAACTATTTAGATAGCCATAATAATAATAAAAGGTCAGTTTTCATTCCAATCCCAAAGAAAGACAATGCCAAAGAATGCTCAAACTACCNATAAGTCCATTTTTGTGTTGATTGGTTGATTTTGTGTTGTTATTTATTGATTTGTTTAAAGTACTCTGTTCTAACAATGTGAATTCTTTCCCAAATCAATTCTTGTTTATTCAACAAACGTTTGTGCAGGGCTGAGTCGGTACCAGTGCCAGGAAGGGTGAGGCTTATGCCCCAATCTTGGGAAGTCCCTGGACCAGCATGCCTGAGAGGGACAGTGCAGTTACAAAAACATACATAAAAGTCAGAGCCCTTCAAAGAGGCTTCCCTTCATCCCACTGAGCCTGAGAGTGGCCCACACATCCCGGCTTCCAGCTCTCTCTTGCCCCAGTCACCAGTGTGACCCCCAGAGAAGGTGGTGGAGGAAACTTCACACACAGAGTCTACTCTCTCCTTTCAACTTTCTGCCTCCATTCTCAGAATTCCCCGAGAATCTGGACCCTTCTCTGGAAAGGCTCTAACCCCAGCCCAGTGAGAGGGCAGGACAAGGCCTGGGATGTGGCTCTCTGAGATGAGGCATCTCAGAAAGAGCTCTGCGGACAGAGGGAGACTCCTCAGGTGTTCCTGGGGGAGGCAGGAGCTGGGAAAGTATCTTCAGGGGCTGCTTGAAATGGTCGTCAATGGGGAGGGCCACTGGGGTCTGTCCTGTAGCAGAGAGGGGCCCTGCTCTTGGAAGTGCCGCTAACCTGGAGGAAACAGTGCTCCTGGGACCACCTGAGGGTCTGCGGGGAAGCAGAGGATCTGGTTGGGGGCCCTCCTGGCATAGTAGCTGCATCAGTTACAGGGTCCATACATAGCTCCTGTGTGTGGACATATCTGGTGTGGACTGAGGGGCTGTGGTGAAGGTTGGGCACGTTTGACAATACTGTCAGGGCAGGCAAACCCCCAACTGTGCAGACAGCATCCTCGCAATTTCCCTTTGAATGCCTACCGGCCTGCAAGCTAAGGCGNATCTGGTGTGGACTGAGGGGCTGTGGTGAAGGTTGGACACGTTTGACAATACTGTCAGGGCAGGCAAACCCCCAACTGTGCAGACAGCATCCTCGCAATTTCCCTTTGAATGCCTACCGGCCTGCAAGCTAAGGCGTTTCAGTGGCATCTGACTCTTTGGGACCCCTTGGAATGCAGCCCGCCAGGCTCCTCTGTCCATGGGATTTCCCAGGCCAAAATTCTGAAGTGGGTTGCCATGAGATCCTCCAGGAGGTCTTCCCCATCCTGGCATTGAGCCTGCATGTGCTTATAGCTCCTGAATTGGCAGGCAGGTACTAGTGCTACCTGGGAAGCCCCTTTCTATTGAATCCATAGAAACATATGCTTCCAGAAAAGCTAGACAAACATAAAATATCATCAGGAAGTAAGTCTGAGTCTGGGAACTACAGGTTTTTACTGTTTCTTCAATTTTTTTTCCTCCAGAATTTCTACAATGATCCTGTGCTCAAGTAATCAGAGAATATTGTGTTCTTTAAGAAAAAACAATTTTTATTAAAGAGAGCAGGGTTGATGAGAGGAGAAGGACAATAGGATGACCCCCCTTGGCTATCTCGGGCTTCCCCAAGGCCCCGGGGCAGTGAGGGGAAAGGCTGGGGCCAGGCTGAAATATACCCACGGCCTCTAAGTGCAAAACCATGAGTTCTTTGAAGGCCATAACCTCCCCCTTCTGACCCATCCCTGGCCTTTCCCAGGGGAGGGCTGTGGGACCCAGGCACCACCATGCTGCCTTTCCTGTGAGGACTGTCACCCCAAGACCATCTGGAGAAGAGGGGGCGCTCCCAGGGACACCTGGACGGTCACCGAGGCCGAGGGGCCATCCGTGAGTGACTCAGCTGAGGCTTGCAGCCTGCTGGGCTTGACCCTACACACAAAAGAGGAGCAAAGAGTCTCTTGCTCACTCTAAAGTTTGATCCTCTGCAGCCGCTGACCCACAGTGCACTTCTGTGCTCAGACAGGAATTAGAGACGTTAACGGACTCTGTGTATCTGGACAAGCAGCCCCTCAGATGGTTAGATGCGTGACTCAGGAAGAATTTCACTGATCCCAGCTGCTTGCATTTTCCCACACAAAGAAAAGCACCGTCACCCTTAACTTGAGATATACCTGTTCTGTGTGGCAAGCAGTAGAGCCACCTTCACCCAGATGTATCCTTGACCTTCTGTACGTGCCAAGTCATTTCAGTCGTGTCCGAATCTGTGACCCTGTGGCCTATACCTCACCAGGTTCCTCTGTCCGTGGGATTCCCCAGGCAAGAACACTGGGGTGGGTTGCCACACTCTCCTCCAGGGGATCTTGCTAACCCAGAGATGGAACCCAGGTCTCTTGTGGCTCCTGCATTGGTGGGCGGGTTCTCTACCACTAGTGCCACCAGGAGAGTCCACCTGTACTCCTGCCCAGAAGCCCCACGAACGGGCCTCTCCCATCTCTTGGGATGGATCCTCTCCCTCCATCATAGCTCTCTCACTGTGTGGTTTTCTTTTAGTCAACTGCATCCCCCAAACCTTGCCCCAACGCCACCCTGTTCAGAGGCTCATTCAGCCTTGAGTAGGTGTCAGAAGGTTCAAGGGTCTTCCCGCCCTCCTGGCCTGGGAAGATTGGCCCTCAGCTCCAGGACACTCCAGGAGCAAAGATGCCCCTCCTGTCCTCCCACTCCTCACCCCAAGCCTGAGGCAGTTCTTTCTTCCTCTGCATCCTCATTTGAACTCTGACCTCCCCTCCTGGTAGAGGCTTCTAGTCCATGGACTAGAATATACTGGCCAGAGGCCACCAGGTCTGAGAGTGACTCAGGGTCAAAATTTCAAATTGGGTGTTTTCCCACAAGGGGCCCTAAGGAGGGCTGTGAGCAGGAGGCTGAGGGCAGGTGCCCTGGGGACAGGTCCTGGTGCCCGGGCCTCAGCTGGTCAGCACACTGAAGGGGAGGTCACAGGCTGAGAGCAGAGCCCAGCCAGCTGCTCAGACTTCATGGGAACCCCGGGGACAGTCCACACTGAGGCTGGGCCCCCTGGGGTAGGGGTGAGGGAGGGAGAGAGCATGCAGTTTCCTTCTTCAAGGGGTCAGTAATCAAGGGTGTTTTTTCTGACAAGGTCCCTGCTCTTCCAGTGGGGTGAAGGCCAGCCATTCTGAGCACAGTGGGTTCTCCATGAAGGCTGCTCAACAGCCATGGGTGTCCTGGGATGGAGGAACATGTGTTTACAGAGTCAGCCCCCAGCATCTCCCCACTTTGGAGGTGGCTGCTGCTGTTTTATTTGCTGAGTTGCAGCCAACTCTTTCACCATCCCATGGACTGTAGCCCGTCTGGCTCCTCCATCCCTGAGATTTCCCAGGCAAGAATACTGGAGTGTGCTGCCATTCTCTTCTCCAGGGGATCTTCCCCATCCAGGGACCAAACTTGCCTCTCCTGCTAGGTAGACAGATTCCTTATCTCTGAGTCACCTGGGAAGCTTTGGGAGGCAGACTGCTTAATAAAGGTGAGTATGGTCTTCAGAGAACTCATATTTTATTGCTTCATAAAATATGCAAACTGTTCACAAAACCCAGTTTGTTGCCATTTGGTCCAAAATCTCGGACTTGACTGGTGGCATGTGAATGGAGGCCCCACACTCCTTCCCTCCATTGTTTTTATGCACAGAGCATCGGCCACCCAGTTTCCATTTTGTTGTTGGAATTTCACTGGCTCAGCTGATAAAGGGTTCCAGAAAGGATTCAGAGGCTAAAAGAATGTAAGGATTGTTTGCTACTAAAGGAGCAGATGGGATTCCCTGGTGGCTGAGATGGTAAAGAAACTGCCTGCAATGTAGGAGACTCAGTTTCATCTTTGGGTTCGGAAGAACCCCTGGAAGAGAGAAAGGCAACCCACTCCAGTATTCTTGCCTGGAGAACTCCATGGGCCGAGAAGCCTGGCGGGCGACAGTCCATGGGGTCACTAAGAGTTGGACATGACTGTGCGACTCACACACACACTAAGGGCACGTGGACCTGGAACCAATGAGCGGCCTTGGGCCTGGAATACTCATCACTCTTGCACGTCTCTGGCTTGCACTCTGCTGGGGGAGGGGAGATGGGTGGGGAAGGCACTTGTCAGAGCAGGAGGTCATCCAGTCCCAGAAACCAGACTAGGGACTAGGCAGAGGCCTTGACAGAACAGCGAGCCCACGGAGCAGCCCAGCCTCCTGCCTCCGTGTGTCCATGAGGGCTATCCTGCCAGGAAGCTGCGATGATGGGAGGCAGGTGAGGAGGCCTGGCAGGGTGGGTGGTGGTGAGTTGAGCTCCTCCCTCACTGTTCACAACTGGTCCGGGTTTCCTGGTAGAGCCGAGCCTCTGCAGCGTCTGCACAGAAGAGCTGAATCAGCCAGACAGCCTCTCCCTGCCGACCCCAGGGCTCGCCAAGCTGCCCGGACCTGTGCCCACTGTTCCGGGAACTGGTGCTGGTCTGACAGCCTGTCTGTGGCCTTGCCCTTAAAATCAGAAGAAGCTGGAAATGTGGACACCTGCTCGAGAATGGAGGTGCCAGGTCTTCAGGCTGTGAGCCCAGACGGGGACCAAGCTCACTGCGAGAGGCCTCTACCACCCAGGCAGGCCTTCTCAGGATCAGTTCAGTCACTCAGTCATGTCTAACTCTTTGGGAGCCCATGGACTGCAGCACGCCAGGCTTCCCTGTCCATCACCAAATCCCAGAGCTTGCTCAAACTCATTTCCATCGAGTCAGTGATGCCATCCAACCGTCTCATCCTCTATTGTCCCTTTCTCCTTCAATCTTTCCCAGGATCAGAGTTTTTCGCAAAGAACTGACTCTTCGCTCAAGGAGCCAAAGTGTTGGAGCTTCAACTTCAGCATCAGTCCTTCCAATGAATATTCAGGACTGATTTCCTTTAGGATGGACTGGTTGGATCTCCTTGCAGTTCAAGGGACTCTCAAGAGTCTTCTCCAACATCACAGTTCAAAAGCATGAATTCTTCAGTGCTCAG
>SJYW01042047.1:338127-354973 GCA_006410735.1 Raphicerus campestris | reverse complement strand
TGTGTGTGTGTGTGTGTGTGTGTGTGTGTGTGTGTGTGTGTGTATGCACATGCATAGTAGGGGTACCCTGCTCTAGCAGATGGCCACTGCCATAGCCTTACATCATTTCACTCCAAACTTACACTCTTTCTGAAGTGGCTGTTGAACAATCTTGACATCTATATGAAATATGTGCTACTGTGTGTGTGTGTGTGTGTGTGTGTGTGTGTGTGTGTGTGTGTGTATGCACATGCATAGTAGGGGTACCCTGAACTCTAACCTCCAACTGGGCACAGCAGATGGCCACTGCCATAGCCTTACATCATTTCACTCCAAACTTACACTCTTTCTGAAGTGGCTGTTGAACAATCTTGACATCTATATGAAATATGTGCTACTAGCTCTTGGCTCCGGATGTATAAGTCCCAGCGTGGCTAATTCCTTGGCAGTAAAATCCACACTAATGGTGTTTATTGCTTAATGTCTTTTTAAGGAGTCTGCTCTCATGTTGGTGATAGGATTAGGGGCTTCCTGATGCTAACCCCTCAGGCCATGGTGCCACTGTGGTCAGAGAGGATATGACTAGTGGTGGCCAGGGGTTAATGCCATCTGCCTATCAGGGACTGGAATCGATGTTCACTTTATGTGTTACAGATCTCACATAGACTTAAACTCTGGGAAATGAATGTCTTATTGGCATTTTAACATAAGTAACTGCCAACATTCCCTTGGAGTTGTAATAATTTAAAACCAACTTGTCCTTTATATAAAAAAGAAAGTAAAGATAAATCTGCTTATTATAAACAAAGTCATCCTCTGCAGTTGAAACACACTGAGAAAACTGTTCCAAGTAATAGAGTTGAATCTAATTTTAAAGGGCATTGAAAAGACATTTAGATTCTTTGCTATCAAACTGTGACCAATTTGAAAAAATAAATAGCAAAGAGAACTTCCCTCACAGAGCTGCCATTAGAATGTTGTATTCATTTTCTATTTTTCCTTTACTGAGAAAAAAATCTTAGGAACTAAAACGTGATTCAAGGATAGGGCTGGAAGAAGGGTCCACTGCTCCTCTCTTTCTGCCAGGAGCATTCTGATAGGGTCACCAGTGTCATAATGCTGAGAGCCAACTTCAGCCCAATGACTGCCACTGCTTTCCAAAGTTACACGATCCCAGGAAATCCCTGCTCCCCAGAGGAACTGTGCAGCCTTCAAGAAAATTCTTGGGTCAAGATTTGAAGGCATCACTGATAGACAGGCACTTGAGCTTTTTCCTTTTTTCCCCTCTTTCTGTGCGATGGCTGTGCTATGGATCCAAAAGGCAAAACAAGAATAAATAGGTATTTTGCATGTTCACATTCCCATGCTAGTTTGTTTCTCTGAGGGATCTTTCTCTGACTAGATATAGTCATCCTTACTTTATCTAAGGAGTGAACCGGGCTGGTCCTCCCTACCTCTGTGTGTGGTGAGGGAATAGGAGAAAACTTTTCACTCTACAATGAACCAACTAGTGCATTTTCACTTTTCATGGAACACATGTCAAACTAAAACCATGATAAAATACACATTGATTTCATATGATAGGGAGGGGGAGGGGGTCTGGATGTTTATCTAAATACACTGAATTATAATTTTGGGGTTTCTCTTTATTAGTGAAAGAAAACTCTCTTAATACATAAAGCCAGTGAATCTGATAGGTTCAAAACTGAGTCTTCAGAAGGACTGTTCCTTTAACTGAGAAAGAAAGTGTTAACCCAGTTGTCAGATATCTGAGTAGCCTCATAACCTCCTTTTGTGCTCTGATTTCTGTAATCCTATTATAGTAGATTGTTAGCTTTGTTTCCCTGCTTGTAAGAAGACAGGATGAAATATATCTAGCAGGAGAATCTACTGTGATACTAATTATCTTGTTTTCAGGTGCTGTGGGAGCCTGAAAGAAATGAGAGGTATTTTCCCTCCTGCTTCAAAGGAGTTCCCCAAGCCTTTGTGCTTCCTTGCCTTAGAGTATTATTGGTGATTTCTCTTTAAGGACAAAGTCAGAATTTTCCAGGTACTAGAAGACAGAACCTAAGATGCAGACACAGAAGGGTACAAGGACAGTCAAGATAGGCTGGGAGAAACAGAAGCGGGCTGATACCAACGTCTGGGAAGGGAATGGGTATTTTTTTTTCTATTTCCTTCCCAACCCAGGCACTGGGCTCTTAGCACTGGCCAAGACGCCCTGCCCCAGTGTGGTGGGAAGCAGCCCAGACTTAGGCAACATGTGAGCCTGACCTGAGCAGAATGAGGGTGACCCGTAAATACCAGAGCTCCAAGGGGCTTCCTTCAACTTATGTATGGAAGTAATGAGATCCCTAGGGGGACCCTGTAAAATGACAGATTTACTTTTCCTCTAGCCTGAACGGAGACATGAAGTGGATCAAATGTGATTTAGAGGGAAAGAAAAAGAGAGTGACATTTCTTACACCTTAGGATTCTGAACTAACATTTATATCCACAACACATTCGCTTCTGTTTGTGTATCTGTAATTATTATATATAAACACATCTACTCACAAACATTTGGAGGATTCTGGAAGGGTGCTAAAAGGCATGTCATAGTCTTAATTTAAATGATGAGTCCTTTTGAAAGGGGGCTAGGGGTTTCTCTCTCCTGGAGTAAGCCTGTCGAGAGGCACCTGACCGCAGCACCTCCCTGTCAGCTGCTCGCTTCTGGGCACTCCCCTCTCCTGCTCTGGTAGGGGTTGTGTGCATCCCGGGGATGAAGGAAAGCTGTGCCCAAGAAGGCCTTTGCTCAGGGAGCATCCTGAGTCACTGGGGACCCTGGAGATGATCCTTCTATATACACAGTCCGTGCCTTTTGAATCACAAATATTGTCTTGAAGAAAGGCCTTTTTTGGCTGTTGATGGTAGCGGGTTCTCCCAGCCTGGCTTATAGACTAGCACTGCAGTTCTGAACGCTGAACTAACTGCAGCATGCAGGAACTCAGCTCTCCTGAGGGCAGCAGATCGCTGACTAAAGGAGCTTTTAGTCTACAACCAGCAATGAAGAACCTCAGCTCAGTTTCAAAGTTCTGATTATGATAGGAGGCTGACTCACTCCACCCATGGCAGGAAGTGTCATTTCTATACTTACTCATGTGAAAGAAAGTGAAAGTGTTAGTTGCTCAGTCTTGTCTGACTCTTTGCAACCCAGTGGACTGCAGCCCACCAGGTGCCTCTGTCCATGGAATTCTCCAGGCAAAAACACTGCAGTGGGATGCCATTCCTTTCTCCAGATGATCTTCCCAGTCCAGGGCTCAAACCTGGCTCTTCTGCATTGGCAGGCGGGTTCTTTACCACCTGAGCTACCGGGGAAGCCCACCATTAAAACGAAGACTGAAAGTCAAGGTCAGCTGGGAAGCACTGCTTGTTTGTGATCTGAGTAGATTCCTCTGCCCTCTGCTACTGGAATGAAGCTCCTCCATTAGGGTGGGTACCTGCTCCCTTTCTAAGGACCAGTTACAAATCTGCCAGCTTCTATTTGGGGGAGGAGTCGGAAGTTTCTACTTCCCAGGTGTCGGTGCCTGCAAAAGGTGCCCTAGGACCACCATTTAAAAGGGCTTCGGCATGGGGAGATCGTGTACACCTGTGGATTGATTCATGTCAATGTATGGCAAAACCAATACACTACTGTAAAATAGAATAAAGTATTAAAAGGAAAAAAAAATTTAAAAAAGGCAGGAGTTTAGAACAACAACAAAAAAAGGTCATGCAATTTAAAGTGAAGGCCTGGCACTGCTGTGGAGACACCCCTAGCACCACGTACCGTGCATAGTTATGCAGATGCTCTTCAATCAGCGTGTTAGAGGAAAGATTGATGCAGCTGCCGAACATCTCCTAGAGAGGTGCAATTAAAAGTCATCTGAACACATGCACCAAGCTCAGCACATGCACAAGTCTCAATAAACAGGAGGCATGCAGGAGACAGGTTAAAGGACAGACACTTCGGACACACTTTACGGGGCATGGGGAACTACTGAGATCTTTGTCTCCTCAGTGAGAGGACCTATTAAGTTACCTGGAAAAGTTTTATTCCAGCAATGTAAGCTTGGGCATATTTAATCCAAAGGGCCTGGTGTTCGGGGGCACAAGCATGACTTTTCTAAGCTGAAGCAAATACATGCTAAAGTCTTTTATAACAAAGACAACTTGGTGGAAATCAATGTGCAATTAAAAATTGTGTGCTGTTAATTGGAGTGATATTAACTAAAACTTGATTTTGGTACTACAAAAAGAGTCTGGAAAATTCTTAGACCTCACCAGAATGGGGTTGTACCTTATAACAAATAATAAATTATGCAGGTGTTGACTCTCTAGTTACCATGAAGGATATTCTGGGCCCTTCTATTCCACAGAGGGTTTCACATTTTGGCTGCTATACCATGTTTTTAAGGGCATAGCAGGCACAAAGCATGCAGGAAACATTACTTAAAAAGATGTTCGTATCTCTTATTCACAGGATTTAAATCCAGATTATAACACGTGGTTTTACAATAAATGCAATTACAGAATGTAGTTCATGGCACACACTCTGCCATCCCCTGCATGCTGGCAAGGTGTGGTTTTACAATAAATGCAATTATACGTGTAGTTCATGGCACACACTCTGCCACCCTCTGTGTGCTGACAAGCACTGTAGACCACTAGGGCTCCCTTAGGGGCTTGTGTCGTAAAATGTCAGTGTGGAGGTCCCTGAGGCATATTTATTCCAAAGGTCTTTCTAAAGCTGAGTAGTTAAGTCTTTAGAAATAGAATTTCTATTTGTATGCTGTTTAATTGGGCTCGAGAAAAAACTGTCCAGTCACAGGAGAAGAACTAACTCTTCCTAAGGCAGAATCAGGGATGAAGAGGGGCCTGATTTCACACTGATTTTGTAATCTAACCCGATAGAAATGCCTCCTTGTCTACAACTCCTAATTCTCAATGATCAAACTACTTGGGGAAATCGAGGGACCAGGATACAGTCTCCTGTGACCTGTTTAATCATCCTCTCTCAATTTCCAAAGGAAGAGTAAAAGGTACTCAACACAACATAGCTCATTAGAAACGCTTGAGTCTGTTTTTCCATGCATCCTTTAGAATTCTTCTGGGGATTCCCTCAAGGTGGCCAAGGGCTGTAATCTGTGGTGTTAGGAATAACATAATTAATTTAAAGGAATAAAAGGGACCTTCTCCAAACAGTACTCACCGCCTTATTTTTTCCTTTGCTAGCAGAGCTCCCGGTGTTGCCCTTACCATCTGTCACCTTCCTCCCGAGGGAGGTTAAGGGGAGGGTGGAGGTCTTCAGCTGGTTGGATGCCTGATAGTTATTATTATTGTTCTGGTTGCCACTGAGTGTCTCCATAATGGATCGGAAGGTTCCAAAAGGCCTTTTGAGCTGATCCCCTGATTCGTTACCAGCAGACGTCCGCTGGAGGGCCCTGCCCTTCTCTCGCTCCTTTTCTCCGTTTAGTTCAAGGCTAGTTTGCTCCATCTGCACCACTGGCTCCTCAAAGGTCACTCTGAGTTTTGAGTTCTGAGATGTCCGGCGCTTGGACGACGGGGACTTTAGGGCACTCTTGGGACTCGTGGCCACTTTCTGGGCGGCTGTGCTGTCAGGGCTGGGCTGAGGGGCTTCTCCAGAGGGTTGGCTTGAGGGGGTGTTTCCTGAGCCCGGATACTGGGATTCCAAGTCCGGCTCGCTGCTCTCTGAGGTGGGGGATGGGCTGTGGCCCTCCAGAGATTTGGAGGCCTTGATACTGAAAGGAAACCTGCGTCCTGATGCCAAGGTGTGTTTCTTGATCATCAAGTGGAGGCTCTCTGCGCTGTCCACACCCTCCACACTCTCCACGATGGGCTGCGGTCTGGGCCTGTCAACCTTCCTCACAGGGGTGCCCTTGGGGTCCTCACAGTTGTTGGAGTCCGTGTCAGCCTCGCTCAGTGGCCGCTGCATCAGCTGCTTCAGCCGCGCCAACTTCAGTTCCCTCTTCTCCAAGGGGATCTTTTTGGAATGTCTCGAGGAAGTCTGAGCATTCTGGAATTCTAACGACAGCTTTTCCTGGGTGCAGACATTCTCTGAAATATCTTTTCCTAATAACTGACGTAGGATTTTATCAGAATCTTCGTCTTTCACTTTGGCCCTAGCCCGGCTGGATGCTGACAGGCTTCCAAGAACCTGAATCCCCTCCTGGACTCCTGGTTTGCTTTTGGCTACAGACTCATCCTCTGCATCTGGGGACTTCCACTGGGACTTTCTGGAAGCTGGGGAGGATGGTGAACTGAAAGAGGATGAAGGATATATGAGATGATCTCCTATTGGGTTAAAATAACTCAGCCATGAACCACTGCGTGGCTTTACTGCTGCGAATAACTTCCACATCACTAAGACTGAAGTAAGAATAATGTCTGTTTCAACCAAACTACAAACATTCCATGGTGGCAACCATAACCAGAATGGGATGCCTCATACCTTATGCTGTGACTGCCAAATGTGTCTACTGTTTTGTTTTTTTACACATCAATTTTGCACAAATTTTCCCAATCCCATCGTCAACAACCTTATGAGCCTACATATCCTTATTTCCATTTCATAGATGAAGGAAAAAAGACTCTAAAAGAGTAAGTGACTTGTTTATAGTCGTGGAAAGAAGAAATGGCAGAGCCAGAGATAAACTCACGTCTTCTGACCCTAGATTCAGTGCCTTCTTCCCTATGATAGCTCATTTTTATTCCTCTTTATAAAAATAAAATGTCTTCTGTTGTTATCTTCTAAAAGGATAATAAAAGAAAGTCCAAGAAAATGGCTCAGAGATTAAAGATACTTAACAATCCTAACCACTACCACTTCTGATATTACCTGGGTGAAGAAAGGAGTGACTTGCCCTCTGATTTCTGGGCTTCTAGAAGTTGTTGGAGCTGGTTCTGCAGTGTGACACGTTGCATTGTCTGTCTGGGAAAAACAAATCAAAACAAATAAGTTCTCTGACACATGGCTACTACCGTAAATTAATAGATATATATTTTCTCATGATAATTTGCAATAAGTTGCAATAAATCTAAAAGCCTTGCAAATGTGTATAATCTTCACCCTTATAATTCAGAAATTTTCCTAAGGATACAATCAAAAGTACTCAATAAGATATTTATTATTCACATGGCAGGCAGGTTCTTTACCACTAGTGCCACCTGGGAAGCCCATTAGTAAGAAAACTGTAACATAAATGCTAATCACTAAGACTGAGTAAATCAATTTATAATTATTTCTAGGAAGGCAGCTATTAAGAATGATACTATATCTGAATATTTGTGACATAGAAACAGCTTCCCTAATATATGTGTGTGTGTATATATAAAGTATACAGTATGAAGTATATTTATATAAACAGACAGAGACACACACACACAGAGTGTAATTTACTTTCCTTAAGTTAAAAAAGTTACAAAATGCTGTGTGTAATATAATCTCATTATCTCATTTTTAAGAAATCTCTTTCTCCCCAAACCCCAGCCACACCCCAAGCTAGAAGGATATACTCCAAAATGTTGCTCTCCCTAACTTGTCTGAATTTATAAAGTAATTGAGTTAATTTAGCCATCAGAAAAAAGCTAAATAAAACAAAGCAAGCAAACTGCTTCCATGTTGGATATGCTGTGCTGTGCTTAGTCACTCAGTTGTGTCCAACTCTTTGCAACCCCATGGACTGTAGTCCTCCAGTTTCCTCTGTCCAGGGGGATTCTCTAGGTGAAAACAGTTGAGTGGGTGCCATGCCGTCCTCCAAGGGATCATCCCAACCAGGAATTGAACTCAGGTCACCAGAACTGCAGCTGAATTCTTTACCGTCTAAGCCACCAGGGAAGCCCCAGAATATTGGAATGCATAGCCTTTCCCTTCTCCAGGGGAACTTCCTGACCCAAGAATCGAACCAGGGTTTCCTATATTGCAGGCAGATTCTTTACCAGATGAGCTACCAGGGAAGCCACTGAGCTACCAGGTAAATAACTTGGTATTTTTTTTGTATAAAGAGACAACTGTATGGCGACAGCTGATTTACTCTGGACATAGAAGCATATGCCTCAGAATGTGTTTTATTTAAAGTTAAGAAAATGGCTTAAAAGCCATAGGTTAAAGAAGTTAAAATCTGTTTAGAAAACACATATTATAGAACTTGAAAAAGTAAATTAAACTGATTCTGATTTTAGAGAAGTAAGCAGTATTTACTGATCTCTGTAGTATTCCTATGGTACTCCCCACTGGCCCCCAAAGATGTCTATCACATCCTAATCCCTGGAAGATGTGATTATGTTACCTTATGTGATAAAAAGGGAATTAAGGTTGGACTGTGGGGTGGGTCCAATCTCACCACATGAGTAACAGTGAAGAGAAGGCAGAAAAGGAGATCAGAGGGACTTAAAGTGTATTAAGGACTCTACCTGCGGTTGGGGACTTTGATGATGAAGGAAGCGGCTGTGAGCCAAGCAATGCAGTAACCTCGAGAAGCTGGCAATGACTCTCAGCTGATAGCAAGAAAACAGAGATTTCAGCAAGAAAATGATTCTGCTACATGACCTGAATGAGCAGGAAACAGACTTTCATCTGAGAGTCTTCAGAAAGGAAAGCAGACTGTGAATACCCTGTTAATTTAGAGAAATTCATTCTGGTATCCTGACTACAGAACCGTAAGATAAATGTCCATCGTTTTAAACCACTGCTGCTGCTGCTAAGTTGCTTCAGTCATGTCCGACTTTGTGCGACCCCAGAGACGGCAGCCCACCAGGCTCCCCTGTCCCTGGGATTCTCCAGGCAAGAACACTGGAGTGGGCTGCCATTTCCTTCTCCAACGCATGAAAGTGAAAAGTGAAAGTGAAGTCGCTTAGTCCTGTCCGACTCCTAGCGACCCCACGGACTGCAGCCTACCAGGCTTCTCCGTCCATGGGATTTTCTGTACGTGGTAATTTGTTAACAGGAGTAGAAAACTAAGCATCAAAACTGGTAGCAGCTCCCATGAGTCAGAAGGAAGAACTAAACCAATGAGTTATAAGTGTCCTTAAAAAGGCTGCTGAATCTTCGATGCTGGCTTGAGGAAGTTCAGTCTTCTCCTTGCCAAATGTCACTACACATCCTCAACAGCTGTCAGCTACCTAAATGTAATTCTGAGAGATTGGATTTGCATAATACTCTTCCACCAGCCCCAGATATTCTATTTTTCTCAGAAGTGGTCAGTCTTAGTACTAACATTCCATCCCTAAGTCTTAAGAAGTCTGTGATCTTATTTTATCTCGCTCATTCTGTGACTCACACACTGAAATAAAGCAGAAGCCAGCAAACTATTCCCTAAAGGGTCAAATATTAAATATTTTAGGCTTGTATACCACAAATTCTGTGTCATAATTACTCAACTCAGCTTATGTAGTTGTGAAATCAATACTCAGTAATATGTAAGCAAATGTGTATGGCTCTGTTTCAATAAAACTTTATTTACAAAAAAAGGTGGTGGGAAAAAAAAAAGCAACAGGTGGTGGGGTGAATTGGGCCCCAGTGTATATATAGTTTATAGTTTGCTGACCCTAATCGAAAAGAATAAACAAAAAACAAAAAATACACAGGAGCTTTCTACTTTTCCTACTTTGAAATTTGGTATTGTCTGTCAAGTACTTTAGAAAAACATTAGGTGAGGGGCTAAAATAGATGAATTAAGATTACAGTCTCCTTTTAAAGGGTTTTTAGGTGTCATTGTGAATTATGACACAGTCAAGAAAACTATTTGGAAGCAATTAGGTTGACTGATGACAGGAATCCCAGGTATGGATGGAGAAAAAAAGGCCTCTATTATCTAGATTCTTAAAAAGCCCTCAGAAAGGATGATCAACTTTAATTATAATATATGAGCATGTGAAATATGAATATGAGAAAATATGTGAGCATTTGTCCAGTATGTCCACTAGGCTGCTCTAACAAAGTACCACAAGTTGCCTTCCTTAAAGAACAGAAGTTTATTTTCTCATAGTTCTGGAGGCTAGCAGTCTGTAACCGAGGTGCTGACAAGGTTGGCTCCTTGGAGCGCTGTGAGGGAGAACTGGCTCTCTGCCTCTCCCCTAGTGTTTGGTGGTTCACTAGCAATCTTTGGCATTCTCTGACTTCTGAATGAATCACCGCGATCTTTGCCTTCCTGTGCACATTATCTTCTCCCTGTGTGTGTCTGTCTCTGTGTCCAGATTTTCCCCTTTTGCAAGGACACCAATCATCTTGGATTGGGCCCAATCCTGACTTAATTTTCACTTGATTACTTTTGTAAAGACCCATCTCCAAATAAGCTCACATTCCAAAGTCCTAGGGGTTAGGACTCCAACATATCATTTTATAAGGCCCTGTTCAACCCATTGATGCCTACACTTATAGATCAGGATGTCTAAGAGAGCTGAAGGGTGCCATTTCCAAATAACAGCTATGCTGATGAAGGACTGGTAAAAATATCCTAGGAGGAAAAGGCACTCAAGACTGTCTCCCACTCACAATTTTGGACTGAAAAACTAGTGTTTTCCACCCTTCCTCGTGCACCTTTTGATGTTGTTGGTGCCCTAGAGTCTGAAGGGTACAGTGGACTAAAAAGAGTAAGTGAATTTCTGTTTTAGGTTTGCCAGTCTCACTGAGACACACAGGAAGTACAAAACTAGGGTCTCCAGCATAACCTCTCTTATTTCATATTCTCATTGGCTTGACTACAACTGTCTACAGCCTTCAGTTTGGAGACAGTGGAATAACTGCTGTCTATTAGCATACATGTGTGTTTTATCCCAGGATCATCAGCAGAGAGAGCAGCCAAGACTCTGACCTTGAAGAGTTCTCCCAAGAAAGCAACTACTACAGCTCAGGAAAGCCTCTCCAACTCTGTGCTGAGAGATTGAGGGAAAGGTTTTTCAGTCTTTTCTCTGAGTACGAACCTTTAGGAAAAAAACATTCCATTGGACTATTTTAAAGTTCCTCTCGATGGATATGTCCATACACTACTGGGGGGAGTATCCACTGGTATACCATTTCTGGAAGGATATTAGGTAGCATCTATCTACAAGTATCATGACAACAAGGAGATCAAACCAGTNAACCTTTAGGAAAAAAACATTCCACTGGACTATTTTAAAGTTCCTCTCGATGGATATGTCCATACACTACTGGGGGGAGTATCCACTGGTATACCATTTCTGGAAGGATATTAGGTAGCATCTATCTACAAGTATCATGACAACAAGGAGATCAAACCAGTCAATCCTAATGGAAATCAACCCTGAATACTCATTGGAAGGCCTGATGCTGAAGCTGAAGCTCCAGTATTTTGGCCACCTGATATGAAGAGCTGACTCACTGGAAAAGACCCTGATGCTGGGAAAGACTGAAGGCAAAGAAGAAGAGGGTGGCAGAGTTTGAGATGGTTGGAAAGCATCACTGATTCTACGCACATGAACTGGGGCAAACTCTGGGAGACAGGGAGGGGACAGAGATGCTTGGTGTGCTGCAGTCCATGGGGTCAGAGTCAGACGTGACTTAGCGGCTGAACAACAAAAATCCACATGTATGCACCTTTGTTCTGGTAATTCCTTTTCTAGGCACTTCTTTTCAGAAATACCTACACATGTACATAAAGACATGTGTACAAGTGTTTGCCTTGACAAGGTAACTTCCTGAAGGGAATTAGGAATTTGTGTGCATTTTCCCTTCAGTTACATCCAGACCTTCAAAGCTTGCTTAGCTCACCTGTCCCAGGGGAGTCTTGTGTAACTGGGCAGAGGATTGTCGGAGAGAAAGGAACCCCTCTAATTTTTAAGTTTAAAATTTTTTCTAGTGAAAGCCTAAACTCATTACAGACAGTATTCTAGGTACTGACAGGGGAAGGGTGGAGGAGTGCAGAAACTCTTAACCTCTAAGGCATGAGAGCAGAAGCAAAGACAGAAATATTTCCCAAGTTTAGTGAGGAGCCAGAGGATCTAAGGACTTGTCACTGTTGCATGAATTAACTTCTAACCAGTTAAGGCCTCCCACCAACTACAGATCTTTTTTCACAAGGAAAGAAGAAAAAAATATTTTTTACTATTTTAAAGTAAAAACTTCACTTTTCTCCCCTAAAACTTAATTTTTAAGGTCTATCCTGCTAATCTGTTACCATTACTTTGAGTGCTAGTCTTGATTTTCGATGATTCCCTTACCAGTATGGCAACGGTCATTTGGCCAATGTGTTCTCCAAGGGCTGACCTCTGTCCCCTTAGAGGGGCCTCAGCTCTTAGTCCTTCAACCTGCTTGAAAGCTCCAAAGATGGCCTCTCCTTGGGCCCTCCTTTTATCAAGCACATCATGGCAACTTCCCAGCCATGCTTCCCTGATATCTAGTTATGCAATGTGTATCAACTTCATTATTTCATCAAAAAAAGACCTGGGCTTAACTAGACAAAGAGTGTTTAAAGTAACATCATGCTGAGTTCACATTCTGAGGATTTGTGAACTGTCTGCTTAATTTTTATAATAAATTTGCAGTAATGGTACCTGTACTTTCCCAAATATACATTTTTCTTTTTTAAGAAACCTGAAAAACTGGCTCATCTTGAAACTTTCTCTCTCACGCTCTTTATAATTTGCTGAACTATTAAGGACAGAACTTTGGAATGATGCCCACATGTGCTTTCTGTACCCGCTACATCATCTGGGGCCCTGAGATGTGAAGACAGAGAGAGGCTCTCTCCTCTAGTCCACTGTGGCTTAAGTTTCCTGCTGAGGAAGCTTGCTCTGCATTCTTTTTTTGCTTAAATATCATTTTGCCTCCACAGAGATGGCATCTTCAGCATGAACACCAGCTGTGAGGACTTGGAATGAGGGAAGGAAAGAAGATGAGGAGGACACATGGCATTCCCAATACCACTCGCGTGAGGGAGCCTTCTGAGGATCGGGCTGACACCTAAGCATGACGCTGAGCAGCCAGATCGGGTTCTCATGGAACAAGCAGGTCACTCACTCCTTCAGCTGCTTGGTGAGCTTCACCACCTGGGAGGCTAGCGACATGCAGGTCTCCACCACCACCAGGTACCGGGAGCACAGGCTGTGTCCGTGGCGCTCGGCGCTCTGGGAGGGCTTCTCCCCTGCATGGTTCTGCATAGTGACATTTGCTCCGTACTCAACCAGGGTCTGTTAGAGAAGGCAGAGACACGTGATCCATCAGGACTTCCCTCTAAACATTGTTTTTAAAGAAATTTTTGAAGTATAGTTGATTCACAATTTTGATAGTTTCAGGCGTGCAGCAAAGTGATTCAGTTTTGTATATATATATTTCTTTTTTCCAGGTTGCTTTCCATTATGGGTTGTTACAAGATATTGAACATAGAATATAGTTCCCCATGCTACACAGTGAACTCTTGTTGCTTATCTATTTTATGTACAGTAGTTAGCATTCATTACTTTCATACTCCCAAATGTATCCCTCCCCCACCTCCTTCTTCCCTTTGGTAACCATAAATTTGTTTCCTATGTTTGTGAGTCTGTTCTGTATACAGAATAATTTGCATGATTTTTTAGATTCCACATATAACTGATATCATATAATTGCTTTTCTCTGACTTACTTAGTATGATATTCCTTGGGTGTGTCCATAAACATTACTTTTTAATGACTGTAACAGAAGGTTGAATGGAACTTCTCCTGTTGTTCCAAAACCAGTCACCAGAGTCCACAGCAAGACAGGGTGGGGGCAAGGAGCCTCACATATAAAGAGGACTTCTAGTGAGGTTTTAGCAGTCAGTATCAGATGCCTCCCTTCAGAACCTACAACAATACAACCGACCAACCTTCCTACTGTCAACCCCACCCAGCCTCAGAAGGACACTGGGAAGGAGAGGAGGATGTATTGTCCATAGGAGTCCTTTCCTTCATGAGATGAGCAGGGCAGTGTCTGCAGTGAGAGGCCCTGTCCCTTTCAATGGGTGGGCTTATGAATTTAGGGATGCCTGTAAGAAAAAGAATCAACTTTTTTTACCTGTTCTTTTTTGGGCCGCACACTTGATCTGGTACGGAACCTACCCAATCAGAGATAAAAAGAACAGGAGAGAATTGTCATGGCAGGGGCCCGTATTCTCACCACATGCCCTGGCGAGGATGTGTCCCCATAGATTGAGCAGATGTTGTAGAAGGGAGCATGCTGTGAGCTTATTATCACCTGATGAAAATGGAGAAGGTTCTTTAGCAGCAGGAGGCAGTGGGAAGCAACACCATGGAGAGGCTTGTATGGGGAGGAGAGTGCAAGGTCGGGGCGCATCCCCCTGTCAGGTAGCTGTGGGGAGGCTCTAAAGGACCCTCCAAAGACCCCACCCACCACATCCACTAGAGACACAGCCCCTGAAGTCTGCTCCCGAGGACATCAGTGGCAAACATTAGTGAGCTAAAGAAGGAAGACAACTTTCAGGGAGATGCCATGACCCCTGCCATTAAGCAGAGACAGCTGACTTTCTCTCTCCATATTCCCTATTTGTCCTCAACAGTGGAGCCCAGGAGAGAGTGGTGAATAGGAGCTAAGGCGGTGTGAAACAAGCCAGTCAAGCTTCTATCTCAACCTCATTCCTTCTACCCTGAGCTGATCTGGGTTGGGGAGGAGAATACTTTGAATCAGAAATAAGACTGAGATTTCTCAATTGGTTTGAAGTATATGTTAACAGTCAAACAAAGGCAAAAAGTTAAGGAATCTTGTCAAGGTATCATTAATATAGGGGAGAAAGATTTGAAGGAGCATGGTTGAGATTGTTAATTTCTTTTCTTTTTACTGTACTTTGGCTTGTGTGATCTTAGATCCCTGACCAGGGATTGAACCTGTGCCCTCAGCAATGAAAGCACAGAGTTCTAACCACCATTATACCAGAGAATTCCTTGACATCGTTAATTTTTAAAAATCAAAACTTTAGTTTTTATGCTGTGGTGACAACAGACTCCACAAAAAGCTGTCACATCAATATTAATCAACTGTTATAGTCTGATATATATTTTTGACACTATCAAGATGAGTTTGTAGACCTCCGGATTTATTTTAGTAATAGATAATATTTTCTCCACAAGAAATAATTGTTATTTTAAAATTCCTAGACTACTCAGACTCAGAGGTCACTAAGGAGCTGCATTTTCCACTCAGTTTAGGATTACTCACCATGAAAAGTCACTGTGCCCTACAGTCACCGCCACTCAGCTCAGAGTATCCCCACCCCACAGTGGGCTCCCAGGGACCCAGTGTAAACACACACTGTTAGTGTGCCCCTTGGCTCTGGCCTCTGCAGTTTTCTCTCCAATGTTTCTCTCCATCATAGCAACACTTGCTCACTCCCTTTTCCACTTCCAATTTCTTTGTACCTACTTTTTCTCACACCCAGTGGAGAGACTTACTTCCAAGAGTATCCAAGTTTCCACATCCATGGTGCCTAGTGCCAAAAATATCATTTGTGTTAAGTGGAGATGAACACGCTAAAAGGACAGACTGCCTCTCTTCACATATTAAAAAAAAAAAAATTGAAATCTCAAACAGAGTTAGTGATATCAGCCAGTTTTCTTTGGCTTGCAGTCATTTATTAGCTGATAAAAGTTTACTCTTTTATACTTTGAGACTATTAAATATGATAGTGTTTTGTTAAATGGAAAAATGAAGTTTTCCGTCTTCATTCAATTATTTTTCCTCCACAAAAAGCAATGATACTCCTTTCATCTTTCTGCAGACCCTGGGAGTAATTTAAATTTCTCTCTTTTCTAAACACTTTGATTTCTCATCACTCCTTTCACAACTGGGTGTCTTAAATTAGAAGGTGCATGCTTTGCCAGTAATAGTGGGGAAACTTCTCAGACACTTGGAATATTTGCTGTTAATGTGGCTTTCCACAGAGCAGTTGCATGTGAGGAGACCCTGTAGAGATCTTTTTGCTATTGCCTCTGCATTCTGGTTTTATTCAGCTCTTGCCTCCTGTCATTTCCTAATCCTCTCTACTTTTCTGAGCAACTGGTTCTCACTGCCCAGTTTTCTTTCTCAGATACAGTCTACCGGCACATGGGAAAACCATGATAAGTGCCTGTTAAGTTTGGAATAAAAGAAATATTACCAAATATGGTGAAAAAGGGCACTGTTTTCCTAGAGTTCTCAAGTACACATAAGATATTTTGAACTGTATGAATCTGGTGAGGTAGAAGTATTTTCTTTAATCGTGGCCTTCACCCATACATTGTCAATTGCTCCTTTCCTACATTTCAGGCAGATGCGGGAACAAATCCATAGATGTTGGGTCATTCTCGATGATAAGAATGGTGTGATTGCTCAGACTCCGGTAATGATGATTTATGTTCCTAAAGTAAATTGCAGGCCAGTTCTAAACTTTGTTTCAATTCAAAGCTTTCCCTCTCCTTACACCATCACTGTCCCTCCTTCCCTCAGCCCTCCTCTCTCATTGTTTTGTCAGTCAGAGCCTTATACCTTCTAGCTGAAAAGGCCTATCCAGTTATTTAAAAATATTTTTAAGTTGAAGTATAGTTGATTTACAATGTTGTGTCGGTTTTTGCTATATAGCAAAGTGACTCAGTTATACACACGTAGGTATTCTTTTTTTATATATATTCTTTTCCATTATGGTTTATCACAAGATCCTAAAAATAGTTCCCCATGCTGTGCAGGCAGGTGGGAGAGGGTACGCCTGGGAGTTTAGGATTAGCAGATGTTAAACTATTACAAATAGGAGGCCTGCCCAGTTTTCACATTCACGTGCTCCTCTCAGGGCTCCCCGCCATGTGCTGTGAGGGCGGCAGCCCTGGTGTGGCTCAGCTCTGGGCAGCTCTGCATTCAGCTGCAGCA
>SJYW01042047.1:305437-337831 GCA_006410735.1 Raphicerus campestris | reverse complement strand
ACGCTGAGCAGCCAGATCGGGTTCTCATGGAACAAGCAGGTCACTCACTCCTTCAGCTGCTTGGTGAGCTTCACCACCTGGGAGGCTAGCGACATGCAGGTCTCCACCACCACCAGGTACCGGGAGCACAGGCTGTGTCCGTGGCGCTCGGCGCTCTGGGAGGGCTTCTCCCCTGCATGGTTCTGCATAGTGACATTTGCTCCGTACTCAACCAGGGTCTGTTAGAGAAGGCAGAGACACGTGATCCATCAGGACTTCCCTCTAAACATTGTTTTTAAAGAAATTTTTGAAGTATAGTTGATTCACAATTTTGATAGTTTCAGGCGTGCAGCAAAGTGATTCAGTTTTGTATATATATATTTCTTTTTTCCAGGTTGCTTTCCATTATGGGTTGTTACAAGATATTGAACATAGAATATAGTTCCCCATGCTACACAGTGAACTCTTGTTGCTTATCTATTTTATGTACAGTAGTTAGCATTCATTACTTTCATACTCCCAAATGTATCCCTCCCCCACCTCCTTCTTCCCTTTGGTAACCATAAATTTGTTTCCTATGTTTGTGAGTCTGTTCTGTATACAGAATAATTTGCATGATTTTTTAGATTCCACATATAACTGATATCATATAATTGCTTTTCTCTGACTTACTTAGTATGATATTCCTTGGGTGTGTCCATAAACATTACTTTTTAATGACTGTAACAGAAGGTTGAATGGAACTTCTCCTGTTGTTCCAAAACCAGTCACCAGAGTCCACAGCAAGACAGGGTGGGGGCAAGGAGCCTCACATATAAAGAGGACTTCTAGTGAGGTTTTAGCAGTCAGTATCAGATGCCTCCCTTCAGAACCTACAACAATACAACCGACCAACCTTCCTACTGTCAACCCCACCCAGCCTCAGAAGGACACTGGGAAGGAGAGGAGGATGTATTGTCCATAGGAGTCCTTTCCTTCATGAGATGAGCAGGGCAGTGTCTGCAGTGAGAGGCCCTGTCCCTTTCAATGGGTGGGCTTATGAATTTAGGGATGCCTGTAAGAAAAAGAATCAACTTTTTTTACCTGTTCTTTTTTGGGCCGCACACTTGATCTGGTACGGAACCTACCCAATCAGAGATAAAAAGAACAGGAGAGAATTGTCATGGCAGGGGCCCGTATTCTCACCACATGCCCTGGCGAGGATGTGTCCCCATAGATTGAGCAGATGTTGTAGAAGGGAGCATGCTGTGAGCTTATTATCACCTGATGAAAATGGAGAAGGTTCTTTAGCAGCAGGAGGCAGTGGGAAGCAACACCATGGAGAGGCTTGTATGGGGAGGAGAGTGCAAGGTCGGGGCGCATCCCCCTGTCAGGTAGCTGTGGGGAGGCTCTAAAGGACCCTCCAAAGACCCCACCCACCACATCCACTAGAGACACAGCCCCTGAAGTCTGCTCCCGAGGACATCAGTGGCAAACCTTAGTGAGCTAAAGAAGGAAGACAACTTTCAGGGAGATGCCATGACCCCTGCCATTAAGCAGAGACAGCTGACTTTCTCTCTCCATATTCCCTATTTGTCCTCAACAGTGGAGCCCAGGAGAGAGTGGTGAATAGGAGCTAAGGCGGTGTGAAACAAGCCAGTCAAGCTTCTATCTCAACCTCATTCCTTCTACCCTGAGCTGATCTGGGTTGGGGAGGAGAATACTTTGAATCAGAAATAAGACTGAGATTTCTCAATTGGTTTGAAGTATATGTTAACAGTCAAACAAAGGCAAAAAGTTAAGGAATCTTGTCAAGGTATCATTAATATAGGGGAGAAAGATTTGAAGGAGCATGGTTGAGATTGTTAATTTCTTTTCTTTTTACTGTACTTTGGCTTGTGTGATCTTAGATCCCTGACCAGGGATTGAACCTGTGCCCTCAGCAATGAAAGCACAGAGTTCTAACCACCATTATACCAGAGAATTCCTTGACATCGTTAATTTTTAAAAATCAAAACTTTAGTTTTTATGCTGTGGTGACAACAGACTCCACAAAAAGCTGTCACATCAATATTAATCAACTGTTATAGTCTGATATATATTTTTGACACTATCAAGATGAGTTTGTAGACCTCCGGATTTATTTTAGTAATAGATAATATTTTCTCCACAAGAAATAATTGTTATTTTAAAATTCCTAGACTACTCAGACTCAGAGGTCACTAAGGAGCTTCATTTTCCACTCAGTTTAGGATTACTCACCATGAAAAGTCACTGTGCCCTACAGTCACCGCCACTCAGCTCAGAGTATCCCCACCCCACAGTGGGCTCCCAGGGACCCAGTGTAAACACACACTGTTAGTGTGCCCCTTGGCTCTGGCCTCTGCAGTTTTCTCTCCAATGTTTCTCTCCATCATAGCAACACTTGCTCACTCCCTTTTCCACTTCCAATTTCTTTGTACCTACTTTTTCTCACACCCAGTGGAGAGACTTACTTCCAAGAGTATCCAAGTTTCCACATCCATGGTGCCTAGTGCCAAAAATATCATTTGTGTTAAGTGGAGATGAACACGCTAAAAGGACAGACTGCCTCTCTTCACATATTAAAAAAAAAAAAATTGAAATCTCAAACAGAGTGATATCAGCCAGTTTTCTTTGGCTTGCAGTCATTTATTAGCTGATAAAAGTTTACTCTTTTATACTTTGAGACTATTAAATATGATAGTGTTTTGTTAAATGGAAAAATGAAGTTTTCCGTCTTCATTCAATTATTTTTCCTCCACAAAAAGCAATGATACTCCTTTCATCTTTCTGCAGACCCTGGGAGTAATTTAAATTTCTCTCTTTTCTAAACACTTTGATTTCTCATCACTCCTTTCACAACTGGGTGTCTTAAATTAGAAGGTGCATGCTTTGCCAGTAATAGTGGGGAAACTTCTCAGACACTTGGAATATTTGCTGTTAATGTGGCTTTCCACAGAGCAGTTGCATGTGAGGAGACCCTGTAGAGATCTTTTTTGCTATTGCCTCTGCATTCTGGTTTTATTCAGCTCTTGCCTCCTGTCATTTCCTAATCCTCTCTACTTTTCTGAGCAACTGGTTCTCACTGCCCAGTTTTCTTTCTCAGATACAGTCTACCGGCACATGGGAAAACCATGATAAGTGCCTGTTAAGTTTGGAATAAAAGAAATATTACCAAATATGGTGAAAAAGGGCACTGTTTTCCTAGAGTTCTCAAGTACACATAAGATATTTTGAACTGTATGAATCTGGTGAGGTAGAAGTATTTTCTTTAATCGTGGCCTTCACCCATACATTGTCAATTGCTCCTTTCCTACATTTCAGGCAGATGCGGGAACAAATCCATAGATGTTGGGTCATTTTCGATGATAAGAATGGTGTGCTTGCTCAGACTCCGGTAATGATGATTTGTGTTCCTAAAGTAAATTGCAGGCCAGTTCTAAACTTTGTTTCAATTCAAAGCTTTCCCTCTCCTTACACCATCACTGTCCCTCCTTCCCTCAGCCCTCCTCTCTCATTGTTTTGTCAGTCAGAGCCTTATACCTTCTAGCTGAAAAGGCCTATCCAGTTATTTAAAAATATTTTTAAGTTGAAGTATAGTTGATTTACAATGTTGTGTCGGTTTTTGCTATATAGCAAAGTGACTCAGTTATACACACGTAGGTATTCTTTTTTTATATATATTCTTTTCCATTATGGTTTATCACAAGATCCTAAAAATAGTTCCCCATGCTGTGCAGGCAGGTGGGAGAGGGTAGGCCTGGGAGTTTGGGATTTAGCAGATGTTAAACTATTACAAATAGGAGGCCTGCCCAGTTTTCACATTCACGTGCTCCTCTCAGGGCTCCCCGCCATGCGCTGTGAGGGCGGCAGCCCTGGTGTGGCTCAGCTCTGGGCAGCTCTGCATTCAGCTGCAGCATGAGACGCTGACCCCTCTTCTTGTAGGAAGCCTGCACTCTCTAAGCAGCCCTTTTGGAGGTCCCCTCAGGTGGCTGGGGCATGGGGATGCCACCTCCTGTGGCTCCACTCCCCAACCTCTTTCCATCTCTACACACATAAGTCACAGTAAAATTCTCCAGGTATGTTTGGTTAAAGGGGTGAGGCCACCTGAGGCTGTTGGGTGGACTGGCTAGCCAATCAGGGCCCTGCTGAGCCTGCCCATGGGCTGAGGGGGTCTATATCAAGGGCTTCGTAGAATCAGTTCTGGGCTTTCTGAACGTATTCAAGAAGCTCAGTCCTACTACAAAGAAAGGGAGAAAACCACAGGACCCCCTCTCCCCAGCCTGCTACCTGCTGTGCGTGTGTTTAGCTGCTCAGTTGTAACTGACTCTTTACGACCCCATGGACTATAGCCAGACTCTTTGTGATTCCCTTATCTATGGGGTTATCCTGGCAAGAACACTGGAGTGAGTTGTCATGCTCTCCTCCAGGGGATCTTCCCCAGTGAGGGACACAACTTGTGTCTCTTGTGTCTCCACTGTGTCATACTACTTGATACTCTAAGGAATTTTTCTAATTATTTCCTGAAAATTCAGTTCTGTTTTTCAGACACTTGGGAAAGCAAAGTGTGCTAAAGACAGCAGGCATGGCCACCTGCCATGTGACAGTCTGAGCGACATCCGTCTGACAGGGGTTTTCTGCCATCTTGAGAACACGGGGTACTTAACGTCTACTGTCCTCAGCACTGGCGTTATCAGGCAATGCTGAAAGGGCAAGAAGACACCCTGCCAACATCCTGTGACACTCAAGGAGAGACCCAGACAGCTATTTATGCCAATGCTTGTGTTAGAACTAACACCCAAAAAAGATGTCTTTTTCATTATAGGGGACTGGAATGCAAAAGTAGGAAGTCAAGAAACACCTGNAATAAGAAGCTATGCAACTGGCTGCACCTTCCCTAGGGGCTCAGATGGTAAAGAGTCTGCCTGAAGTGTGGGAGACCTGAGTTTGATTCCTGGGTTGGGGAGATCCCCTGGAGAAGGAAATGGCAACACACTCCAATATTCTTGTTTGGAAAATCCCATGGATGGAGGAGCCTGGTGAGCTACAATCCATAGGGTCACCAAGAGTCCGACATGACTGAGCAACTTCTTTTTCACTTTATGCAACTGGCCTGTTTACTGAGAAGTTATATGGAAATGACCATCTCCCCTATGATACTGTGCAGAGAGGCACTGCTTAAAGGGATGGGCTGACTATCCACTTGGTTTAACAACCAAAGTTTAGGCTTTCTGAGATGGCATGGAGATGGTTAGAATCCCTTGGTTTGGGTAAAAGGCATGTTTAGCATCCTGGAGAAGACAACAGCAACCCACTCCAGTGTTCTTGCCTGGAGAATCCCGTGGACAGAGGAGCCTGGTGGGCTACCGTTCACGGGATCACAAAGAGTCGACCACAATGTCGGCCACAATGTTCTGAGTGAATAAGCACAATGTTAAGCATCCACTCTCCTAGAAATGCTTTCTGCTCTGATTCTGGAAAACATGCCTGCAGAAACCCACAGTCCTATGGTTTAAACAGTGACTTATTTGACAAATATCCAGTAAAGAGAACAGAACAGATACAGCTACTTTCTCCAACTAAGAAGACCCTGTGAATGTATATCATATATAAATATATATCCATGATGCCTAGCTTTTCTTTTAGACCTTTAGTGTGTTCTCCCCACGTTCCCAGTGACCCCACCCCTGCCGTGTGTGTATGTGTGTGTGTGAGAGAGAGAGAGAGCGGGTGGGGGATATTAAAGAGTGTAACTTCAGACCTTCATGTTCCCATAGGTATTGTGTTTAGGGAACATCCATTGTAATCACATGGATGAGGCAGTTCTTCTGTATTATTTGTTTTACAAATGCCTCTCCAACTGACATGCCATCCAATCACCTATATCTATTATATCTACCCATTCAATGTTCATCTAATGAATGAAAACTTACTTTATGTACTAGTTTCCTCTTCTGGTGATTTTTCTGCTCTTTTGATAACCTGTTTTAATGTTTTTTTGTGCATTCTTAAAGGCAATGGAATTTCTCTATATAGGCAATTAATACATGTAATTTATGAACTTTGCTGGACAGTCCAGTTAAAAATGTAATTGAGAAGTATGCCACAGGTGCATTACTGCTATCAATAAAATCTCTATAGTTTTGTTACAACTGTAAGTTCTACAGGAGGCAATTTTGTCTGTGATTATAAGTCATCAAATCTAACAAGCCATCAATTGTAAGATTCACTCCAGTTTTTGAGATGCTAAAATGTGAAAAAAAAGGCCAGCAGTAGTTTCATATTGTCACTTATTGTAAAATAAATGTAGAATCTAGAGACAGTAAAACGTGAAAAAATAATACATCTAAGAATTGACTGAACAGGTTTAGGACTTTCCTGGTGGCTCAGATGGTAAAGAATCTGCCTGCCAATGCAGGAGACCCAGGTTCTATCCCCGGGTTGGGAAGACACCCTGGAGAAGGGAATGGCAACACACTCCAGTATTCTTGCCTAAGAATGCCATGGACAGAGGAACCTGGTGGAGTACAGTCCATGGGGTCACATAGAGTCAGACACGACTGAGTGATTAACACACACACAAAGAGGTTTAGGTTGAAAATTTTTTTTGCCAAACTTATCTTATACTTTACTTATAGGTAAATAAATAATATTTGTAGCAATAAAAATCAGAAATTGGAAGGTATCCAATAATCATCACACCAATATTTACCTAGTGTCTGCTCCAGGCTTCCTGTGACTTTTTTCATTTGGATCTCAGAGCAACCCTGTTAAGAAAGTTTTATTATCTCCATTCTAAAGATGAGGAAACTGAGGTCCAGGGAGACATTTTCTTTTCTTTTAAATAAAGAAATATATACAAGACTCCTGGGCTAGTCAGGGTAGGGCTAAGATTTAAACTCAGACTGAGGAGCTAACGTTCTGTGTCTTCTGTGTATGAATATCCACCACGGCTCATGATCCATGACCCTTGACTCCATAAAGGACATGCTCCTTTGGCACCCCTTGGGGATTAACCGCCTGTCAGTCTGTGGGTTGTGGAGCTCTGTGCTAGCTATGCTTTTTCAAAGGTCCTTGGAGAGCAGATTCTTGCTTGTGCCAATCAAAGATTTCTCTATGCACTTTCATCTGCAATCATAGCCCTTTCGGTGTTGTTTACTTATTTCTGCCCCATGACAACAAAATAATAAAGTCAACAGAATATTTCTCCTTTTCAAAGTAAACTGTGGAAAAACTATGGCACAGCCTGTGGAAGCAACCCCCTCACCAGCAGGCCCGTCACCACTCATGACCATTCGGAGGAATTCTGAGCCAGCCTCTTGTGAAAAAGTGACTTTTATTTTTTAAAAATCTGATCAGGTCAAACATTTAAAATGGAGAGAGAATGAACATCACATAAGCAAGTGTGCTCTTTCTCAGTAAATGCTTAATGCTAAGATGCCTGTTGTTTCTGTAGCAGCACTTCTTGACCTTAAAGGCACATTAAAGGTTTAGAAACAAAATGAGAAGTCTGATGTTGAAACAGTGACCAACACGCCAGACAGGCTGGAGCCCCCAGGCATGTGAGGGCGAGAGCTTCGCTGGGACCCTGAAGGAGACCATCTGAGCTTTCATATTTGACTAAAACAGTCCAAGTTGCACAGGTGGTAGCTTTGACTTGAGATCATTCTGTCTTGATTGTTTCACCAGCAGCATCTCTCCCAGGGGACGGCAAAGCAGGCCCATCTGAACATGCGCCCCTCTCTTTCCCCGAGTGTCCCTCACGTGTTCACCTTCATGCTCCCTGTGGCCAGTTCTGCTAGGTACTCTCAGACAATGAAGTAACTGCCCCCTCTGAGACTTTGTGTGTCAAGAGGAAGAAAATCAACTCCTGTTACTCAAAGATCTATCACTCCAGGAGACCACTAAAAAGTGCTGGCTACCCCGTGGTTCTGGAGTNGCTCATTCTGTCTCGATTGTTTCACCAGCAGCATCTCTCCCAGGGGACGGCAAAGCAGGCCCATCTGAACACGTGCCCCTCTCTTTCCCCGAGTGTCCCTCACGTGTTCACCTTCATGCTCCCTGTGGCCGGTTCTGCTAGGTACTCTCAGACAATGAAGTAACTGCCCCCTCTGAGACTTTGTGTGTCAAGAGGAGGAAAATCAACTCCTGTTACTCAAAGATCTATCACTCCAGGAGACCACTAAAAAGTGCTGGCTACCCCGTGGTTCTGGAGTCCTTACAGGTAATTTTTTACCAGAAAAAGGATACCAATTGTGAGCCAAATGGAGCCCATTCTTTTAAGAATCTATAGGAGGGGCAGAGGGTAACTAAAATAAACCAGGAGAGAAATTTTCCTCTGTACTATCCTTTCCAAAAGGTATTTACTGAAGAAACAAAAGCAGAACACACTCAAGGGCCTGCTCGATGAAAAACCTGCATGTGCTGAATCCATTAGAAAACTGTTCAGTAACAGTCTTCCTTGTGAAAATATTAGGCTTGCAATGGTTCCAAGTTCAGCATCTCCACAGGTTATCTGTTACCTAAGTGGCTGCAGCGGATGTAGGGAGACTGGGCTGAGCTTGCAGTCCTAATGGGTGTCTACGTTTTCCACTTGGGTAGGAATGCTTTCCTGAAGGCACTGGTGGGGTACTCTGCTCAGAGCTGTACTTGAGGTCATTAAAAATGCTTATCAACTTGAAATAACAATCTGAAGACTGATACTAACATGAAGCAAATGTTTGACATGGCTCTTCACAAAGGTCACTGATTTCTGTATTTTCCTCTACTCCAGCCAAATAAACCACACTATCACCTGATCAAATCCCAGAAATGGCACATTCTTTTGTTTTGTCCCAACGGCTTCAAAGTTATGAGACACCTGCTGTGAGAGTGGAAGAGAGAAACTGGCACCCATAAACAACATTTCCCAGGACAAAGAACACCAGATGCCCTATTATTGATTTAAAGTCTCAGAACAGCAATGCAATCCTTCCCTCCTTTTCTTTGGCAAGCTCTTCCAAAACTGCAGTCAGCTTTTCCACTGATATCTGAAACTCCTCTTTACATAAGCAAATGAAATCAGGGGTGTGAAACAATTATTCAGACAATTTGAGAATAAATAAAATTTCATTTTATGCTCAGAATGATTTATGAGGACTATTTGTCTTCATAATTCTTGTGGTCATTTGAAAATACTATTCTCCCTTCTGCTGGCCTAAGCCAAAAAAGAGCATCTTTAGCAAATACTTATAAATTCTTATGGTAGTTCATAGAACACCATGGCTGGGGCTCATAAGCATAATACACAAAGAAAATGAAGCAATTACTTCAAAGACAGTGGCTTTTACAAATTTTAAATGTTCTTGCTTCTTTCTTCATTCCATAAATTTAGTACCATGAGCTGTGTTTAAGATACTCCAAATATCAGAACATATTGTTAGATAGAATTATTTTTTAAAAAAAAAGCACTTCTGCAGCTGTATCAGTTCTATTACAAACAAGCTACACAAATTTACATGGATGGAGAAAGAAACAGAATCTGGCCTCAAAGTCAAAGGACCTGATCCAGCCTTTGCTCTTACTGGCCACTAGACCATATGCCAGCCACTTAAACGACTTCCTGTCTTCAGTCTCCTCGACTATAGACTAGGGATAAAAACCACAGAACCCAATAACGTTGTTTTAAAGGCTAAGTCAGATAATGTACACAAAGTTCAATGGCATGGTGCTTGGTATGTATCGGAAACATTACATATATATATTAATTGAAGTTACCATGGCATATTATAAAGTATCACCTAACATGAACTCCACTAAAGAAAGGTTGTGGCAATATTCTGAGCCTATTTATAAATCTGAGATTGTCATGCTCAAAAAAGTATAATCTCTTGTTAACAACACCACAATTTACTGCCACTGGGAAAGTTGACGAAGCCAAAGGGATACGGTTATAAGAATGAGAAGCAATTTTCTTTGCCACAAACAAATGTGATTAAATCTATTTTAATGCACTGCTGACTTTATTTATGTTTTCTTAAGGCTGAGATTGGCATTTCGTGGTTCCAGTTTTTTTAAAGATTATTTATACTCATCCTTCCCAAAGGGAGTTAGTGATGAGTTTTTACTGCATATACTGGATTGTAATGTGTACGTCAATTACTCACACTGGGATTTCCTAATGTAGAAACTGACCGTAACTGAGACTCACTCAGTTTGTATGATTGCTCATCTTTTTTTTTTTTTAAATTCTCTAATTCTTTGTTGAAGATGATAAAACAAGCTTTGAATACATAAACAAACATGAATAGAAAAACTCAATGCTGTAATTATTATGAAATTAATCTGAAAGTAAAATTTAGCAATGACAATTAAAATCCCAATAAAGATGGTTTAACCGATCATAAACAGCCTGTTTTGGAAAAGAAAACATGTACGAATATTTAAGAAAATTTTAGGTAAGTGATTGTTTTGCTTATCCTAATGGAGCAAGGAGATCCAACCAATCCATTCTGAAGGAGATCAGCCCTGGGATTTCTTTGGAAGGAATGATGCTAAAGCTGAAACTCCAGTACTTTGGCCACCTCATGTGAAGAGTTGACTCATTGGAAAAGACTCTGATGCTGGGAGGGATTGAGGGCAAGAGGAGAAGGGGATGACAGAGGATGAGATGGCTGGATGGCATCACTGACTCGATGGACGTGAGTCTGAGTGAACTCCGGGAGATGGTGATGGACAGGGAGGCCTGGGGTGCTGTGATTCATGGGGGTCGCAAAGCGTCGGACATGACTGAGCAACTGAACTGAACTGAACTGAATGGAGCAAGACTTCCTTCCTTTAGTTTATGTCTTACTAAAGATTTGCTTTTTAATTTTAGGTTCAAGAAAATATATCATTTTTCCTTTCCACAAAAGTTAAATTTGTTTATTGTAGGAGACTTGGAAAGAAGTGAAAAACATAAAAAAAGGAAACAAAATCCACTTATAATTCTGAGTGATAATTACTATAAACACGTGGAGACATAGTTTTTTTTTTTCTAGTCTTATTATTCATTTCTCTTTCTCTCCAAAATTCAAAGTTGGTACCAAGTTACAGGAACAGTTTTGTATCATGTATTTTAACTCAATAATATATAATGAATATTTTTCTGAAAACTTCTGTCATATGAATATCTCATTATTTATTCAATATTCTATCATGAAATATCTAGGTTTAACACATTTTTTTCCTACAATAAATGTTACAATGAATATCATTGCCTATAAATCTTTGAATACACCTTTGATGATTTTTTAGGTTTGGATTTTGATATATTAAAAATTTAAAAAGTAGTAGACTACACAGTATGCAAAGAGAAAATAATTAAAAATTTCTTCATACCTGACCAAAACAACCTGCGTAATGAATAAGGCTTGGAAAATCCTTAGAACAACTCAATTCAGCAATGGCTTCTGTTTCACTCACCATCCAGCGTACACACTCCAACTGACCATTCTAGATTAAAAAGAAAAAAAAAATTGAAGGTAATTCAAGTTTAAATGTTACCTCACAGGTGGCATTTTTACCAAGAAAAAAAATCACATGAATTTTAGCTTTTATTTGTGGCTTAATGCATTTACAATAAATGTACACCATACCTGTGATCAGTAATTTTTACTCTAAATCAACTGCATAGTTTTTACTTAAATATGTTCTCATAGTTCCATCAGTTATTTTAAAATCAATTTATTAAAGTATAATTTGCTAACTATAAAATGTACTCTTTTAAAACTACAATCTGAATTTTTGACAAGTATATTCTCTGGTAACTACAACTCCAATCAAGACATAGAACATCTCCACCCCTGTCCCCTCATTTCTAGTTCTCCTTTGTTCTCATGGTGCTTCCCTGGTGGCTCAGAGGTTAAAGCTTCTGCCTCTGATGCGGGAGACCTAGGTTTGATCCCTGGGTCGGGAAGATCCCCTAGAGAAGGAAATGGTAACCCACTCCAGTATTCTTGCCTGGAGAATCCCATGGACAGAGAAACCTGGTAGGCTACAGTCCACGGGGTCGCAAGGAGTCGGACATGACTGAGCGACTTCACTTCACTTCACTTTGTTCTTATACCACTCACCTTTGCCCACATGACCACTCTGATTCCTAGCACAGCAGAAGAGAATATGCACTCTTTAACATTTGGTTTCTTTCTACCTGGGCTTCCCTTGTAGCTCAGTCAGTAAAGAATCTGCCTGCAGTGCAGGAGGCCAGGGTTCAATCCCTGGGTTGGGAAGATCCCCTGGAGAAGGAAATGGCAACCCACTCCAGTATCCCTGCCTGGAAAATCCCATGGACAGAGGAGCCTGGTGGGCTGCATAATGCTTCTAGCTACATAAGCTACTGCTTGGAGATAGCTTTTTTTTCTTTTTATTGTTGAGAAGTATTCCACTGTATGAATATACTACAATTTGTTTATCCATTAACTCTTAGAACTAGCTTTTTTCTTGGTAAATTAGAATGTGAGGAGTCCAAAATAAAGAAAAGGGAAATAATCCCAGTGCTACTTTCACTGAAGGAGCCTTCTCTTCCTTGATGCTCACAGTCCTTTTCTCCTGTGCTCAAACTCACACTGAGCAAACCAGGAAGACGGCTATGACACACACAACCTAGTGATTAAGACCCAGACTTTGGACTAGATTTAAATCCTTAATCCACAACTTAGTTAGAAGACCTTGAATAAGCTTCTTCTACTCTGTGATACTCAATTTTCTCATCTATGAAATAGCAGGGGTTGGTAGCAGCTAACTTATGGAGTTACTGTAGAGATTAAATGAGGCAAAGCATGTCAGCTTCCTAAGCACACAATACCTGTTATCTTTATACTATATTAAAATGCTATCTTAGATCCTCATAATAACTCCAGAAGACAAATGAGACATTCAGCTGCTTTCCTGGTTTACACAGTGTGGGATCTTAGCCCAGGAGAAAAGAACTACAGTGAGTGTGAAGTCAGGGAAGCCTATACTGAAAATAAGACAGGGGAAGTAATCTGCTCATTCTACACTTACTCTGGAATTTCAAGTAATCAACTTGTAGCTAATCTAATGTAGAACAGTCATCTAGCATGATTAGTACCTGCTGAATAGCCCCACTCAGCTTTCTCTCCTCCCGTTTCTTCCCTCCTTGCTGCCCAGGGAGGCTGATCTCTATGGGTTGATTCCCTTGGCCCCTGGCTTTTGACTGGGTTTGGCTGACGGAAAGCAGTAGCAGGAAACCCAGAAGAGAGAGTGTGTTTAAGGTTCCCTTTGTTCCCAACTCCCCCTTAATGGAGATGCCACTGGTCTGCTGAGTCCTACCAACCAGTCAAAGGTCAAAAGTCAGCAGTTCTACTCAATCATCTCTATCTCAAGTCCTTCCCCTGCCCTTTTAGGCTCTGGGGTGGTAAATGTGCTCTGGTTGTTACTGATCCCAATATATTGTACTTTCCTTCACATGCTCCCTACACCTACACCCCATCCATTCACCCTCCTTTTGCATATAAATCATTCATTATGGCCTCTCCTTAAATTACACAATTTGAGCATGCAGTGTTTCTTAAGAGAACTTAAGAAACAAAACAACCCACGGATACAATGTGCTTCATTCCCTCTGAATGAAGAAAGGAAAAGGAACCATGTTGAGCATCTATGAGCAAGACAATCTACATCAATGTGTATTAACTAACACAGAATGCAGAAATATGAGACAATAGTCCTGATTTTAGTAACAGCAGTTAGTCTTTTCTCTCTCTTGGTTAGTCTAACTAAAGGTTTACTAGTTTTTAAGCAGCTTTTTATGAGACCAAATTTGGTTTTGCTGATTTTCTCTATTGCTTTTCTATTGTCTATTTCATTTAATTTTGCTTGAAAAGTTTTAGATTTCCTTCTTCCCGCTTGCTTTGAATTTAGTATTTTTCGTGAGGTAGATTAGGCTATTAATTTGAGATCTTCCTCCTTCTCCTTCTTTTTTAAACACAGGCATTTACCAAAACATATATTTCCCTTTAAGTAAGCTTTAGGTGCATATTTAAATGTAGGTATGTTGCATTTTCATTGATCTCCAAACAGCTTACAATTTTCCTTGTAATTTCTCTTTTGATATAATGATTATTTTGGACTGTGTTAATTCTATATACTTGTGAATATCTTAAATGTCCTTCTGTTATTAATACCTAATTGCATTTCATTATAGTTAAAGACAAACACTTTGCATGATTTTAATTACTTTAAATTTATGAGATCTGTTTTATGACCCAACATATGGTCTATAAGAGAGAATATTTCATACGCACTTGAAAAAAATGCATGTTTCTATTGCTATTGGGTAGAATGTTCTGTTTGATGTGTTAGGCTTAGTTCATCGAAGAAGAAACATTTAAACAAATAAAAAGTTGCCAGACTGTAAAATAGAATAAAGTATTAAAAGGAAATAAATAAATAAATAAAATAAAATACTAAAAAAAAAAAAGTTGCCAGAGAGGCAAAAGGAAATACTATATCATTACCATGAGTTTGAAAGCCCTATCACTTGTCATTAATAGAACTCCAACAAAACAAAAATCTTATTGAGTTCTAGTTGGAAATTTTTACTTGCTAACATCTCTGAGCTTTGGGTCACTCACTGCATGTTAAAAAGGAGAATCAGTAGGTTACGTATTTTCTCACCAGACTGGCATTTTGTCTTTGAGCTTATTCAGAAATTAAAAGAGAATTAAGTTTATTTCATTACAAATCTGTTTAGATTCTAAATTTTTGTGCTGGCTCCATGTTAGAAAACAGATTGTTTTCACCTTTTTGAAACTTTCTTTACAATCATTTTGTTTAACTGTTCCCAAAGGGCACTTAATAATACCTTGAACTCCCACGGTATCTAGTGTTGGGTCCCCCAGAAAGCACTCAATAAATTCTGCATGGAGCTGGCAAGAATTTATGATGTTCCGTTTAAGGAGTTTAAGTGTGGGGGGAGATGTGCTTAAGCTTTGGTACGACTTCAGAGCCCCTTTTCTAATGTAATCTTATTTGATATCCTGTTTCTGACTCTGCTTCCTGTCAGCCAAGTCATATCATCTGAGCAACTTCTGCCTCTTTGTACCAAGGCTGTTTGTCTTTAATGACAGCAGGGCTCTCCAAAATGTGCTTAACGAGGTGAAACACGACCAGTTAGTTACCAGTGTTCAAAACAAGGTCTTAAAATGGAAGAATAGTGACTCCTTGGGACTCCCTCAATTTCATCAATGTCCATCCCAATGCACTAATGGACTGAGGCAGGACATGTGTCAGGACAGGACTGCCAAAAGGCAAGGCACGTGTTACAAAATATTTGTATTTATTGCTTTTGTAAATTCTAGATTAAATGAAGGAATAAAAGAACACTTCCATTTCTCAGATCATTGTCCAGAAGTATGAAGGAGCAGAAGGGGATGACAGAGGATGAGATGGCTGGATGGCATCACTGACTCGATGGACATGAGTCTGAGGGAACTCCGGGAGTTGGTGATGGACAGGGAGGTCCTGCGTGCTGCGATTCATGAGGTCGCAAAGAGTCAGACACGACTGAGTGACTGAACTGAACTGAACTGAAAGTACGAAAAGCCTGAGACTGCAAAACTATAAGAGCTTTTGAGTCCTATGGGTTTGATGCATGTTCTTCATTAGAGCAGAAAAAAAAAANCAAAGAGTCAGACACGACTGAGTGACTGAACTGAACTGAACTGAAAGTACGAAAAGCCTGAGACTGCAAAACTATAAGAGCTTTTGAGTCCTATGGGTTTGATGCATGTTCTTCATTAGAGCAGAAAAAAAAAAATTACTAAGCTTGCATGCTGATTGTATTAGAGAGAACCTATATTGAGTGGAGGAGTTTAAGAATAAACGAACACTTAATATGAATAACATAAAGGAGTTTGCCCATGGTTGGCTTAATGACCATTAAATTTCTTAGGTACCTTTCTACTGTGAAGATTCTTACTCCATCAAAACAAGCATTTNTCTTTTAGATTTCATGATCTAGCAATCCCACTCCTGTGCATATATCTGAAGAAAACCATAATTCAAAAAGATACACGTACCCCAGTGTTCACTGCTGAATTATTTACAATAGCCAGGACATGGAAGCAACCTAAATGTCCACTGATGGATGAATGGATAAAGAAGATGTGGTATATACGTGCAATGGAATATTACACGACCATAAAAAATAATGAAATAACTCCATGTGCAGAGACATGGATAGACCCAGAGCCTGTCATACTGAGTAGAGTACGTGAAAGACAAATATCATATGATAGCGCTTATGTGTGGACCCTTCTCTTTTATGATCCCTAACCCTCACCCCTTAGGCAACGAGTCTTACTGTGGCCTGATCCTCAGTCTTTCTCTAATTTGGTCCCTCGCTTCATCTTATCACACTGACTAGACCACACTGAGACCCTCGATAGTCTGTGTGGGGTTCTGTCTACTTCTTAGGTTTTTTTTTTTATCTCCTATTCAGATAATGATTTTGTCACTTCTTAATTTAGAAACTTTGAGGTGGCCTTGTACTGCCTAAAACAATATTCCCCCACTATGGGGGAGGCATATCCCAGTGCACAGAAACCATGCTAAATACCCATGATTTTAAGAACAAGCAAGCTTCTCACTTTTCAACTCTTTCTTCTTCTTAATTTAAGAACTCTCAGTTAGGTGCTACAATGACTTTAACTACTCCCCCAAACTTACAAACTCCTTTCAGAATAATGAGACTGTGGGCTTTCACCTCAGAGACTTTCATAAGCAAAGAGTTCACAGAAACGCTTTATTTCTATCCCATTTTAACGATGTCCTTGAATTTACTATGACACTCATTTTCCACTTATGACACAGACCTAAAGTTTCTCTTAAAAACAAATATGCTAAAAATAAGTGGTCTTAGAAAAACAGCTTTAAAATAATAATACAAGTGGTTTACACGTAAAACAAAAATGGCAGCGAAAACTTTACATGTACCCATGTTGCAGAAATAATACTTGAACAACTAAGTTTCGACGAACCTTTTACTTTCAGGATAGTAGCTAAATTCTTGAGCATTCCTTATTTTCTAATTTATCTTCTCATTTCAGCACCATTATTCCCACAGCACTAACTTTCCTCTGCCTTTCCATTGCTAAACTCACCCTTTCTGGATGTCCCATCTCCTTCTTTCATTCTCCTTCCTTGTGGCGAGTACCCCTGTCCCATAATGCCTTTGCTGCCTTTATGGAAGCTCATCTGCCAAGATTCCCCTCACGTGTTACCTCCTTAGTTCACTTCCTCTGACTTTCCAGCTGGTTGTTGTCCCTTGCTTCTCAGTGCCCTGAGATAGACTTGCCCATACTGAGAGTCAGGCATTTATAAAGCTCTGATTCAACAATTCACTTAAGCATCTGTCTCACCTTCTCTACTGAGAGTCTCTCAAAGTCAAAGACTGCTTATGAGCCAATCTGTTTATAAGAGCCCTCTCTCAAGCACAGCATGTCACAGATATAGGGACCAAGGACTAAACCTTTTAAAAAATGAATAAATGAATGAAGGGAGGAGAGAGGGCGTTGGGTAGGGGGGGACAAAGGTATAAAGGAACATGCTAGACCAAAGATGCAAATACACTACATACATATGAGTCTTGTCACAGTGAGTCACCCTTGCCCACATTTTGGACACACTGAATGTGTTGAATATTTCAAAGACAGTCTTGGTAAAGCTATTGAAGATGTGCTACGTATTATTTTCAAGTATTTCCTAAGTTCGAAGCCAAAATTGCTTCATTTGTAAAATAAAGGGGTTAGACACATGATGGCTAAGACCTGACCCACCTCTAAATTTCTATGACTGTATGGAATGTCTACAAATAACAGGGCTCTTTATTCTGAGTGACTCACTATGAAACACTATAATTCTTCTGGATCCATGTCTTTCAACAGATCCTCACAAATTTATAATTATGAGGCTGAGCTGATTGCTGACACAGAACAACTCTTTGGCTCTTGGGACTGATAAATTAGTATTTTCTTAGGAAGATAATGTACAGTTTGCGATTGCAACGGTGGATCCAATTTTTGAGACTGAACGTCAGTGCTGGCTCCCAAAGTGTCTATTTTACTTCTAAATATGGAGTTATGTGTCCATAGTAGAAAATTAGCTTTAGACATCAAGAAGAGAAAGGGGGTATCTTTATGATAAAATACTGTTTTCTTGCTATTTATTGTTAAAAGGTAAAGGAATACTATTTTCCTTGAGAAACAAAACAATCAGCTTTAGCTATAATTGCCTTAACATGTACACAACAATGCCCTTCACATCTACAGCTACTGGAAACCTAGGCATCTTCAAGGACATGACTTCGAAGTTCTCCAAGAGGCCATTTCCTTCCACTTCTATACCTAAGAGAGGGATATCAATGAAAGATTGGGAGGATCCATGCTAGAGTCAAGTTTCCTTAATCCAGTGTAAATGAAATTCATTGTGGGCTCATTTATCAAAAACACTTCAAGTTCCAAAGAGTGGTGACAGGTGACTTACATCATCTCATGACAAACGAAGAAGGATACAGAGCCTTACTGAAGATTACCTGCTGAGTGCTCTCTCGGAGAAGGCGATGGCACCCACTCCAGTACTCCTGCCTGGAAAATCCCATGGATGGAGGGGCCTGGTAGGCTGCAGTCCATGGGGTCACTAGGAGTCAGACATGACTGAGCGATTTCACTTTCACTTTTCACTGTCATGCATTGGAGAAGGAAATGGTACCCCAGTCCAGTGTTCTTGCCTGGAGAATCCCAGGGATGGGGGAGCCTGGTGGGCTGCCGTCTCTGGGGTCACACAGAGTCGGACCCAACTGAAGCGACTTAGCAGCAGCAGCAGCAGCAGCGGAGTGCTCTCTGTACCATCCATGGGGACTAGTCTAGAACCTGATCTAAGAAACAGTTAACTCTGAATCTGGAGTATTGTGTCAGGCCACGATGTTGGGAAGAGCTGGGGGGAGTGAGGAACACATGTTTCTGGAATGTCCCCATGGAATTGTCTGCTCATCCTTTTCACTAGTGCCACAAACCCTTTATTGAGCATGCTGTGAGCCTGAGGGGAAAGTACAGAGGATTTTCTTATAAAAATATCAACCAAAGATTTATTCACATTGAGATGTTAAAATATTAACGGAAAAGATTCATTGATTTGGTTCACAACTTCCTGAATTTAAGTGGCTGCTGATACCAAGCAGCTGTAGAAAGTGTTAGATTCAGTTTTATAATTCCCAGCCCTGCTCTAAACTGTCAAGACCTGCTCACATCACTTTGTGCCCCATCTGTACACATCTATTTGTTGGGTGAAAACTCATAGGGATACTCAAAATCCCTTACTACCTGGATAGAAAAGATACTTCTTCACCAAAGATTATGTTCTATCATGAAATGTGAAATAATATTTTTACTACTTAAAATCTTTGGACCTTTTAAAAGTATGGTTCCTATAAAAGAGCAATGGGTGATTCCCAAGAAAGTACATGGTTTTAGTTATTCTGTTACTTAAAAGGGCCTCCCAGGTGGTTCAGTGGTAAAGAACCTCCTGCCAGTGCAGCAGACTCAGGTTTGATCCCCAGGTCTGGAAGATTCCCTGGAAAGGGGAATGGCAACTCACGCTTGTATTCTTGCCTGGGAAATCCCATGGACAGAGGAGCCTGGTGGGCTCCACGGGGTCTCAAAGAGTCAGACAGGAAAGCATGTTGACCCTCACTCTGACATGAGCAAAACCTTTTGAGTGAATTAACTCTTGTATCCACTCTAGGCCCATTACCAGGTTTCCTTTTTTTTTTTTTTCTCTTTCAGTGATAAATTGTAGAGAGAGATACACATCCACGCATGGTACAAAGGCTCAGCAAGCAGAGAAGTGTGGAGACGGGGAGAGCTTCAGCATGGTTTCTGGGAAGTGCAGAACCACGCTTACCAGTTTTAACTGAAGGTGGCGATGTTTTACAGTGCTGGTCTGTCAAGGCCAGCAAACATCAAGAGACTGCTCTTGCTAAGAGAACAAGAGGCTCAGGGGGTGGGCAGGGCAGGGGATGGGGGTTGAAAAAGATCCCCATACTCTCCCCTCTACTTGACAGCTCCAACAGATGGCTGGCTCCCAAAATGCCATCAGTAAAGTTTTCTCTGTATGAAGTCACATATCCACGTTAGGAATACAGCTTTAGATTCAAGAAGAGAAAAAGGTGTACACATCTTTAGGATGCAAGAGTGTTCTCCCACTTTCTTTAAACTAAATGTTAAACGAACTCTATTTTTCAGAAAAAAAGTGGTAAGTGTGTGAACTCTGGTCCCATTTTGAGAGGGAAGCACTTAAAGGTCTGGAAGGGTGGAGAAATGGGAGGAAGAACTAGCCTGGCCTGCAGCCCCCTTTTTCACTAGGGTCTGCCCACCTGAGCTGGTGGGGGCCCTACCAGAGCTCTCCATTACAAGGCTGTGGAGAGAACAGGGCAGTCACAGGGAATATAGCAAAGTGCAGACAGACGCTCGTCCTGGAGAAAGCCGAGCAGAGCCACGCGCCCCCCTGTCTACTGCAGCTCAGCACACACTTCTCAAGCACTGTTATAAACTATCAGAAAATAAAAAAAAAACTCTCCAAATGCTGTTTCTTAATTAGAACTTTCCTAAAATGTCCTCCCCATCTTTAAATTGCTAACACAATATGTTGGTGTAAAACCTCCTATGTTTCTGACTACAAGGCAAGTGTATGATTTCACTAGATGTTTTCACAGCAACTGCAGAGGGTGATTGGTGCCTCTGTTCTTTTCACTTGAAAATAAATGAGAACTCAGAGAATCATAAGCGTTATGTGGAAAATTACACGCTAGCTGACTGCTCAACAAGATCTGAGATTCCCGGACTTCAACTTTCTTTCCATAATACCATAGTACTGCCTTATCAAAATGAAAAGCACCCCCTAAACATGCGATTCACATTTTTTCAAAAAAAATCTATTTGGGTCACATGTGGGCAATGGAATCCTAGACACCAGTAGTAAAGCCTGGTTGTACTCATTTCAAATTCACTTTAGTCTAAATCCCAAACTGTACACTCTGTCTATAGATTTTGGTAACCACTGACTATGAAGTAACATTAGTAAAATGGCTTTTAATAACAAGTTTTCTTAGAAACAGTTGAGTGGAAGAGTTTCCCTACTTTGTTTATCTTTAGTGGCATCAGCGTAAATTTAGAGTCATCTTATCACCGAGAATTAGTTCTGAATTCAGCTGCCAATTCCTTCAACTGGTTAAAGGTAGCAATTTCTTTGCAATATAAGCAAGAGATACAAGAATAGAATAACACTTATTCAGAAGTGCTAAAGTAACTGGTAGAATGTTAAAAGCTTCTTACAGGGTCCATTCCTTCTACAAACATCTGTTGAATGTTCTCTGTGTGCATGGTTCTAGGGGTACAGAGGGGAATGAAACAGACACAATCATCATCAGCAGAGGGCAAGTCGACAGGCAGGCAAGTATACAGATGAATGAGAAATTACAAAATGCAAATCGCTCTGGTGGAACAAAGAACAGATGAGAAGCCTCATCATGGCAATGATACGTTCTAAGCCAAGACCTGAGGATGGGAAGACAATTACTTGAGGCTAAGATGAGAATTACAATTCTCATCTTTCCTGAGGGGAAAATCCAGGATAAAAGATGATTTTGTGGAGATCTGGGTAGAAGGAAGCCCATCCTCAAATGTCTGATGCAGGACAGAATCTGGCAGGTTTCACAGTTCTCATATCTAGAGCAGAGTGAGCCAGGGTGAAGGAGAGTAAGGATGAAGCTAGGCAAGGTTGTCAGGGGCCAACTCATTTGAGGGTTTTATTGACCACAAAAAGGAGTTTGGTTTATATTTTAGGTGAAATGGGGGGTCCTTAGGGGGGTTCCACAGAGAATAAAAGGGTCTGTTTTGCATTTTTTTACACTTTTATTTATTTATTTGTATATTGGCTGTGCTGGGTCTTCCCCGCTTTGCTAGAACAGGCGCTATTCTTTGTCGTCGCAGTCCTCAGACTTCTCATTGTGGGGGCTTCCCTTGTGGAACAAGGGCTCTAGGCACACAGGCTTCAGTAGCTGTAGCACACAGCCTTCGGAGAAGGCAATGGCACCCACTCCAGTGCTCTTGCCTGGAGAATCCCATGGACGGAGGAGCCTGGTGGGCTGCCGTCTACGGGGTCACACAGAGTCGGACACGACTGAAGCGACTGAGCAGCAGCAGCACACAGGCTTGGCAGCTGGAGCTCACTGGTTCAGTTGCTCTGTGGCATTTGGGATCTTCTTGGACCAGGATTGAATCCTTGTCTCCTGCATTGGCAGGCAGATTCTTATCCACTATCTACCAGGGAAGTCCAACTTTATATTTAAAAATACACCTTTGTGCCTACTTGGAAATGTGGGATGGAAACGTGGGATGGTAGAATTGACGAAAGAAGTGAGACTAGTTGATGGTTGTTAACTCAGATGAAATGTATGGGTGGCTTAAGTCAGTGCTTCTCAAACTTGAGGGCTTCCCTTGTGGCTCAGCTCGTAAAGAATCCATCTGCAATGTGGGAGACCTGGCTTCTATCACTGGGTTGGGAAGATCCTCTGGTGAAGGGAACAGCTACCCACTCCAGCATTCTGGCCTGGAGAATTCCATGCATTGTATAGTCCATGGGGTCCGGTCACAAAGAGTCAGAAATGACTGAGTGACTTTCACTTTCACCTTCTCAAACTTGCATCTGCACAAAGGATTGGCATGGAGAGCTTGGTAGGATGCAGATTCTGATGTGGGAGTCTGGAGTAGGGCCGAGTCGGAATTTCTAACAGGCTTACAGGTGGTGCTGACCGTGCTGGTTCTGGCTCCAGATCGCACTGTGAGACACAGGGCCTGAGCAATCAGTGCCATGGAAGGGTCTGGATTTTTGTAGATGATTCTTTACTCCCTCTGAGAATCCTTCAACTCTGAGATTCTAGTATCCTGTTTCTATTACATGACTTTCAAATTTTTTTCTTAGGAGAAGAGTCAGGGCAAAGGAGCTAAGTGGACAAAGCATGTCCATTCATTTTAAATAGGAAGAAAGAGCCCATTGGGAGACAAAAGAAAAAGGATAAGCTCTTGGCCAGAAGTGGGGTGCTCTCTGAGATGCTGAGCAACTCCAAAGTCAGTAATGATGCTCCCCTCCCCAGTCATGCCATTGCCTTGATTGGGAAGGTGGGGCAGGGAAAATCCCTCCTCCCTTATGACGGAGTGACTTCTGAGGAGGAAGTCACCTGGACGCTGCACAAGGTCAACAGTACTCAGGTTCTGTTCCAGTTTTCCCTTGACCGTGGGCTTCATTTCTTCCCCTCCCTCCCTCCATGATGCTTATCTCCCTGAGTTCTCACCCTTCCTTACTGGGATTCCCTTGAACTCATTTCTACCAAGAGGAGATTTCTCCACCAGTTTTGAGTTCAGTAAAACCAAAATATGGGGAGGTGACTGGGTCTCTGCCCTGAAGTTTTCTCCCTCTCTGACACTGCCTCATTCCTGACTTTCTTAACTGCACAACGTTCTAGACAATCAGGGAGCTGCAGGGCTTATATCCATGGCTAAGCAAAGGGAAGAAATGTTCAAGTAAAGAGGAGGAAAAAGATGCAGTGTATTTAATCTCTGCCACTGCCAGCCCTTTACATTATTTTTGACAAGAGTTTTATTTTTAACTTCTCTATCACCCCCCTGTTCCTATCTTTCCCTGTACTGACTTCATACTCTTTCTTTCAGAAACATAAGCTAAATATGGGGTTATGTGTTAATCCGTAAGTGTTAACGGATTAAAAGCAGACAGAGGGGGCAAGTTCTGTTTTCCTAAGATCTGTGGTACATTCAAAGTGATGGCCATACACATTTTGTAACAGCAGAAAAAAGCAGTGGATAAAATGGCCCTTACATCATGGTGACAACCATACAAAAAAATACACCTTATGAAAAAATGCTAGAAAGAAATATAGTGATTTTGTTTTGGTGGCATGGTTAATTGTAGCTTTTACTTACCATTTTAAAAGTGAATTATGTCACCTTTATAATTATAATTTTGTTAAAGAAAAATTAAAAATGACTAACATGCTCACCTATATGCTTTACTATATATAAATTTTTACTGTGGTTAAACAAGACATTTGTCATAAATATCAGATTCTTTGCTGTATCAGGTTGAAGTGTTCATTTTCTTGCCTGAGATCTTAAAAAATCTGTTTCCCAATTCTTTGAGTTCATTTTATATTAGATCATGTAAAATGGATTAGTCAGCAGGCTTTCAATTTAAACTTCTGTACCAACTTTCATTTTCATGCTTTCAGAATGAAACCTTAAATAATATATAAACAGGAGGTTTATATATTTAGCATAGTTAGCTATACCACAGCAGCACTCAGAGGATAAATTTCATGTCAATGTATTATTTTTGGTGCTAGCCAAAATCCTTGAAAAATGTTATAAAACCATGGATTTTCAAATGTTCAGGTTTTTTTTTTTTTCACAAAATTTGCATGCACAAGGGCTAAAAATATAGCAAATTCATAAGGTTTCTAAATAAACATCCAAAATGACTTTTTACCAGATACTAACTTTAAAAAGTATGATTTTTCTTTACTCATTATCATACCAGTGTTCTTCTCTACTATTTAGGTATTGAAATCCTTTCAGTGTCTCTTCTCAAACCTCCCCCCCACCCCCCACACACAAGGCCATTTATTACTGTTACATAACCAAGTTTCCCAACCTTAGCACAAGTAAGTTCTCAGATGCAAAACTGCATTAATATTTATCTGCCTTCTTTCATAAGAAAATTATACGAGCAGAGCAGATACATACTTGTAAGAATCATGAGACATTTAAACCATGAATTGAAACAAATGTGTATTTGAGTGTCCAATTAATTAAAAGAAACTCGAAGTCAATGAAATTGAATACATTTGATTTGAATACCATATGTTGATTTAATGCATTTAATCCTCATATGGAGGAAATGGAGAGCAGAGTTAACACTCCCTGTTAACACTCCCTTGTTCTGTGGTCCTTCCCTACATGAGGAACAGGTATTAAACAAAGAAAACATGCAAATATTTTACAAATAACTCTCTCTTATAGGTGAAAAATTTTCAGACATAACATGCTTGGTGCCAATCCTTGCCTCACACCACTAGCCACGTGTGGTTCCTCAGACTGTGACTGCTCTTCAGCTGTTAAACTTCATAGGGGCTCTGCAGTCAGTAGACTTGCCTTCAAATGCAGAACTCTGGGCAAAGTATTTGCTCTCTCTGAGTCTCAGTTGTCTAGTCAATAAAATGGGCATTTATTTTCCTTATCAATAAAAAGAACATTAGTATAGTCTTTCTTGTGAGAATTATTTTGAAAGTAAAAGTGTAAAGTGTTAGTTGATCAGTCGTGTGCAAATCTCTGCAACCCTATGGACTGTAGTCAATCAGGCTCCTCTGTCCATGGAGTTCTCCATGTAAGAATACTGGAGTGGAGTGGGTTGCCATTCCTTTCTGCAGGGGATCTTCCTGACCCCGGGATCAAACCTGGGTCTCCTCATCACAGGCATATTCTTTACTGTCTGAGCCACCAGGGAATTATTCTGAGGACAGCTAAGCTGTGTATAGAAGACCTTGCCTAACACCTGGTACTCCAAGCACCTCAGATATAACTGAGAGAGCTCAATAATACCTGCACAGCTCTCAAAACACCAAAGTTTGTTCTCAGGCATCTAAGCCCTAGTTTTTCTTCTTCCTCCTGCCTTCCTCTAGTATCTGTGATTTCTTCACACTTCTTTTCAAACCTTCTTTTGCTGACAAAAATTCTATTTAGTCATAAAGTGGCTCAGACTGTAAAGAATCTGCCTATGACGTGGGAGACCTGGGTTCGACATCTGGGTTGGGAAGATCCCCAGAAGGAGCACAGTTGACAGTATTACCCTTTCAGGGAAAATACAGATTTTAATAGGAATCCATGCCTTTGGCTATGGGAGGGCACTCAGAGCAGACTCGTGGTGTCAGTGAGCAAATGGAAGGTGCAGGGAACCTGCCCCAGACCTCTGGCAGCACTCGGCTATTTGCATTTTCAGAGTTCATGTGGAGCTGGCCCAGGGCCCAGGGATGAAAAGTGGGTAACCCTGGGCTATGTCTCGTGGAGAAGCTTTCGAGGGCACCCAACAGGGTTCATCTGAACTCCTGCTCTTCTCAGAACACCTGGAAAAACAGGCAGCAAGGACAGGCACTGGTCGCGCCTCTGCAGCCCACTAGGGGGGCAGGAAAGGTGTGTGCTAAGTTCTGAGGCTGATCAGTGGGGCTGACAGGTTCTGATCTGATCATATGTGGGGAGGCCTCAGCTGCAGGTCTGGGTGCCCCACTTTTAAGAGGGATGCTGATAAATGAAACATCCACAAGAAAGCAAGAAGCCTAAGCAGGATACACTCAAAGCTGGGGAGGGAAATTTTAGTTTGGAGAAGACAAAACCAAGGCTGACTGCCATCTCCAAACACAGTGGCAGCATTCCTGCCCAGGAGGAATGGTCCTTCTCTAAGGTTCCAAAGGAAAAAATCAGGTATCAGGATGGACATCTGAGTGCTGCTGATTTCGGCTGAACAAAAATTAACCACTGATTTTGGCTGAACGAAAACTAATCTCTATGAATAGGTGGCTTTGTGAGATTGTGAGCTCCCTGTCACTAACATGATGGAGTATAGGCTTGGATGATCCCATCAGCATAGTAACCATCTCTTTCTAAGATCTGATGGATTTGGGACTACATTAGTATTATTTTTAGCCTTTTAAAAACTCACTTATAAATAACCAAAACATTTTTCATTTAAATTTACAGAAGAGTTGAAAGAATAAAAAAAGTACAAAGAACACATGTATACTCTTTACCCACATCCATCAACTGTCAACATTGTACCCATCTACTTTTATTATCTGCTCTTTCTCACTTTCTCTCCTTTTTAAACTACATGGTTTTTAGGGATCTTTCTTTGAGAGTTATGACTCTAGGCTTCCTTCCAGGTAATAGGAATTTAGAAAAATTGGGATTCTGTTGGCAGTGCTCTTAAGAGGTCTTAGCATAAAACCAGAACTCCACGTTCCTTGACTCACAGGGCCTGTACAGTTTGACCCTCCCTGAATGGCTCCCTGGCCTCATCCTTGTTTTGATCGCCCCCGCACCCCTCCACAGCCACACTGGTTTTCTTCTGCATCCACTAAGCTGATTTCTGACTCAGAGGCGCTGCACTTGCGAGTTCCTCTGACTTGAATGCTCTCCACTGGCTTTCCCATGGCTGGGCCCTAAGAACACACTCCCTGATCCCCAAACTCTTCTCTCTTCCCCACTATAAGTTAATTTGTCACAAGCCTCGCATCACTTCATCACTATTGGGAATGATCTGGTTTATGTATTCATTTGCTTGCCTTTGTCTGTCGCCCCCCAGGATCTAAGAGCTTTGAGAACAGGGCCTTGTCTATACCTTGTTTATTGCCTTGTCTTCAGTGCACAGGACAGAAAATACACAAGTTACTTGAGGAATGAATAAATAAAAGAACGAGTGGCTCCAATAACATCTATCTTATCAAAGACTTGTTAATACCAGGATGGACGTTACTTTTTGACAGCTTACACAGAAAGTGCCTAACAGACTTAAAGGTAAAGAGACACATCTCTATTGGGTGGGGTATGTTCACAGTCACTAGAAGTTTAGGGGAAAGTTCCCCCCTCCAGAAGACAAGGTCTTTTCTCAGGAGCCAATGTGTCTTCTGCTGCCATGGGTTCAAAAAGATTATCATAACAATGGAGATCTGCAAGAGCTCCTGGAGCCAACTCCTAGGTTTTTGAAACAAGAACGACCTGGGGCTGGGGTAGGGGGCAGTGCGGGGAGCTGGGGACTATTTCTATATCTGAATGCCCAGGGAACTCACTGAGACTGGCTTAGTTCTTTCAGAAAGGGAAGGTGAAAACTTTACTATATTGAGATTTCTTTCAAAGGAGTTCACACAGATAATTCTACAGTAGTGCTTTGCAGAGATTGATTTTTCGTGTGTTTCTTTTTCTAAGATTGCTCTTGCTCTATTAGGAAGTGTTTTACCAGCCTCCAAATGGTCCATCAAGTTGGAGGTGTACATGTGATTCCATTAAAGAGGCCTGAGTTTTTCCCTCAAACATTCATTTCTTGTCAGGTCTAATAATTGGTGATTACCTTGAGCATCGGATGTTTGCTCTGGGTGAGTCTGAAGGCATCTGAACTTGAAATTGGCCTCCTTCTCAACCACAGAAGAAATCTATAACATTGCCTTATTGTGGAAGTGGCTACAAGTAAAATGATCTGGAGAAAAATGGAATAAATCACCCCCAGGAAAATTATTTTTAAAAGCTTCGGTTAATTCACTTGGTAAGCAAGAGAAACTATTTAACAGAGAACAAATTTTCCACTTCAATGGTGAGGGAAAATGCTAGCTTTTAAAGTTTTAAAATATCCTGAAATTGAGTTACTATCCCTAAGTCTAGCTATCTGATAGTATAAGGAATGTAGAAGAGAACAGACTCCAGAGACAGACTTCCTGGAGTTTGAATCTCAGCTCCATAATGTAATTGCTGTGTGACTCTGGGCAAGATAATTAACTTCTCTGCTCCGTGCCTCAGTTTGCCCATCTATATAATAAAAACATCCTAATGGTACTTAGTTCACAAGGATTTTAGGATTGAGTCAATACAAGTAAAGGGCTTACGGCTGTACCTGGGACACTAAGCACTACTGAAGTGTTTGCTATTAAGTCTTCTTTCTTACTCTCCATCTTCAACTTAAAAAAAAAAAAAGAAAATCTTGTATCTCCCAAGTACCTTCAGATACATCACCTAATTTTGATACTAACAGCAGCCTAGTAACACTGGCAGAAAAAGTTTCTTCTTTATTTTATAGATAATGAGTCACAGGCTCAAGGTCGGATAGAGGGTAAAGGGCTGAATGCTGACTCAGATGGAGGTCTTGGACTCTGAGGCTGGGGGCCTGTCCACTGAATCTGATGCCTTTGTCACTGATCACAGGGTTCAACTCTGAGAATCTGGTGATGGCTTTTAAGGAGGCACATTATGATAAGTCTTGTGAGCAAAGCCCCTGTTAACTCCATAGAAACTTGAGTGTGCTTGAAATTAAAAAAAAAAAATTAATAGAGTTAAGTGAAAACTTTCATTTGCACTTCAAACTATCTTCTATGATGATTCTGATCCAGACAATGAAACATTACTTTCATTCACACAGAAAAACACAGAGATAAACAAACCTAGATAGATGAATTATTTTTCCCACCTCATCTAAACAAACTGTCGATAGTAAACAAATGATCCAGAAGAAAAGTAAATAAGCTTTGTACAGTCGTTTCAGTTCAAAAGGCCTAGAATTCTCATAGCTGTATAGGTAGGACTATCTATTTATTTTCAAATGTGATGCACCTAACTCAAGTATTATCTTAAGTCTTACATCATCTGTGGTTCTTAGGATTCTAGTTACTATCAGAGGTCCCGCTTTGGCAAGGTTAATGGTGATGCCTTAGAGTAATTAGTTGGAAAAATAACAAACATCATTTCATAGTTTAATGCTATGGTATCATTCCCATCAATATCCTTTTTTATTTTCATTTTTGCCCATCACAGAGAGAAAAGCAGAGAGGTTTAATTTGATTTTCAGAAGGAAAAACAATCCTGAATGTACTTTTATTTTGGTCGAGGGTGGGGGGCGGTGCAAGGAGAAAAGGTCAGCCAGCTGGTTTTCATCTATATGCCATAATTCTCTGTTTAGTTTACACTATTAAACTCCAAAGCTTTGCTTTAATCTTAACTGTTACAGTATGCCTTACTGCAGATTCTATCATGTCGCATCCCTGATAGGATTTCAGACTTTGGCAAAGCACCATCCCCCAAGTTGGTCCTTGCCATCTGGGTAGTAAACGTATCCAACATTTTTTCATTGGCGCCTGCATCATTATGTTTTGTCACCAATGGTTTCTCGGGTTTGCAGTAAATTGCTGCGTATACTGTGGTTTGGAGCTGCCGCGATGATCGCCTACATTTATTTGTATACAACTGGGTCCTCATCAGGGCCTCCCTGTCCAGTTAGTCTCTGGAGGATGACCTAACATCTGTTTGTTGGAGGTGGGTGGTGAATGGAGAAGCCATAAAAGAAGAGAACAGAAAGCAGGAGCAACCAATTTGATGGGGGAAGAGATTCCAGGAGGAGTCCCCCATACTCCAAAAGGCAGGTTAAAAAGAGATGAGTGAAACTTACCTGATCTGTCTTCGCTTTGCGAATCACATCTTCGGCACAGTTCCGGGATGGTCTTGAGTGATGTGACTGAATACTGAACAGGAAGCCAGAGGAAAAAGAGTATAAAGTAACAATTTAAAACAAGAGCATTACATTCACTCAACTGGCCAGAAAACCAAAACACAAGAAGTGATACTTGAGTACAACATGTATGTCCAGAAAGCCTAAGTTTACACTAAATGGGCTGCTTGGTGATCTGGCTGTAGCCCAGACTCTACCTATAAACATGTAAGTAGATGCAGATTAAAAGAGGCCTGGACAGTCCTTTAACAAATGAGGAGGGGAGTAGCCAGCAGATATTCTATTTCTTCTGCTACTTGTGGAAGATGGATTTTTCTGAACCTTGACAGCTTCCAGAAGATGGCCATAATATTTGCACTCTGAATCGTTAAGAGTGAATCTATGTGTGGGAAAAAAAAAAAGTCAAGAGGAGGAGCACCCAGCTTCCTACAGCATCCAGGGTAGCCAGGAGCCATCTCTCCTGGACTACAGACATGTCCCTAATGCTGCCACAAATCATACTGCGATTTCCATGGGAAATATCAGGATAATGCTATGAAAAGCGAGAAGAGCACGGTTCTGTTGGAAAGCTCATCTGTTTCATGGACAGATTAGTCTATGAAAGAAACCACCCTGCAGGCTCAGTCCCAGCACCAACTCAGGGGCTGCTATCAGGATGATAGATTATGACATAAAGGGGCATAAAATCAGAGGAGCTACAACAAATGTAAAATCAATAGTTATGATGTATAGAAATGAGATTTGATGCCAATCAATCTTTCTTTGGAGAAGGGTGTTTTAAAACAATGTAAATAGGATGAACTCTTTCTTTAATCAAAGGCCAAGTCAGGGACAGTCTTCAATCATACTTTAATTCATAATATATAGCTTCCAAAAAATAGTTTACTCTGTACCTTTAAGAATGATGCTCTTATGTAAATGAGCATGGATTCTGAATGACTTCACGTTGCAAAACTTGGGGGGGGGATTGAGAAAAACAAAAACATTTAATCTAAAAGAAAAATGATCACGAGAAACTCATTAGGATTACAAGTGAGGGATGTGTAATTGGGACACATTTGTTTATAGGAAGGTGCTTCAGTTAGCTTGATGTTGATGGATGAAGCAGTGTCTACACTGAGCTCCCCCCTGTCCCACTCCTGCACTTTCCATGCAGTATCAGGACAGCAAGACAGAGGGAGGGGCATTTGGAGCTATTGTCAGTTTGCCAATTGCACATCACAAACAAATTAAGTTTTCAGTACTTCCAAGTGAAAAATGAAATCTCAGATGACTAATTAGAGAAATGACTCTTACCTGTCTGATGCAATAACATCCTGTTTAGGTTGGCTATTCCTCAGAGACTACAGGTGTTTTAGCAAACCCATTCACATACTCCAGGGAAGGAGGATGGCCTCTTAAGCCAGAAATGCACTCCAAGAAAGTTTTTCCTCTTTCACGTTAATTTCTTTGGGAGTGGGAGGTAACACAGGTACAGAAGCATTTTTCTTGTTACTAATAAGTTACCTTCTGTTTCTGGCCAAGTACAAGCTCTCTAAGGAAATCTGGTAGCTTCCTGAGGCCAGCTGGTACAGGTTAAATAATTACACAGTCTGTGATTCAATTAAAACTGGGCCTTTTGTTTCAGCTGCCATCAACCCCATGAAAGCACCCTTTGGCAGTCTTACCCTCTCTCTCTTTTTTCCCTTTTCTTCCAAGGCAAAATCTCAGACAGGAAATTTCAGACTGATCATGTTTAAATATAGTTAATGGTAAATTCAATAAGTTGCTCAGGGGGCCTAATGATAAGTATTTGATTAAACTGGGTGTGCTGCTATCTGCATTTCCAGCCACATGCATCCTAACTGCCACCTCCCACCCCACATCAGAAATGCCAGAACCTATGATTTATTAGCTGCACCTTCAGCTCCTCCAGTGTGATTGCAATGTACCGTCAGCTCCTCTGATGTGATTGCAAAGGTCCACAGTATGCAATCACTTTTAATTTGACGAGGTTTCCATTTCAACAGCCCACAGGATGCCTGGTTGGTAAAGGGACTGAGCTCC
>SJYW01042047.1:257449-305337 GCA_006410735.1 Raphicerus campestris | reverse complement strand
ATAGGCAGATGATACCACTCTAATGGCAGAAAATCAAGAGGAACTAAAGAGCTTCTTGATGAGGGTGAAAGAGGAGGGTGAAAAAATTGGTTTAAAATGCAGCATTCAAAAACTAAGATCGTGGCATCTGGTCCCCTTACTTTATGACAAATAGATGGGGAAAAAGTAGAAATGGTGACAGATTTTCTTTTCTTAGGCTCTAAAATCACTATGGACAGTGACTGCAGCCATGAAATTAAAAGATGCTTGCCCCTTGGAAGAAAAGCTATGACAAACCTAAATAGCCTATTAGAAGGCAGAGACATCACTTTGCTGACAAAGTTCCATATAGTCAAAGCTATGGTTTTTCCAGTAGTCGTGTACTGATATAAGAGTTGGACCATAAAGAAGACTGAGTGCTGAAGAACTGATGCTTTTGAATTGTGGTGCTGGAGAAGACTCTGCAAGAGTCCCATGGACAGCAAGGAGATCAAACCAGGTAATCCTAAAGGAAATAATATCTGAATATTCATTGGAAGGACTGATGCTGAAGCTGAAGCACCCAAACTTTGGCCACCTGATGTGAAGAGCTGACTCATTGGAAAAGACCCTAATGCTGGGAAAGATTGAAGGCAGGAAGAGAAGGGGGCAACAGAGGATAAGATGGTTAGATGTCATCACTGACTCAATGGACATGAGTTTGAACAAACTCTGAGAGATAGTGTAGGACAGGGAAGCCTGGTGTGCCACAGTCCATAGGGTCACAAAGACACAGGATTGGACATGACTTGGTGACTAAACAAATGCCATGTGTGCATGCTCAGTCGCGTCCAACTCTTTGTGACCCCATGGATGTAGCCCACCAGGCTCCTCTGTCCATGGGATTTCCCAGGCAAGAATACTGGAGAGAGTCACCACTGCCTTCTCCAGGGGATCTTCCTCACCCAGGGATTGAACCCGCATTTCCTGCATCTTCTGTGCTGCAGGAGGATTCTTTACCATTGAGCCACCTGAGAAGTCATATATATCTCAGTCTGTTTTAAATATATAAATCTTTCCACCATTCAGACTCTTATTAAAGAAAATTATTATAAATTATCCTATTTTAAATGNAGGGGATCTTACTTACCCAGGGATTGAACCGGCATTTCCTGCATCTTCTGTGCTGCAGGAGGATTCTTTACCATTGAGCCACCTGAGAAGTCATATATATCTCAGTATGTTTTAAATATATAAATCTTTCCACCATTCAGACTCTTATTAAAGAAAATTATTATAAATTATCCTATTTTAAATGCATTTGATTTTTGCTCTTATTCCTTGTTTTTATCCTATGTTCCAAGAGGTATTTAAGAAATTGATGTGTCAAATTCTTCCATGCTAAAACACTGCTTGTGGTTGGCATTTGGGAAAATTCAGTAATTCTCTCTGACCATATTAGAAGTACACCAGGAATGACTCTATTGTAATGTTAATATGTACAGTCAGACAAAAGATGAAAATCCACATTGGTGAAGGGACGATGAGACCACAGAATTGAATGATCCTCTTCTATTGTGGAGAGTGGTCATGGATGGGAAAGGACATGGGTGAATGAGGGTGGCTACAGGTGGCCAAGGGGCTGAGCAGAAGTCATTCTTCAATTTAGTAGTTACATACCTGGATTCCATAGCTAGACTGCATATGTTGCAGCCTGACTTCACCATTTTCCAGCTAATTAGCCTTAGTTACTCAATCTCTGCATATTACAAGTTTCTGTAAAATAGGTACTAATGGTATCTACATCAGAATGTGGCTGTGAAGATTATGAGGTAATAATGAAAAATATCAGGAATGGTGTCTGATGCATAGCATGTGTTCAAAAATTGTTAGTTATCATTCCCTGGTGGCTCAGAGGTTAAAACATCTGCCTCCAGTGCGGTAGACCCGGGTTCGATCCCTGGGTTGGGAAGATCCCCTGGAGAAGGAAATGGCAACCCACTCCAGTATTCTTGCCTGGAGAATCCCATGGACAGAGGAGCTTGGCAGGCTACAGTCCATGGGGTCACAAAGAGTCGGACACGACTGAGTGACTTCACTTCACTTTCATAAAAATGAGCACTTAGAAATGAAGCTAAAATAATGGTAACTATTGAGGTGAAAATTACAAACTATAAAAGGTTTAGAAAGCAAGTTATCTTACAGTAGGGCAGATGACCAACTACAAGCCTTATTTGATTTCAATGATTGTGTACTTTTAATTGTGAGCCAATAATCAATCACTACCAAAATATAAAGACTGACTTCAAGAATGGAGTTTGATACTATAATTAATTGTGACCTACTATTTAAGTTAACCTGACATTTCATAATATGTTCAACTGTTATCACAGGGTATGATAAACTCTGTGAGAACACAGGACACATCTGTGTCATTCACCTCAAGTCTGGAACCATGCCTGGTACATTGTAAATGTTTGATACATGCCTGGTGAGTAGACTGGTATAACATGTACTTGTTCATAAATGGTAAACAGTTTGCATAAATAATCTGCATAGTCAACTTAATAAGTGTCATGACTTGGGCAAGATGAAAACTATTTCCAGAGTAAGAGAAGGGCAAAACAGTAAATCAACCAGTTGTTCATTCTGCTAGGAAGTCACTCCATATCTCTAACATTGCTCTCTACCTTCTCAGGTAGGGATGTCAGTCAGGTCCANTATAACATGTACTTGTTCATTAATGGTAAACAGTTTGCATAAATAATCTGCATAGTCAACTTAATAAGTGTCATGACTTGGGCAAGATGAAAACTATTTGCAGAGTAAGAGAAGGGCAAAACAGTAAATCAACCAATTGTTCATTCTGCTAGGAAGTCACTCCATATCTCTAACATTGCTCTCTACCTTCTCAGGTAGGGATGTCAGTCAGGTCCAAGTCTGAAGTCTGGGGACTTGGGTTCTAGGCCTGCAACTCCCACTAGTTATGGGACATAAATTTGAAATTAAATTTTGCCTGGATTAGATTATTTTTAATTCCTTTCCTGGCAGGTATTAAGAAAATGGTAAGACATACGTAATATTAGAACAAGTGTGAGGTTTTGAATAATGGTGAGCTGGAGAAGGAACCAATGAGAGGTAATTGAGATTTGGATATAAGGCACTACAAAAAGAACACTGCCAAAAGTTGGGGCATTCTGAAGAGCTGATGAAACAGATCCTACTGAGAAGCACTTTAAAGAAGTCTGAATGGAAATAAGAGCAGGGTGATGGCTCGAAAGGGCAGGGACAGCAAACAGATGGAGGTGATCTGAGGCCCCTAAACATCTTAGTAACTTTCTAGGAAGCATCAGAGAAAGATAACAGGGTTTTAGAGCCCGTGCTAGAGAAGAGGGACAAGCAGGGTTCTTTGTACCTCGAGTATCTTTCTAGATTTTATTCACACCTAAAACTGGAACAAAAGCTGTACTCTTTACCCACCCCAACTCAGTGCCTGGGTCCACGTGATAAGTCCTCCAGGACCTTTCTCAAGGTCTCTCACTACCTTGAAGCACTTCTTGGTCAGAATGTAATGAAATCTGGGAAGTGTCAGTGGAATGAGCTGAGCAAAAGGTGATGTACACATAAAGGGGGCAGGGGGGCTGGTATTTTAGTGTAAGTGATGCCCAGTCTGTGGGACGGAAATGTGAAAACTCACCGAGAGTGAGATTTATTTGCCATAAGAATTTATTTTTCTACCAGTGGTTTAAGCACTTTGCTAGCTTGCTCAGTCGCTTCAGTCATGTCCTACTCTTTGTGACCAACTCTCATAGCTCGCCAGGCTCCTCTGTCCATGAGATTCTTCAGACAATACTACTGGAGTCAGTTGCCATGCCCTTCTCCAGGGGATCTTCCTGACCCAAACCCACATCTCCTGTGGCTCCTGCACTGCAAATGGATTCCTTACCCCTGAGCCACTGGGGAAGCCCCTTAAGCCCTTTAGGAAAATAAATCCACCTACGTCTGTGCTATTATTACCCTGGGCTGCAAGTGCTTGGGTCAAAAGGGATAATAAAGTGAAGGGACACTTATTGATCTTGATCTCATCTGATCTGCACAAAACATACACTATGTGATTGCCCAAAATGTCAACTTTTACCAAAGCTGCAGTCATGGTGATACAGAAAAGCAAGAAAAATTCCTGCGCTGAGGGATAAAGCATTGTACTCATTTCTATTTATATGCATGTGCACACATGCCTATGTGTCTATTTACATGTATGTACACATGTTTGTATGTACATGTAGGTATTTGTAAAAATATATGCGTATACATATATATGCACTTGTGTCTGCATATGAATAGAAGTGTGAGTTTAGGTATGGACATAAATACACATTTCATATCTTCTCCATAAAATACAGGGCAATAGGTAGAGATGGATTATTATGACTTAACAGATGGAAAAACTGAGGAACAATTAAATTAGGAGGGTTGCTTAAGTTCTCCTATGCCGTGTTCGGCTCAGAGGTTAAAGCATCTGCCTGCAATGCAGGAGACCTGGGTTCAATCCCTGGGTTGGGAAGACCCCCTGGAGAAGAAAATGGCAACCCACTCCAGTATTCTTGCCTGGAAAATCCCATGGACAGAGGAGCCTAGCCTGTGGGGTCGCAAAGAGTCGGACATGACTGAGCAACTTCACTTAAGTTCTCCTAGCTTTTTTTATTTTATTAATCTTTATTTACACTGTATATCAACTCCTTTACTTTTGCTAAGCACTCTGCAATCACTTCAGTGACAGCTAGGGATAGTGATGGGTGAGATGACTGGTCCAGAGATGATTTTATTCAACCAAACTGCTCAAAAGAGAAAAAGTAACACAAACAGTACTGAAATCCTGACCCTCCCACTTCTCTATCTGTAACCCTGTGAAAGCCAGACTATCTCTCTATGCCTCATTATTTTCGTCTGCCAAACAGGGGATTAAAACTAGGGCCCGCCTTGCAGAGCTGATATGAGGATTAACCAGGACCAGTGATTTAGAGAGTTCATTGCAGTGCGTGGGGCAGCCAACATTTGATGGCTCACGAGTGGAGCACTGCAGTGGATCCATGGTTTGGCCTCTGCTTTGTTGAGTCCTGTGTATAATCTTATTTTTGAGGACAGCAAATTGGCCTCTCTTCATAAAATATACATCATGGCTACTAAGATCTCCATGGTAAAACAATATTCCAGAGCATTTTTCCTTTTTAAGATAGAAAGAGCTGGCTTCCATAGGAGTAAAGAAGGGACTCTGTAAACCATTTGCAGCGACAGAAAAGTCCAGCTTGAACCCGTGTTTATGTGTGTCGTCATCTTGCCCTCACAGACCCTCCGCCACTGCACAATGTTCTGCCCTTTCAGATGGCAGAGTTACAAGAATGTATAGTTTAAACTCTGCATTTTGCAAAAGATGAGCATTATTTTTGAGTCTGGGAAACTTCAAAATCATTTGATTGCCTTCTGTGTTTTGTCTCATTAGGTAAAGGCAAAAAAACTCTGCTTCTCTGTACCAATATACAACTTGTGTTTTAATTAAAACAAGAACTAAGCTCATGACCTGGGGGGAAAATCATGAAACAGAAACCTTGTAATACGTAAAAGGGCTATGGTTGGAGAGTAAGAAGAGGAGTTTTAAACTTGGGCATCTCTTTTGTAAACATCTTTTTCAAATGTATTATGCATTCCCCTTCCCCCTTCCTGCCACTAAACCAGGAAAGAAGCATAAAGGCTGTCAGAAAAGGTTGTTTACAGAATTTTAACAATACAGGCAGGTTTATGGGAGACAACATTTCTTATTGGGCTTCCCGGTGCAATGATAAAGAATTTGCCTGTCAATGCAAGAGATACAAGAGATGTGGGTTTGATCCCTGGGTCATGCTATAGAAGCTCCTCTGGAAGAGGAAATGGCAACCCACTCCATTATTCTTGCTTGGAAAATTCCACGGACAGAGGGGTCTGGTGGGCTACAGCTCATGGGGTCGCAAAGAGTTGGACATGACTGAGAGAGTACACATGTACACACATTTTTTGTTATACCAGTGAATTAGCAAGTTGAATACTCTTTGTGGGTTTTTTCCCCTAATGTTAGCATCTGAATTATATCCACTTAGCCCTTAAAGCAGATGTAAATTTATTGCTCCTAGGTTACCAAAATAGACTGAGAACAATCATTTCAATATTTTAGAGGCTATGTCCACTTCTTTTCCCATGAAGACATTATATAGTCTAATATATTCTGACATGTTTAAGGTCTTAAACCTGGATGAGATGGAACAACTATAAAATAATCTACCATGTTACAGAGGATGCCAGTTAGAGTACAGTTTCTTTAGTTTTAAGTGGATTGAAATAGACCAGGATTGTTCATCCTTGGTACTGCCAGCATCTTAGGCTAGATAATTCTTTCCGGTAAGGTGTTTTCCTAGACATTGCAGGATGTTTAAATCCATCCCTGGTCTCTACCCACCAAATGCCAGTTATACTTCCCCAGTTATGACAATCAAAAACATCTCCAGGTATTGTTAAAAGTCCCCTGGGGGAAGGGTAAAGTTGCCCCAAGTGCTGGGGCTAAAAGCAGATATTCCAAAGACAGTGCTCCTAATTCAGTGGGTGGTGCTGGGCAAGTTAAAGAACATCTCACACCTCAGTTTCCTCATCTATAAATGGAAAATAACTTTCCCTTCTTCAGAGAATTATTGTATTAAACAAGATAATGCTTATCCCCTGGGAAGTGCTCAGTGTTAACCATTATCATTAGTTTATCAAGTCTATGCAATTTCATTTTTTCCCTTCTGGTTTCAGTTTAAATGCAGGTTAAAGACCCAGACAATAGGAATATATCTAAAGGGGGTGAGTTTGAGTGCAGTTACACAATCGCAGATGGAGATCTTTACTTATGTTTCAGAGTGGTCAGGCTATAGAAGCTCAACTATTGCATAATTCTGAATCCTAATTTGCTAAACAGCTTCAGTTATTGCTTAACATATTTTATTATCTTTCAAGTGGAGATTCCTAATTCATCAAAATTATGGGCTGCTGCCAGATGACTCTTCTATAAACACAACTGCTCTATTGTATTTTTTTTTTTNAGACAATACTACTGGAGTCAGTTGCCATGCCCTTCTCCAGGGGATCTTCCTGACCCAAACCCACATCTCCTGTGGCTCCTGCACTGCAAATGGATTCCTTACCCCTGAGCCACTGGGGAAGCCCCTTAAGCCCTTTAGGAAAATAAATCCACCTACGTCTGTGCTATTATTACCCTGGGCTGCAAGTGCTTGGGTCAAAAGGGATAATAAAGTGAAGGGACACTTATTGATCTTGATCTCATCTGATCTGCACAAAACATACACTATGTGATTGCCCAAAATGTCAACTTTTACCAAAGCTGCAGTCATGGTGATACAGAAAAGCAAGAAAAATTCCTGCGCTGAGGGATAAAGCATTGTACTCATTTCTATTTATATGCATGTGCACACATGCCTATGTGTGTCTATTTACATGTATGTACACATGTTTGTATGTACATGTAGGTATTTGTAAAAATATATGCGTATACATATATATGCACTTGTGTCTGCATATGAATAGAAGTGTGAGTTTAGGTATGGACATAAATACACATTTCATATCTTCTCCATAAAATACAGGGCAATAGGTAGAGATGGATTATTATGACTTAACAGATGGAAAAACTGAGGAACAATTAAATTAGGAGGGTTGCTTAAGTTCTCCTATGCCGTGTTCGGCTCAGAGGTTAAAGCGTCTGCCTGCAATGCAGGAGACCTGGGTTCAATCCCTGGGTTGGGAAGACCCCCTGGAGAAGAAAATGGCAACCCACTCCAGTATTCTTGCCTGGAAAATCCCATGGACAGAGGAGCCTAGCCTGTGGGGTCGCAAAGAGTCGGACATGACTGAGCAACTTCACTTAAGTTCTCCTAGCTTTTTTTATTTTATTAATCTTTATTTACACTGTATATCAACTCCTTTACTTTTGCTAAGCACTCTGCAATCACTTCAGTGACAGCTAGGGATAGTGATGGGTGAGATGACTGGTCCAGAGATGATTTTATTCAACCAAACTGCTCAAAAGAGAAAAAGTAACACAAACAGTACTGAAATCCTGACCCTCCCACTTCTCTATCTGTAACCCTGTGAAAGCCAGACTATCTCTCTATGCCTCATTATTTTCGTCTGCCAAACAGGGGATTAAAACTAGGGCCCGCCTTGCAGAGCTGATATGAGGATTAACCAGGACCAGTGATTTAGAGAGTTCATTGCAGTGCGTGGGGCAGCCAACATTTGATGGCTCACGAGTGGAGCACTGCAGTGGATCCATGGTTTGGCCTCTGCTTTGTTGAGTCCTGTGTATAATCTTATTTTTGAGGACAGCAAATTGGCCTCTCTTCATAAAATATACATCATGGCTACTAAGATCTCCATGGTAAAACAATATTCCAGAGCATTTTTCCTTTTTAAGATAGAAAGAGCTGGCTTCCATAGGAGTAAAGAAGGGACTCTGTAAACCATTTGCAGCGACAGAAAAGTCCAGCTTGAACCCGTGTTTATGTGTGTCGTCATCTTGCCCTCACAGACCCTCCGCCACTGCACAATGTTCTGCCCTTTCAGATGGCAGAGTTACAAGAATGTATAGTTTAAACTCTGCATTTTGCAAAAGATGAGCATTATTTTTGAGTCTGGGAAACTTCAAAATCATTTGATTGCCTTCTGTGTTTTGTCTCATTAGGTAAAGGCAAAAAAACTCTGCTTCTCTGTACCAATATACAACTTGTGTTTTAATTAAAACAAGAACTAAGCTCATGACCTGGGGGGAAAATCATGAAACAGAAACCTTGTAATACGTAAAAGGGCTATGGTTGGAGAGTAAGAAGAGGAGTTTTAAACTTGGGCATCTCTTTTGTAAACATCTTTTTCAAATGTATTATGCATTCCCCTTCCCCCTTCCTGCCACTAAACCAGGAAAGAAGCATAAAGGCTGTCAGAAAAGGTTGTTTACAGAATTTTAACAATACAGGCAGGTTTATGGGAGACAACATTTCTTATTGGGCTTCCCGGTGCAATGATAAAGAATTTGCCTGTCAATGCAAGAGACACAAGAGATGTGGGTTTGATCCCTGGGTCGTGCTATAGAAGCTCCTCTGGAAGAGGAAATGGCAACCCACTCCATTATTCTTGCTTGGAAAATTCCACGGACAGAGGGGTCTGGTGGGCTACAGCTCATGGGGTCGCAAAGAGTTGGACATGACTGAGAGAGTACACATGTACACACATTTTTTGTTATACCAGTGAATTAGCAAGTTGAATACATCTTTGTGGGTTTTTTCCCCTAATGTTAGCATCTGAATTATATCCACTTAGCCCTTAAAGCAGATGTAAATTTATTGCTCCTAGGTTACCAAAATAGACTGAGAACAATCATTTCAATATTTTAGAGGCTATGTCCACTTCTTTTCCCATGAAGACATTATATAGTCTAATATATTCTGACATGTTTAAGGTCTTAAACCTGGATGAGATGGAACAACTATAAAATAATCTACCATGTTACAGAGGATGCCAGTTAGAGTACAGTTTCTTTAGTTTTAAGTGGATTGAAATAGACCAGGATTGTTCATCCTTGGTACTGCCAGCATCTTAGGCTAGATAATTCTTTCCGGTAAGGTGTTTTCCTAGACATTGCAGGATGTTTAAATCCATCCCTGGTCTCTACCCACCAAATGCCAGTTATACTTCCCCAGTTATGACAATCAAAAACATCTCCAGGTATTGTTAAAAGTCCCCTGGGGGAAGGGTAAAGTTGCCCCAAGTGCTGGGGCTAAAAGCAGATATTTCAAAGACAGTGCTCCTAATTCAGTGGGTGGTGCTGGGCAAGTTAAAGAACATCTCACACCTCAGTTTCCTCATCTATAAATGGAAAATAACTTTCCCTTCTTCAGAGAATTATTGTATTAAACAAGATAATGCTTATCCCCTGGGAAGTGCTCAGTGTTAACCATTATCATTAGTTTATCAAGTCTATGCAATTTCATTTTTTCCCTTCTGGTTTCAGTTTAAATGCAGGTTAAAGACCCAGACAATAGGAATATATCTAAAGGGGGTGAGTTTGAGTGCAGTTACACAATCGCAGATGGAGATCTTTACTTATGTTTCAGAGTGGTCAGGCTATAGAAGCTCAACTATTGCATAATTCTGAATCCTAATTTGCTAAACAGCTTCAGTTATTGCTTAACATATTTTATTATCTTTCAAGTGGAGATTCCTAATTCATCAAAATTATGGGCTGCTGCCAGATGACTCTTCTATAAACACAACTGCTCTATTGTATTTTTTTTTTTAAGTCTTGACATGATGCCTGGTCTTTTCCCTGGAGTTCTTTCTTCACCATTGGTCATATAAATATTATTGTAGCATTCATTGAAATAATAACAAAAGCTACCATTTTTAAGAGCAACTCACCGTGTGCCAAGATAAGTGCTTTCCATATATTACTATTTCACTGTATCCTCAAAACAGTCTTAAAAATGAGGTGGGTATCTCAGCAAGGCAAAGTTACTGTGCTACACCCAGCAAAGATCAGGACGCGGCTGCAGCCCACACTGGTGCCTTCAAAGCCTATGTGCCACCCTGAACTGATAATCATAACATGTGTCCCTTTCTGAAACAGTTTCTACCTTACCCCCATCATCCACATCATCATTCACTTTCCTTGCTTTTCCCCATTCAATTCAAAATACCTACAGGGGAGTGGTTTTAAAAGAACCAGGCTGTGATCCACATTAATTATGGGGCTTCTCAGGTGGCTCAGTAAGACTCCACAGGAGATGTGGGTTCCATCCCTGAGTCAGGAAGATCCCCTGGAGGAGGAAATAGCAGCCCAATCCAGTATTCTTGCCCGGGAAATCCCATGGACAGAGGAGCCTGGTAGGCCATAGTTGATGGGGTTGCAAAGAGTTGGGCACGACTAAGTGATTAAGCATGCATGCATAGTGATTTAAAAAGGGAGAGGGATACCACTCACTTCACATCCATCCTAATGAGGAATAACAATTGTCTGAAAGCTCAAAGAGGGAAAGGCTGAATTCACATCTAGGCAAAGGTAGGCAGATTCACCCACAGCTGAATAAAATGGGTGATTCATCAAACGCACCCCAGGAATCCAGTTCTAACATAGAGTATGCATATTTCACTTAAGGGAAGGAGTAAAGTAGAAGAATAACACTGCTGTCAGAGGCATGTGAAAGCCTGTGTTTCTGAGACAGTTGCCACTGGTGACCCAAAACCAAGACATCAGTGGAGAGTAAGGTCAGAAAGCAGGTCTGTGTCGGCCCTGGGAAGAAAAGGCACATAACTTGTTCAGAAAAGCCACCTTCTCGTCACACACTCTGAGAGTCAGCCCAGCTGGGCGAGGGTGTGAGAGGCTAACATTGCTCTCCGGCCTCTGGCAGAATAAACCGTGTGGCCCAGGGTGAGTCACAAGAAGCTCTGAGCAGGCAGGCAGACCATCCACTCACAGCAGCCAGGAGTCAGAATGGAAGCCGCAGGAAGTTTGTGAGTGGAGAGGACACTAAGAAGGTCATCAGTCCACAGTACTATAGGATGAATCAGGGCCTCAGAGGTCAGCCTGTCCTGTCCTTAGCAATACATGACTCTTCCTCAATGTTCCCAACAAGTGTCCAACCCATGTTTTGAAAGCTCCAGTGACTGAAAGATCTTATTGTTCAAAGACTAATAACTTGGCCATCCTTCAGTCTGTGTCCTTGTGAATGTTAGTGCATGCAGGCTGTGGCACAGCCAGACATATAAAAGGGGCGAATTATGTACATTATGGACATCTACACCAATCGGGTTAATTACATTTACCCAATGAATAACTGTGACAAGAAAGAAACAGATTAGAAAGGGGAAGCCCAGTGAGGTTACATGCTTTCTCATCCAAGCTCACACAAGATGAAATGGGAGTCATTCACTTCCTGGTTAGGAAAGCCCCAAAACCACACTTTGTCTGCCACAGCAGGATTTCTGTTGTCAATTTCTAAATGTGGTAGGAAGAGCTTAGAATGTACAGACTACAAAAGAGAAAGGAGCCCATATAGGTTAAGGCAGAATTTCCTGAAAGCGTTGTTTGCAAGGAGCAATACTTACAGAGATGTCATCACTGAAGTCAATTTCATCCAAATCAAGGTATTCAGGGGCTTCCATTATTCTTCTTTGCACATTTTGAGTAATGTCAGCTACTTATGAAGTCCTGGACAAGAACGAAGCACAAGAGACAAAGCAAAAAGGTTAGCTGCTTTATAACCAGAAATTATTTTATTTAGACAAACAAAATGAGAAAAGTAACTGGTACAAGGGCTGCCTTTGAGCACACTTTCCTGCTTGCTTCCAATGTCCCCAGCCTGGCTCTCTGTAAGCACAGCTCCTCCAGGCTCCCCAGGAGGGTGCCCAGTGGGTAGCCATGGTCCTTCACTGTATTTCATTTGTGCCTGTTTGCCTTTGCCAGAATAGTAACTCAGGTCAGACTCTTCTCCTGTGATTAAGGCGGATCCAGCCCACATCTAACACTACACCATGGGGGAATGTATGGGCTTTGAGGATGGGGAGCAAAGCTCGAAATCTGAGGACAACCCTATTCAAATGTTTATGTGGGCGTATCCTCAGATCCTGGGCATGGAGTAATGAGTTCAGCCTCTCCATGGTAATAACACAAGGACAAGGCAGATACTAACTAACCAACAATAATGAATATTTCAGAATTTGTAGGGCAACCTCCAGTTCACCCCTCAAAAAAAAAGGATCTAAACACAGATTTAAACCACAGAGTTACTGCATCGCCCCCTGCCTCTAACAGCTCTGCCTGCCAGAGCCAGACGGACCTGACACAGACGCCAGAGCGACCTCGGGCAGGACTTGCCTCTGGGCAGCCCTTGGCAGCTCTTTAAACCTGTCAAGGAAGACACATCACCTCCCAGTGCATTTTCCCATCACTTACCACCACCGCCATCGGCGGGGGCAGTGGCACCTACAGATGTCAGGAATAGAAACAAAGGTCTCCTGCCGGTGCCTTGCTGGGCAGTTCTCTTCTGCAGAGCAAACTCTTGAGATGCTGGAAAAGATTCCATTTTCTGCAACTTGTTTTGCTTATTACAAAAACTGTCTTATTCACTCAGACTTGAGAATCTTAAAGAATTTATTTTCTCCTCTTTCAGATCTCTAATGAAGGGGTAACTTGCCAAACAGTGAGGAATACATTATTGGAAAGTGAAAATAAATCTAAGCTGATGAGAATGAACTTATCAGTATAAGATCAAGATTGTAAAAATACCTAGTTTTTAAAGGAAAACGTTGACTCTGAAGGCACTGATTTCTCATTTTGAGGTGTTTTTTTGTTTTTTTTTTAAATCTACAATAATAGCATAGTTGCAGCAAAAGAGAGAAAATCACTCTTCGTTCCATACCTCAAATCCATCACTTGACTCAATTTTCCTTTTCTTCCCTTCGCACACGAACACACCATTTTTATATATATTTAATTTATAGTGGACACAGAGTTGATCTAAGAAAGGATTAGGATGCTATTACCATGCACAAATGTGATTATCCATTTAGAATATATATTAAAAATTCTTCTGAAATCACAGAAGGTGTAAGATAAAAAGAAAATCAATGTGTATTTGATGCCTAAATTCAATTTTATTATTTATAGAAATCTAAAAATTGGTTTCTAAGCAAACTGCTTGATACAAAAATGTATCACTTTTCCTTTAAGCCTCAAAAGGTTTTCAGAGAGAAACATGCACACTCATACTTGCAAATTACTCAAAATAACTTTCTCTTCCATTCTGGTGGATTTTGAGACAATCCAGACTTGGGATTCTAGCTTGTCAACTAACAGATCTTCTTTCAGTTCAATGTCTTTTCACTAAATCTGTACTCCACGGTGAACTGTTGATGTACAGACTCTACTCCCAAGGATTTGGTGAACACAAAGATGATTCTGGGTGCTAGGATGGGGTATGGACAAACAGTATCACCAGAAGCATGGAAACATGAAACAGAAAAGCGTGAGTCAAAGCTGGGGAACAAGTGGATCTTTCGATACATGAATATAAAAAACTAAATACAAAATGCACATGATCACATCTTAACTAAAGTTAACAGTCACTGAGTCTTCGTTTGAGGTGTTATTGACATTATGAAGAACAATTTGCATTTGAGCATAGACATTCTAATGGAACATATCTAGCAGATAATATAAATCATGACAATGAGAAAATCTTTATATTTGGTCTTGGAGGTTGACAGTGAGATTCTTTATTCTAACAGACTGGAACATAAGTGTTACAACAGTTCCAGCCCATTACATGAAGGCCATATTTATTTCAGTAGGTTGAATGGTCCCACCTCAGATTAAGTGATCCAAGGCATACAGTATTCTTCTTTGCTTCCCAATGGACCCGCACATGCAGCCATCTCCTTTAATACACCTAATGCCATCTACAACATAATTCCTTCTGTCTAGCCTCAATGCTTCTTTCTTTCAAGGAGCCACTCTGGAATTATTACATCCTCATTTATAAGGTAGAGAAATCCCTGTGGTTCACCAAATCCGGGTCACAGTCCCAGCAACAAGTCCATCTTTCAGCTTAGAGTGAGCCCACAGTTGCCCCAGTGGTCAATTACATCGTCTCTTCCTTCCCCATCTGCCCTTCCACGGAGCACACAGGACCCTCAAGCACTCCCTTCTGAGGAATTAGGGATGTGATAGGAACAGAGTCAGCTTTAGAGCAGTCGCTACAACTAATCCAACACAATAAGGAGGCTGAGCTGGGCTGGGGATGTGCCTTCCTCCTTGTGCTCTTTGGGCACCANGCACTCCCTTCTGAGGAATTAGGGATGTGATAGGAACAGAGTCAGCTTTAGAGCAGTCGCTACAACTAATCCAACACAATAAGGAGGCTGAGCTGGGCTGGGGATGTGCCTTCCTCCTTGTGCTCTTTGGGCACCATCCAGACCTCCCCCCCGCCCCCCGTCCCGGCACCAGCCACAGCGGAAGCCAGCGAGCCCCCCTCTTCTGACAGCCCCACGGGCTCTGATGGGATGAATAGCCACAGAGGGCACACCCGAGCCCAGGAGCCAAGTCTGGCCCACAGATGTGATGTGTTTGGCCCCAGCGGTGATTCTAAAAAATAGACTCTATTGCCAGCTTGTAGACCTTTGGTGATTTCACATAAAACTCTGGATTTCTGGCTTCACTTAAAAAATATCTGAAGCTCTGGCAGCACAGGTCTGTGTTCCCCACAGTAAATAATCGGCTAGAGCTGAGCTGCCGCTGCCCTGTCGAGGGGACATGTGCTCCTCTGCTCCCGCCTCATCCCCCATCAGTTGTGCTCATTCACACATCCTGCCTGGCCTTGGGGGCATTTCAACCTTTGACCCTTCAGAGGAATCCAGGATTAAACCTTAAGTGCAATCCTCCCTGCTTTTCTCACNGTCTGTGTTCCCCACAGTAAATAATCGGCTAGAGCTGAGCTGCCGCTGCCCTGTCGAGGGGACATGTGCTCCTCTGCTCCCCGCCTCAACCCCCATCACTTGTGCTCATCCACACATTCTGCCTGGCCTTGGGGGCATTTCAACCTTTGACCCTTCAGAGGAATCTAGGATTAAACCTTAAGTGCCATCCTCCCTGCTTTGCTCATTGGTGCCTCCCGTCAAAAGATATTTCCTTCATTTGTATTCTAAGGTTGAAACTGTATTCTACGATTGTTTTGAATTCTCATACCACAACAGCAGTAAAACACAATTTCTCACAAATAAACTACCAGCATGTTACAATATGTGCTTTTCCACAGCCTCCATGTCATCGCTTAGTATTAAAGAAAGGAAAGCTTCACCAACATAATAAAATGTTAGGAGGCGGGGATTACATTTCCTTCATTTTGCAACCGGAGGAAGAATACATCTTTGCCTTGTGGTCACTGGCATTGTGCAGTTACATGGTGCCACTTCGCTACTGTGACTGGGGTGGAAGGGCAGAAGTTATGCCAAGGACAAGTGCAGAAAAGAGACCGAGACCATCCTCTGCGTGGCCAGCCTGGCAGCCTGGACCCGAGGGCCAAGAGGTTCCAGGCTGACGAGAGTGGGTCGACAGACACCTCAGTGGAAAATATTTTTCAGCCTTCCCAGAAAGGGCAGTCCAGCTGAAAAGCCTTTACATGAGATTTTTATTGCTATACATCATAGTTGGCCCTGGACCCCTCCGGGATCTCAGAGCCCAGTCATTTATAAATTTGCACAGCACCCTTACCCCATCAGCCCTGAGCCTACAAGCTGCAATCCCAGGTTCCTTCTCTCCTCTTTTGCCCACTTCCTTCCCCTCAAGCACACCTCTTACGAGACCTGTCTACGCTCAGATACTGTGGACTGGTTGAAATCCTTCCATTTCCAGGTCAGTCGGGCTTCTCTCTTCACTGACGTGGGCAAGTTTTAATCTGTTATGCACTGAGGCACGCATGCCATGTGTTTCAGCTTTCTTTGAAGGGCAGGGTAGAGAGGTGAAGGTGGAGAGTAGGCAGGAGTGGGAAAGAAGAGAAAGGGAAAGGAAACATTTTCCACTGGCTTAAGTCTACTGCTTTGGGTGGGAAAAATTACAGCGAGGGAAGGAAAACCAATATTAGGACGTAGGGACACACGACTGGGTGGCTGGAACCCACATGCCATGTAGGAGCTATTGGTGACATGGTGCACTCTTTCTCTTGATGTGTCTAAGGCACCAGAGAAGCTTTACCCAAACTCCAAACTGATGCCAGTTCGAGGGGAAGAGAATAAAGAAGGACAGTAATGAGCATCAACTGTGCACTCTGTAGGATTTTCCCTGCTTGCACAGAGTTTTGATAAACTGCCAAGAACAGAAGTCCCTCCAGTGCCTATTAAAATGTGCAGCAGGGGCTCTGGCCCTAATAGGTCTATCAACGCCATGTCACCTTCTCATGGGTGACCTCAGTGATGGCCCGACTGCTTCCTTCAAGGGAAGATTCAATTTAGGAAAGAGCTCCAAGTAACTAAGCATCCAACTGAATAATAAAAAGTCGGCATCAATTTAAAACATAGCCTACCCTCTCCACTTTTGAGTGACATTTTCAATTTTTTTTTATAGTGACTTGAAAACTGACTCTGAAAATAGTTCCAAATGAAGACTTACAAAATCTTTTGGGTAATGAATGGCTTAGAGTGGCCGACAAAATTCTTTGAGGAACTACCCTCATTTAATGTATACATTCTGGTGTGCTTGGCTCATAAAAGGCTCGCTGATTTGCGACTATAGTCACAGATCACATAAACTGCTCTACTGAAATTCTTCTTAAAATGAATTGCCTCACTCCATTTTACAAGGAGTCAGCATGGACTCATTCTGAAGGCTCATGTTACACAGATTTCTCCTCTTCTGCCAAAGTCACTATTGCTACATTTCACCAGTGTACTAGGAGGCCTGGTAATTAAAAGTTAAGTTGGGCTTGTCAAAATAAATGAGCAGGGTACATTTGGTGATGAGGTAACCTTGGTTGATTTGCATTACAGCTTCTTTCTTTAGTCTTTAATTCACCAATAACTTGGGAAAACACCACACTTGCCTACACCCTGACACACACAGCCAAATTCGTACTGGGATACATTTTCGGTTTAAAAGCCTAGGCATAGATATTGAACTTTCTTTCCTTCATGTAACAAGAGTTCAAAAAAAAAATCACAAACTGCATACTGGAAAGCTTGGGTGGAAAAAAGCAGAATATATGAAATGTTGTCCCCAGTTGGCTCAGTAGATTGGCTGGCAAGGAGGTAACTCATTCCAAATGTTGGATTCAGTTTCTCTCACTCTTTGATTCAACAGTGGCCAGAGGCATGGCAGTCACTGAATGCCTAGTACTGAAGCAGAAAGATGATAGAGGCTAGAGATTTCTACTGGAAAGAGGTAACTGAAGGAGAGCCAAGAAGTACACATCAGGAGAAAGGGGAGGGAAGCACAAGCTGTGTAGATCTCATCCTTGTCCTCATTTTCGGCATGTTCCTGAGAGAACACGTTAGGTTAGACCAACACTACTCTCCAGGACAGTATGGGGCGAGACAGTGGGGGAAAAAAGCCATTACCATATACTGCGGTCCTTGCTGGGACACATAAACACACAGCGCGGGCATTTGCAGCAACACAGGTACAACTAGAGAGTGTCCTCCTGAGTGAAGTAAGTCAGACAGAGGAGGAGAAATATCACATGACACCCCTTACATCTGGAGTCTAAACAGAAATGATACAAATGAACATACTTAAAGGAAACAGAAAGAGACTCACAGACTTAGAAAACAAACTCATGGTGACCGGGAGGGTGCAGGGAAGGGATCAAGAAGGACTTTGTGAAGGTCACGTACACACTGCTATATTTATAATGGATAACCAACAAGGAGCTACTGCATAGCACAGGGAACTCTGCTCAATGTTACCTGCCAGCATGAATGGGAAAGGGGGTTTGGGGGAGAATGGACACATGTATACGGCTGGCCTGCCGAGTCCCTTCACTGTTCACCTGAAACTACCGCAACATTGTTAACTGTTGCCAAACTCCAATACAAAATGTTTTTGGTGTTTAAAAAAAAAAAATACACAGGAGCCTGAGTCACCTGAGACCTTGTAGATGAGGGAAGTGTGTGCAGTAGAGGTGAGGTCTAAGCTGACAGCTGAAGAATGTAAGGGCACAAATGGTGAGTGGGTCGATGGGGCAGGAGGAAACATTCTGGGTAGAGTTGCTGTACAGAGGGGAGGCCTGGAGGTGAGAAGAATCCTGAAGCAGGATTTCCAGAAAGATGGGTAACACAGATTTAACACCTGCTGCTCTTTTTGCTTCAAAAAACAGGTCTTGAAGGGTGATAGCTGGAGTGGGTCGATAAGCACAGTCGGCAGGAGAATATTTCCAAAGCCAGAGTAAAAACAGAGCGCTTGCTGGAGTAACAAATTCTCTGGCATGTCTGGAGAAAGTACAAGTGAGTATTTGCTATCAAACAGGAGCTCCAGCTCCAGGAAAGGGGAGCTGCATTTCTGGTTTGAACAACCATAAGGATTTATGAAGCCAAACTTTATACCAGCGGGAGGTCTGGGTGCTCTTACAAATACTCTCTCACTCACAGTTCACCAAAGTCATAGGAGACAAATATCTTACAATCTCCTTCATGCAACAAAGGAAACCAAGGCTCAGAGAGGTGCTGTGACTGCTTCACAGGCAGCCAGGGCTTCTGGTGGTAAGTTTGCTTTTTCTCCCTGATTTCAGCTTACCCAGACTGCAGCGGTAAAGTATGGGGTTAGCTGCAAGGCTGTACAGAAAAATTAACAAACTTTTGGGTCAACCCAGTAACACTTCACTTGTATAAGACATTTTACTTTTTCAAAACACCTTCAATAGCTTTTTTATCTTCAATATATTTTATCTGACTTTATTACAAGTCCATGAGGGATGGAGAGGGTGTGTATCACAATTTGCAATCATATCCTTCCAATTTTAAAGACGGTAAAGCTCAGGAATGTTTTGGCCAAGGTGATGTACTCCTACATAGACAGGGACCAAGAAAGCTCAGACAAATCACTTCCCGGGATCAAGACCACAGCTCTTCTGATTTGCATCTTCAGTTCAGTTCAGTTCAGTTGCCCAGTCATGTCTGACTCTTTNAAAAAAAAAAATACACAGGAGCCTGAGTCACCTGAGACCTTGTAGATGAGGGAAGTGTGTGCAGTAGAGGTGAGGTCTAAGCTGACAGCTGAAGAATGTAAGGGCACAAATGGTGAGTGGGTCGATGGGGCAGGAGGAAACATTCTGGGTAGAGTTGCTGTACAGAGGGGAGGCCTGGAGGTGAGAAGAATCCTGAAGCAGGATTTCCAGAAAGATGGGTAACACAGATTTAACACCTGCTGCTCTTTTTGCTTCAAAAAACAGGTCTTGAAGGGTGATAGCTGGAGTGGGTCGATAAGCACAGTCGGCAGGAGAATATTTCCAAAGCCAGAGTAAAAACAGAGCGCTTGCTGGAGTAACAAATTCTCTGGCATGTCTGGAGAAAGTACAAGTGAGTATTTGCTATCAAACAGGAGCTCCAGCTCCAGGAAAGGGGAGCTGCATTTCTGGTTTGAACAACCATAAGGATTTATGAAGCCAAACTTTATACCAGCGGGAGGTCTGGGTGCTCTTACAAATACTCTCTCACTCACAGTTCACCAAAGTCATAGGAGACAAATATCTTACAATCTCCTTCATGCAACAAAGGAAACCAAGGCTCAGAGAGGTGCTGTGACTGCTTCACAGGCAGCCAGGGCTTCTGGTGGTAAGTTTGCTTTTTCTCCCTGATTTCAGCTTACCCAGACTGCAGCGGTAAAGTATGGGGTTAGCTGCAAGGCTGTACAGAAAAATTAACAAACTTTTGGGTCAACCCAGTAACACTTCACTTGTATAAGACATTTTACTTTTTCAAAACACCTTCAATAGCTTTTTTATCTTCAATATATTTTATCTGACTTTATTACAAGTCCATGAGGGATGGAGAGGGTGTGTATCACAATTTGCAATCATATCCTTCCAATTTTAAAGACGGTAAAGCTCAGGAATGTTTTGGCCAAGGTGATGTACTCCTACATAGACAGGGACCAAGAAAGCTCAGACAAATCACTTCCCGGGATCAAGACCACAGCTCTTCTGATTTGCATCTTCAGTTCAGTTCAGTTCAGTTGCCCAGTCATGTCTGACTCTTTGCGACCCCATGGACTGCAGCACACCAGCCCTCCCTATCCATTACCAACTGCCAGAGTTTACTCAAACTCATGTCCATTGAGTTGGTGATGCCATCCAACCATCTCATCCTCTGTCGTCCCCTTCTACTCCCACCTTCAGTCTTTCCCAGCATCAGAGTCTTTTCAAATGAGGCAGTTCTTTGCATCAGAAGGCCAAAGTACTGGAGTTTCAGCTTCAACATCAGTCCTTCCAGTGAATATTCAGTACCGATTTCCTTTAGGATGTACTGGTTGGATCTCCTTGCAGTCCAACGAAGGGACTCTCAAGAGTCTTCTACAACACATTTCAAAAGCAACAATTCTTCGGCACCCAGCTTTCTTTATAGTCCAACTCTCACATCCATACATGACTAATGGAAAAACCATAGCCTTGACTAGATGGACCTTTGTTGGCAGTTAATGTCTCTGCTTTTTAATATGCTGTCTAGGTTGGTCATAACTTTCCTTCCAAGTAGTAAGCATCTTTTAGTTTCATGGCTGCAGGTACCACCTGCAGTGATTTGCATCTTAGACTGTCCTAAAACATGACTGTGTCTCTGAACCATGTAGGCCAGAATTCCATAGGCATCTTCAGTCCTGAGCTGTACTGCTTTGGGTATGCAAGAACTGTAACTCCAAATAAATTGCTCTTTCCTCTCTCCAGTAGAGTCTAAAGATAATGGTAGGCATGATCACCTTTAAAAGAAAGTATATAGACCTTTGTGTACCTAACATACCATAGGCCCTGAACTGGCCTGTAAAGCATTATATTCCATAGCCAGTTGGTTTAATACCTCAAGCTCATCTTCAAAGAAAATTTGATTATGATCATCTTTCCTTATGTCTTATTGGAAAGAAAAGCAAATCACCACTGTATAGGCTGTGTTTCTTTGTAGTTTTTAAAAAAGAAAATGAAGTATATTTGATTTCAAATATGGTCTGATTGTAGTTTTGAGCCCTAGCCTATAGTTTAAAATTCTTGCAAATGATTTGGGGATATTTCATTATTTTAAAAATCTGACACTGGAAATGAACTAACTTATAGCAAAATTTTAGAGCCTGAAAGGACCCTCATTTTTAAGCCCTAATGCAATGGTACTTTTAAATTTGTATGTGTGTGTGTGTGCACGCGGCAGGTGGGGGGGAGCAGAGAGATTTAAAGTGAGTTTAATATTTAAAATTCTTTTTGGAAGAGGAAGGGAAGAACCCATGCTCACAGTACCTACACAAGAGAAGACAAAAAGAATGTAGAAAAAATATAAACATATGTAAATACAAGAGAATATATACTGTGTTCAGTGCTGGTTGCCACTACTTACGAAGCCACAGGAAAACTGGAATATACAAAGACAGAGTGAGGAAGTCAAGACAGCCAGTGGCTGGCAAGCTCTACCTTACATGGCATGGCTAAAGAAATGTCTAATGGAGAGAAGAGAAAAGCACTCCTCTCTCTCTAAGAACCTAGAAAGCCATCAGGTAAGAGGAAGATTTGCCTTCAAGGGTAAGAAACTTCTTGAAGGAAGTTTCAGGGATTCCAGTCTCAGTAAATACTTCTTACTAATGGTGTTTGGAAAAGGCATAAATGGAATGGGCTCCTTGATAAGATCACAACCACCCTAGCAAAAAAACTGTTCATTCAGAGGTTTGGAGGCATTTTCTGAGAGAGAAAGATGAGAATCTTGCACTGAAAGAAGGAACAGGTGACCTTCTAGGTCAGAGATTCTGTAAGGCCCAAACCAAGACTTCAGGATGGCCTTAACCAATTCTGAGCCCTCTCCAAGGTGCCGCCATGACAACCTTTGTTGAACTTCCCTTCTACCCTATTTTATCTATCATCCTGATCCTACCAGGAGTGTAGATGAAACGTGGAGGTTAAGAGAGAAGAAGAGAGCGAAAGAGAGTCAGAGAGTTAAAGTGAACATAATTTTAAAAAGTGAACTGCGATGTGGTTCATTCAGTGAGAATATGATTTACTCTTTGTTGTAGATGAAAACATCAATTCCACAAGGACAAAACTATGACCTAATGAGGCCCAAACCAAAAGAAAATGTCTGAGGAGGAAAAGGAAACATTTCCAACACTGGGAAGTTCAGCCTGGGTGTCTGCCAGCCATGCCTTGCACTGACTTCTGGAAAGAAACTAGGAACTAGATCCATTACTCAGTTATGTACCGGAAACTCCAAATCCAAGTTCCAGATTTTTGGCACACCTGAAGTGGTCATGCTTTCCTCTTGATTCTGCAAAGATCGCTTGATTTTTACAGTGGATTTGTTTGGCAATTATTATTGAGAGTGAATACAACACAGATGACAATCCTGATTCTCGTTTTAGAGAGCCATAGACCTAATAGCAATGTGTACAGGAGCACTAAAGACTACATCGGGTGTCCGTCATCTTGGCTTCATTCTCACACTTCTAATTGTTTGTGAGGATTAAACTTCTGAGTAACTCTAGGCCAGTGGTTCTCAAAGTTCAGCCTGCATGAGAATCAACCAGAAGGCTTATTCAAAACAAGTTGCTTGGTCCAATTGCCCAAATTGTAGCTCTGGGCTGGGGCCTGAATATTTACATGTCTAACAAGTTCCCAGATGATACCGATTCTGCTGGTCCCAGAACCACATTTGAGAGCTACTACCTAAGATCAATGGCTGGTCCCAGCCCTGGCTACATCTGCACTTAATTAAAAGATGGTGACCTCTTCCCTACATCCCCCAACTCCACAGATGTTAACTTCATTATATAGGATCCATGCATAGTGCCCTTCTGATTAAACTTCCTCAGTGGACTCAACTAAGCATTTCCCATGAAGACCACCCAGAAACCTCAGAAAGTCTTAAGTCTCTGTGTGTGTATATTTTAATTCTCAGTGCTATACAAGGGACAAGACATCGGCCTACCAAACCCTACAAAATTTGGGCCTTGGTTACTTTAAAAATTCCTTTCTCCATAGTTCTTCACGGCAACAAAGATGTTCTACGTTTCTCCTGTTAATGAGATCCAGGTTTAAAATTTCAGACGGAGCCTTTTCCAAGCAAGAACTCCAACTTAGGGGCATCCAGTCACTAGAACCATAATGCAATTAATCCTAAGTCTACTCATAAAGAAGGAAAATGAAATGCAAGAATTGAGTAAAAATTAACTTAAAATTCAATGTTTATACAACATATATGCACAAGATATATAAAATTNGCAAGAACTCCAACTTAGGGGCATCCAGTCACTAGAACCATAATGCAATTAATCCTAAGTCTACTCATAAAGAAGGAAAATGAAATGCAAGAATTGAGTAAAAATTAACTTAAAATTCAATGTTTATACAACATATATGCATAAGATATATAAAATTATTATTTATTGAATCTGAAGCAGTCCACATGGCCACTGGATAACTGTAAAAAATAGAATCCTGGTCATGTATTTTAAATTATAATGTGCTTATTTTTATTAATCCAAGTTCAGAAAAATAGGTTATTATGAATACTTGTCAATTCTTCCAATTAAAATGTACCAACTTAATAACCAAATGAGGAAATACAGTCTCTTAAAATAAATATCTTTTTTTCTGAAGAGGAGTAAAGTTGAATGTTAAGGTGATTAAGAAAGAAGAGTGGGTTAAATGTCTGTAGTAACCAAATATTTGCACATCTGTACATATAGAAAGAATATGATTTAGCAAGCACTGATTGTTTCATTCAATGGTTTTCTCTAGCCAAATTTACTAAAGATAATTAGAGGAAGGCAAATGAACAGAATCTGCTTCTAGTTTAGGTGAGGTGCCGTGATTAAAAGCGCAAAAATGAACACTGCATACTAAACTAATGAACTTCCAATATATGTCACAGCATGTCAAGAAAAAACACAAGATGAAAACACAAGATTACTGTTAAGTACCTTTANAGACTGAAAATCAGAAGAAAGGATGTCTCTAGACGCCCAGTCATACACTTCCTTGTAGAATAAAATAAACACAGGTTTCCAACAAAGCTCACAAGGATTAGAAGGATGCAAGTGATGATTTCAAGCACATCCACAGAGGACTTCATGGTAAATGGCGAGTCAGTGAGCTCAGATGGCTTTTTCTTCAGTTTGAGTCATAAAGCACTTGGAAAGTAGATGTGTATAAGAGACAGGTACACTTCCAGACCATGATCATTGTTGGGTCCTACACTAAAAACTGTGGTACTGTCTGAAATCGCGAATGTTGAGATGACTATTTTTCTCCAACTTATAATAACTTCAGGTTCAAATATCTTCTTCTTGCACTGTTTCCCTCAGAAGTCTTTTTTTGAGGAGAAGTCCTTCTTTCAGAAATTATCTGCTGAGGAGGGTTGTGGAAGTTTGGCCTGACTCCCCAAAGTTAAAGAAGAGTTGGCTTTTTTTTTTTTTTTGCCATTAAGCATATGGAGAGAGAATAAGATTTGTAGGCTGTGGTGTGGGTTTTTTCTTTTGGGTATCACAGAAGGACACCAACTTCATTCTGTAATTCACCAGCATAAGCAGGAAAGGACTGAGCGCAGAGAAGCCTGAAGAGAGAGCTGTGAGAACAGCTGGAAAAAAGACACAGGCTGCCAAGCCTTTCAAGAAATAGACTAAGATAAAATGAGAAATCCAAAGTGGAGTGATCAGCCACATTAATAAAATACTAAACTTGGCCCCTCTAAGGACTTCAATTTCTGAATCATCGTCTCCAATCCAGATGTCACCATATGTCATCTTCTTTCTCTCTGAAAGCAGAAAAGACATCCAGAAACAGACAAAGACTAAGGTGGCTAAAGGAAGAATATCAATCAGAACCAAAAACACTTCCCCATAGAAAAACTCTACTTGCTTGTTTCCAAAGTCAGTTAGGCAATCCATGTGAATCCTGTTTGTTGACAAAGGGCCTGTATCATTTCCTGCATTCAGGTATTCTGATTTTCTAGTATAGAGTAAAACTGGGAGGTATACTGCCACGCCTGTCACCCAAAGTGCAGAAACCACCTTTAAGGAATGCTTCTGATGGTCCGGGTTTGGAGGCTCACTCAAGGGGTGGACAGTCTGGTACAGCTTCTGGTGGTAGAGCAATGCAAAGTGTAACATGAACCAGATGGCCAGGGATGTCGTCAGGGCTCCCGTGAAGCGCAGAACTTTGCAGCCAGCTGAATCCAACGTACAACCAGAAGAATAAACAATTTTCATGACATTCACCACCAGATTCTTAATGAGGTGGACAAATATAAGACTGAAAATCAGAAGAAAGGATGTCTCTAGACGCCCAGTCATACACTTCCTTGTAGAATAAAATAAACACAGGTTTCCAACAAAGCTCACAAGGATTAGAAGGATGCAAGTGATGATTTCAAGCACATCCACAGAGGACTTCATGGTAAATGGCGAGTCAGTGAGCTCAGATGGCTTTTTCTTCAGTTTGAGTCATAAAGCACTTGGAAAGTTTTTAAGAAGTCTGTAGTAAGAAGACTTGGGTTTTTCTAAGCCACTACATTGACACACTCCTCAACTGGTGTCACCTTAATAGTTCAGAGATGGTTTGTAACAGAATTATGTTTGTTCCAGTGCTGGGCCACTGGAAACAAAACAGCTTCTCAAGAGGATTCTGTTTTCTCATCTCTAGGGATTTAACTATAATGAGAAAGTTCTAGGTATCATCACTTAATTAAAAGTTCTCAGAAATGTATTTATAGCACTGTAATGCAATTTCCTAGATACAGTGTGATACAATTTTCAACAACCATGAGGGAGAGAAGAAAATTAACTGTGTGACAACAAAGGAAAGGTGGCCAGAGGTTGAAATGACCCTCTCTGCTCAAAAAATATTAAAGAAGTGGGGGTGTTTGAGTAACAATGCAGGTTTCCAAATAACAAAATTATGTATTACTGATGACATTAATAACATGATAGAAATTTATGAAGTATAGCAGTTTTCTAATGTCTCTAGCATTTTTGCAGAACAGGAATACTAGTACCTGTTCTGATGACCTCTTGGGGGTTGTTAGGATTACAAAAGAGATGATAGAAAATACTTGTGATGTCATAGGGAAGGGAATAAAGAAGACAGGGAGGTGGGGAGAAGGGAAAGGAGGAAGCGAGACATTTTTACAAACGTGGGCACTATGTCCAAGACCAAATCTTTAAACTACTGGTTAAACAAACAATCTGATATTCAGAAGTCATTAGGGAGACCCACCACTCAACCCTCCACTTCCGTACCCCAACTGAGCACAGGCAGCTAGGAAAAGGTTTCTGCTCTCAGTATGACTACAGAGTAACGAGCAAGGACAGAAAATCGGCACTGAAACATGCTGCTCAAGTAATCACTTTCTGGATGAATTCTGTTGGTCATTCCCAGGACAAACTATTTCCCCTCTATTCCATATGCTTGTAAATTTCATTTTCAATTATCCTATCTTATACTGTCACAGCACATGCTTCCCTTTGATCCAGTGGTGCTCTGGAGCCAGCTTGCACTGACCTGAGCAACTGTGCGCATCTCTTCCCAACTCTGTGCTCAGCGACTATGGAGCAGTCACTTGGAAGCTTGAAACTGGGTATCCCAAAAGCATTTACACCATGGAAATCAGCAAATGCTGCAACTCAGGGCTTTTGGTGGGAGAGGAATTGTTTTACTAAGACAATACCGGCCTGACCAAAAAATACAGAATAGAGTGATAAGATATGAGCTGGGATTTTACCTACAGAATGATAAGATCAGTATTAGCTATGTTTTTTCCAGTAGTCATGTATGGATGTGAGAGTTGGAACNTGCCATTAAGCATATGGAGAGAGAATAAGATTTGTAGGCTGTGGTGTGGGTTTTTTCTTTTGGGTATCACAGAAGGACACCAACTTCATTCTGTAATTCACCAGCATAAGCAGGAAAGGACTGAGCGCAGAGAAGCCTGAAGAGAGAGCTGTGAGAACAGCTGGAAAAAAGACACAGGCTGCCAAGCCTTTCAAGAAATAGACTAAGATAAAATGAGAAATCCAAAGTGGAGTGATCAGCCACATTAATAAAATACTAAACTTGGCCCCTCTAAGGACTTCAATTTCTGAATCATCGTCTCCAATCCAGATGTCACCATATGTCATCTTCTTTCTCTCTGAAAGCAGAAAAGACATCCAGAAACAGACAAAGACTAAGGTGGCTAAAGGAAGAATATCAATCAGAACCAAAAACACTTCCCCATAGAAAAACTCTACTTGCTTGTTTCCAAAGTCAGTTAGGCAATCCATGTGAATCCTGTTTGTTGACAAAGGGCCTGTATCATTTCCTGCATTCAGGTATTCTGATTTTCTAGTATAGAGTAAAACTGGGAGGTATACTGCCACGCCTGTCACCCAAAGTGCAGAAACCACCTTTAAGGAATGCTTCTGATGGTCCGGGTTTGGAGGCTCACTCAAGGGGTGGACAGTCTGGTACAGCTTCTGGTGGTAGAGCAATGCAAAGTGTAACATGAACCAGATGGCCAGGGATGTCGTCAGGGCTCCCGTGAAGCGCAGAACTTTGCAGCCAGCTGAATCCAACGTACAACCAGAAGAATAAACAATTTTCATGACATTCACCACCAGATTCTTAATGAGGTGGACAAATATAAGACTGAAAATCAGAAGAAAGGATGTCTCTAGACGCCCAGTCATACACTTCCTTGTAGAATAAAATAAACACAGGTTTCCAACAAAGCTCACAAGGATTAGAAGGATGCAAGTGATGATTTCAAGCACATCCACAGAGGACTTCATGGTAAATGGCGAGTCAGTGAGCTCAGATGGCTTTTTCTTCAGTTTGAGTCATAAAGCACTTGGAAAGTTTTTAAGAAGTCTGTAGTAAGAAGACTTGGGTTTTTCTAAGCCACTACATTGACACACTCCTCAACTGGTGTCACCTTAATAGTTCAGAGATGGTTTGTAACAGAATTATGTTTGTTCCAGTGCTGGGCCACTGGAAACAAAACAGCTTCTCAAGAGGATTCTGTTTTCTCATCTCTAGGGATTTAACTATAATGAGAAAGTTCTAGGTATCATCACTTAATTAAAAGTTCTCAGAAATGTATTTATAGCACTGTAATGCAATTTCCTAGATACAGTGTGATACAATTTTCAACAACCATGAGGGAGAGAAGAAAATTAACTGTGTGACAACAAAGGAAAGGTGGCCAGAGGTTGAAATGACCCTCTCTGCTCAAAAAATATTAAAGAAGTGGGGGTGTTTGAGTAACAATGCAGGTTTCCAAATAACAAAATTATGTATTACTGATGACATTAATAACATGATAGAAATTTATGAAGTATAGCAGTTTTCTAATGTCTCTAGCATTTTTGCAGAACAGGAATACTAGTACCTGTTCTGATGACCTCTTGGGGGTTGTTAGGATTACAAAAGAGATGATAGAAAATACTTGTGATGTCATAGGGAAGGGAATAAAGAAGACAGGGAGGTGGGGAGAAGGGAAAGGAGGAAGCGAGACATTTTTACAAACGTGGGCACTATGTCCAAGACCAAATCTTTAAACTACTGGTTAAACAAACAATCTGATATTCAGAAGTCATTAGGGAGACCCACCACTCAACCCTCCACTTCCGTACCCCAACTGAGCACAGGCAGCTAGGAAAAGGTTTCTGCTCTCAGTATGACTACAGAGTAACGAGCAAGGACAGAAAATCGGCACTGAAACATGCTGCTCAAGTAATCACTTTCTGGATGAATTCTGTTGGTCATTCCCAGGACAAACTATTTCCCCTCTATTCCATATGCTTGTAAATTTCATTTTCAATTATCCTATCTTATACTGTCACAGCACATGCTTCCCTTTGATCCAGTGGTGCTCTGGAGCCAGCTTGCACTGACCTGAGCAACTGTGCGCATCTCTTCCCAACTCTGTGCTCAGCGACTATGGAGCAGTCACTTGGAAGCTTGAAACTGGGTATCCCAAAAGCATTTACACCATGGAAATCAGCAAATGCTGCAACTCAGGGCTTTTGGTGGGAGAGGAATTGTTTTACTAAGACAATACCGGCCTGACCAAAAAATACAGAATAGAGTGATAAGATATGAGCTGGGATTTTACCTACAGAATGATAAGATCAGTATTAGCTATGTTTTTTCCAGTAGTCATGTATGGATGTGAGAGTTGGAACATAAAGAAAGCTGAGCACCGAAGAATGGATGCTTTTGAACTGTGGTGTTGGAGAAGACTCTTGAGAGTCCCTTGGACTGCAAGGAGATCCAACCAGTACATCCTAGGGGAGATCAGTCCCGGGTGTTCATTGGAAGGACTGATGCTGAAGCTGAAACTCTAATACTTTGGCCACCTGATGCAAAGAACTGACTCATTAGAAAAGACCTTGATGCTGGGAGAGATTGAAGGCAGGAGGAGAACGGGTTGACAGAGGATGAGATGGTTGGATGGCATCACTGATTCAATGGACCTGAGTTTGAGCAAGCTCCGGGAGTTGGTGAGGGACAGGGAAGCCTGGCGTGCTGCAGTCCAAGGGAGTGCAAAGAGTGAAACACAACTAAGCGAGTGAACTGAACTGAACCCTTTCAATAAGGGTATGTGCAAGCGGTTTATAGCAGTGTTAACAAGTAGGAAAGTTGGACCTTACAATTCCACCCAAGGGAGGTAAGCTTGGGGGCTGACACTTCCTACTAAACTCCTTATCCCCAGTTGGCTGTTAAGACAGGTAGCCAACTCAGAGTCCCCACACCACATTTTTCTTCCCTAAGAAACACCCATTACCTCAGTGTCAGCTGCAGTCAAACAGGCACCTCTGAATTTATAATAATAACAATAAAAATAACACAACAATAACACAATAATATTGCTCCTATTGGTTACCATTTATTTAACATAAATTTGGGCCAAACCCTGTTTTGGTGTTCTGCTTTATAAATGTGATCTCATTTAATCCTTAATATCATTCTTATTTCACTAATGAGAAAGTAAAAGACCAGAGAGGAAAGCAAATTGCTCAAAGCTGCTAAGGAATAGATACAGGAATCAAAGTCAGGTATGACTGATTCTGAAACCACTGGTTCTTCACCACCACCTCTCCACAGTGCTGTCAGAATGTGGCATTTCTGTTGACGGTTCTTGATAGTTTTCTAATCATTTACAACTGGTACACCCAACCTATAGAGCCCATAATATGCACCTCTTGGTAAAAGTTTTCTTGTGTTTATAATACACAAGTCATGTAGATTTTTTGGATAGCAGTCTTCTCCCTTCTCCTTCAATAATAATAACATACATTAAGGGCATTTACACTTCTGAATATCATAAAGATCTTTAAACATTCTGTACACCAGTTCAAGATGCCTTACATGAAAGAGAAAAGGGTTGATACCAGCAGAAGTGAGGCCCCCATTCCTGACCATATTTAAGCAGAGGCATAGTGACCACCTGGATTGAGTCTGTAGATTCTTGAAAAATAACCCTAAATAGCAGACAACATACAGCCACCTTAAGATTTAATTTTGTGGTAGGGAATTAAGAAATTGTCTATGTGACGCTATTTTTCAAATATGCTGACACAGTAACAATTTATGGCAAATACTCAGAGCTGAGGGCTAAGGGTGAAAATGTTTTTTAAACCCCCTTCTCTAAAGGCTTACATAAACATTTGTTTTTCAGAGGATTAGCAAACATGTAATATGTTCCTTGGCAGCACAACAAAAGTGTAAAATATAAATGTCATTTTTTCCCTTCAAGGTTATTTATATATCTTGATAGGTGTCTATTAAAGATAGCACACATTAAAATATAAGGGGAGTACAACTGATTTTTGTGAATGTTGTCTTGACTGATGGATAATGCTTTTGTTAGCCATGGCACAGTATGGCTAAGGAGGCACCTCTGTAAGACAGCCTCACTTGTCTACCGAGAACTACTGTGTGTCCAGCTCAGCACTGAACTCCAATGGTGATACACAGAAATGGAGGCCACTGTCCCTGCCTTCAAGAGGTGTGCGGTCTAGTCGTAAGAACACACTGAAGTTTAAGGCTATGTTAATATATATTATTTATATTACATGTATGGGGCTTCCCATGTGGTGCTAGTGATAAAGAACCCGCCTGCCTGCCTGCCAGAGCAGAAGACATTAGAGATGTGGGTTTGATCTCGCAGTCGGGAAGATTCCCTGGAAAAACGCATGGCAACCCAGTCCAGTATTATTGCCTGGAGAAGCCCATGGACAGAGGAGCCGGGTGGGCGACAGTCCGTGGGGTCCCAAAGAATTGGATACGACTGAAGTGAATTAGCGCACACACACTCACACCTATTATATATACACATACACACGTATATATCATTTAAGATAAATTTAAATAAATTATTTACTAATAACTAATAAATCATGAATAATACAATGTGATAAACTGTGTGGTCATGAGCACAAGAATAAAACACTCAAGAGAAGAGAAGACCCCCTGTGGCCAGATCCATTTTTAATCTCCAACTCACAGGAAAGGAGACTGAAGCGTGGAGACCCAGCAGGAAGAGGTGGCACAGAACCTCAGACATTTTGCTTTCAGCAGATCTTTTTGAAAGAGAAAGGGAAGGGGGAAAGCAAAGCTGACTGACTTGTAAAGCAGAGGTGTTAAGAAACCTGGGTGCCAACCCCAAGGCTCCCCCGGAACGGCAGTGATGAGCTGCTGACGGCAGAAAGCCCCTTTCTGAGAGGCAGGAATAGGGCCCAGAGCAGGGGGGCCCAGGAAGCCCACCTATTCTCCTCCTCCCCCAAGACTGCATCCTCCCTTAAGGAAGATAACTGTCCTGTGTACATTTCAAGGAGGAAAGGAAAAAAAAAAAAAACACAACAGTTTCCTTTGGAAACTAAACACTGGCTCTGCCAATCCAACTTCACTGAGGTCATTTGAGAACTGAGGAGTTCAAAGGTTCTCTACAGCTTCGATTTACTTTGGCATAAGATTTAACAGAAAAAGAACTAAAGGAGAATTTATATGGCCCAGGCTGTTTTCCAAATCGCAAACTGCTAAAGTTATTTAGAATTTACTTTAACTTGCAATCACATGTAAAGTGGCTCAGATGTAAATGCTTTCCGTGTGGCTTAAGGCAATCTAGGTTTCCTCAAACGCACATGTGTGATTCTAATAGTAAAGATCTGGATTCGAAATCTCAAAGTATTTACTTTGGGTTCCTCATGATTAGAGGCTGCTGTTAACTTTATGCAAGGACGGGTGGGAGTAGAAGAAATAAAGCACGCTGCCTTCATTTGGGCATTAAGTTCTCACAGTAGCGCTAAGATAAACAAATCTTGCAGGCTGAGGGAAGGGCATTTACTCCTTTAAATTGAGTATGTAATACAAATCAATGTCTTTTAAGAAGAGATGCCTGAAACTTGATTCTAAGTCTGGATCTACAGGAGGGCACTGATTTATTGTGATGATCAGTATAGCACGTATGGGGGAAGGGCACACCTTCTGGAGGGCGGCGCTGCTCTCGCCAAGCAGGATTATTCACTAAGTCACAGAGAGATGCTGCTTGAAGCTGTCTGTGGCCAGGAACAAATTGATATTTGCATTTTTATATAGAACAAAATGGAGGAAATTACCAAATCCTTTATCTCGTAATCAATGGCTGCCTGTAGGTTGTTTCAATTCTCTCCAAGGCAGTGATTTTGTGATTGGCCTGGGTAAGACTGAAAACACCCTAGCTCCAAATTGGAAGTGACTGGAGAGTAACTTCAGGCTGGCTGGGGCCAGAGCAATTAAATGGTAATTGCCTTTTAGATATACTAATGTTGCTAATTATATTAGTGCGCTAAGTGCTGGGAAATGTGGGTAAGAGCTCCAGGCCACTCTGGTGGGGAAAGGGAGCTCAGATTGATTAAGCCTGGCACTGAGCTGGACCCTCTGCATATGTTCTTTCCTCAAATCCTCTCAGTAACTGAAAAGGAATTGCTAGCTTCAGTAGAGCTGAGGGACTTGCCTGCTTGGTTTCAGTCGTCCCTGACTGAATCATTAAGTCCCACCAGGATTACGGAGCCCCAGGGAGCAGGGGTGGGCAGGGCGTTGAGTGGGAACGGGGACACATACTGGATTCAAAGCTGAAAGAAAAGTGGTAGCAGAGAAAGCTGAGATAATCGGAGAACCAGGCCGTGAAGAAGCAGACTGCTGGAATGAGGACCGTGGAGGGGTCTTTCCTTGCTGCATGTAGACAGAAAGGGCCCAGGATGGGGAAACTTTGTGGGCAGAAGCTGGGGGAGCCTCTCCATCAGAACATAGGAGGCTAGGAGCTGCCATTGCAGAGAAGAGTGGCCCCCATGTCTGAGGCTGAAAGGCCTGCAGAAGCAGGAAGTAAAGTGGAGCGGGCAGGACCTACACAGGACTTTACTCTCTAGGGCAGCCTNAAAAAAAAAAAAAAACACAACAGTTTCCTTTGGAAACTAAACACTGGCTCTGCCAATCCAACTTCACTGAGGTCATTTGAGAACTGAGGAGTTCAAAGGTTCTCTACAGCTTCGATTTACTTTGGCATAAGATTTAACAGAAAAAGAACTAAAGGAGAATTTATATGGCCCAGGCTGTTTTCCAAATCGCAAACTGCTAAAGTTATTTAGAATTTACTTTAACTTGCAATCACATGTAAAGTGGCTCAGATGTAAATGCTTTCCGTGTGGCTTAAGGCAATCTAGGTTTCCTCAAACGCACATGTGTGATTCTAATAGTAAAGATCTGGATTCGAAATCTCAAAGTATTTACTTTGGGTTCCTCATGATTAGAGGCTGCTGTTAACTTTATGCAAGGACGGGTGGGAGTAGAAGAAATAAAGCACGCTGCCTTCATTTGGGCATTAAGTTCTCACAGTAGCGCTAAGATAAACAAATCTTGCAGGCTGAGGGAAGGGCATTTACTCCTTTAAATTGAGTATGTAATACAAATCAATGTCTTTTAAGAAGAGATGCCTGAAACTTGATTCTAAGTCTGGATCTACAGGAGGGCACTGATTTATTGTGATGATCAGTATAGCACGTATGGGGGAAGGGCACACCTTCTGGAGGGCGGCGCTGCTCTCGCCAAGCAGGATAATTCACTAAGTCACAGAGAGATGCTGCTTGAAGCTGTCTGTGGCCAGGAACAAATTGATATTTGCATTTTTATATAGAACAAAATGGAGGAAATTACCAAATCCTTTATCTCGTAATCAATGGCTGCCTGTAGGTTGTTTCAATTCTCTCCAAGGCAGTGATTTTGTGATTGGCCTGGGTAAGACTGAAAACACCCTAGCTCCAAATTGGAAGTGACTGGAGAGTAACTTCAGGCTGGCTGGGGCCAGAGCAATTAAATGGTAATTGCCTTTTAGATATACTAATGTTGCTAATTATATTAGTGCGCTAAGTGCTGGGAAATGTGGGTAAGAGCTCCAGGCCACTCTGGTGGGGAAAGGGAGCTCAGATTGATTAAGCCTGGCACTGAGCTGGACCCTCTGCATATGTTCTTTCCTCAAATCCTCTCAGTAACTGAAAAGGAATTGCTAGCTTCAGTAGAGCTGAGGGACTTGCCTGCTTGGTTTCAGTCGTCCCTGACTGAATCATTAAGTCCCACCAGGATTACGGAGCCCCAGGGAGCAGGGGTGGGCAGGGCGTTGAGTGGGAACGGGGACACATACTGGATTCAAAGCTGAAAGAAAAGTGGTAGCAGAGAAAGCTGAGATAATCGGAGAACCAGGCCGTGAAGAAGCAGACTGCTGGAATGAGGACCGTGGAGGGGTCTTTCCTTGCTGCATGTAGACAGAAAGGGCCCAGGATGGGGAAACTTTGTGGGCAGAAGCTGGGGGAGCCTCTCCATCAGAACATAGGAGGCTAGGAGCTGCCATTGCAGAGAAGAGTGGCCCCCATGTCTGAGGCTGAAAGGCCTGCAGAAGCAGGAAGTAAAGTGGAGCGGGCAGGACCTACACAGGACTTTACTCTCTAGGGCAGCCTGTGAGAACCGCCAAGTCTGTCTGCGGGAATCCAAATATGTCCCTAGGGACCTAGACATGACACTCCCTAGGCCAGCCTCTGAGAATGGCAGTCTGTCTCTAGGAATCCGAAGCTATAAGACCTGGGTTAAATCATGAGCAGATTGTGAAAGGTTTGTCAGGTCACATCTGTTCTTAGCCTCAGATTCCTAATAAGGGTTTCCCAGAGACAATCAAAGTCACTCAGTCGTGTCCGACTCTTTGCGACCCCATGGACTATATAGTCCATGGAATTCTCCAGGCCAGAATACTGGGGTGGGTAGCCTGGAGAATCCCATGGATAGAGGAGCCTGGCAGGCTACAGTCCATGGGGTCACAAAGAGCTGGACACAAGTGAATGACTTTCACTAACACATATATTGGGCTTCCCTGGTGGCTCAGCTGGCAAAGAATTTGTCTGCAATGCAGGAGACTTGGCTTCAATCACTGGGTTGGGAAGGTCCCCCTGGAGAAGGGAATGGCTACCCACTCCAGTATTCTTGCCTGGAGAATTCCATGGACTATACAGTCCATGGGGTTGCAAAGAGTCGGACATGACTGAGCGACTTTCACTTTCTTTGAGAGACAATGAAATATATATAGTTCTATGTGTATGTATATAAGTGTGTGTATAAACAAGCATACCCATATGTTTGTATGCATATGAGGTGTGTGTATGATGTGTGTAATAAGGTTAGCATAGGTCAAATGAAATCATGAACCCAGTCTCAAGGCTACAAAGTCTTGTATAATTGCCAGTTTTTGTGAGTGCTTATTTCCTAAAATCCTAAGACAGTCATAGAGGTACTTTCTGCTTGTAAGTGGAAGGTACTACATGGCTCTTTGCCAAAAGCTGGAATTCCAAATGCACTGTCTCTGCAGCCTAAGCTCAGTTCCTTGGCAGGCAGTTGTAGAAAACTCTCCCCACCTTCTCCCGGCTTGACTCCAGCCCGAAGTCCCTTGGTCTACATCTCTACTCTATTGTCTAAGGGTTAAACCCATCACTCGTCTTTTTGCACCTGACCACATACATCCTCAGGTCTCACCAACCCAACAAATATAACCCATCCCAGGGACTTTCCTGGTAGCTCAGTGGCTAAGACGCTGTGGTCCCAATGCAAGGGACCCAGGTTCAATCCCTGGTCAGGGAACTAGATCCCACATACTGCAACTAAGAGTTCACAACTGCAACTAAGATGGAAGATCTACCGTGTTGCAACTAAGACCCAGCGCAGCCAAATAAATAATAATCAAAAAAACCCCTCCCAGCTTTGGATTCCATCCCATCTCTTCTCTCCNTCTTTTTGCACCTGACCACATACATCCTCAGGTCTCACCAACCCAACAAATATAACCCATCCCAGGGACTTTCCTGGTAGCCCAGTGGCTAAGACGCTGTGGTCCCAATGCAAGGGACCCAGGTTCAATCCCTGGTCAGGGAACTAGATCCCGCATACTGCAACTAAGAGTTCACAACTGCAACTAAGATGGAAGATCTACCGTGTTGCAACCAAGACCCAGCGCAGCCAAATAAATAATAATCAAAAAAACCCCTCCCAGCTTTGGATTCCATCCCATCTTTTCTCTCCTTTCATCTGAACATCTCAAGAGGGGCATCTGCATTCATGTCTCTTTTTACTTCCTAACCCACCACAACTTTCTACTTCTTCTAAGGTCAGCTTCTACACTAAATCCAGTAACACCTGGACTTGTCTGATATTTTTCCTCCTTTTCCTTTAAGGGTCTAATAAAAAATTAGGTCAAAGGTCTTGGTCCACTCTTGCGATACACCAAAAACTAACACAGCACTGTGAATCAACTATACTTCAATTAAAAAACCAGTCTCACAACTATGTCAAATATCTGAACAAGAAGTTGAACACAGATGCTTATTTTTTTAGATGAATTAAATGTGGTGGGTTGCTTTAGGATATTTTTCAGCTTCAAGTCATTTAAAATCAATTAAGAGATGCACTACATGTCATCACCAGTTTCTTGCACCATTCTAGGCGCTATGGCAAATAGGGATTATGTTTTCTTTCTTCCTTTTCCCCTTTGTACTTAAGTCATGGTGGATCCTCAGTTTAAACACTCAGGCTTACTTCTAGTTCCACATTCATTTCCCCTTTTCCTGGGCCTGACTCTTCCAGGTGAGGTAAAGGGAGGAAATTTCAACCATCAGGGTCAGTCTCAGCCTCCTTCCACAGAGTCTCCCAGGGAAGGAACTCTGTCACTTGCACACCAAGTCCCTTCTGGGAAGCAATGACAACTGGTAGAACAGGCCACACAGCATGGATATGTGACTTCTTGAACTGTTGGCAGTAAGTGCAACAAAGTTAGGGAGACAAATGAGAAGTCATGGTACCTAGAAATTCAGTGTTTCAAACATAGCTTCTTTTCCTTTCAACCATATAGTTCATCTGTGACTCAAACCCTTATCAAATTTTCCAAACTCCATCCTCCAAGGTAAAGAGTGTTGGAGCACAAGTTGCTACATTATTCAACTCATGTGCATGCATTTGTTATTGTTACATCATTGTGGTGGGGGTGGGGTGGGGTGGAGCACTTTCAAGGCTTCTGAGCATGGTTCTCGCTCAGTTCAGCCTCAGCTGGACTGCTGCTTCACTCGTCAAGCTTCAACTGNTTGTGGTGGGGGTGGGGTGGGGTGGAGCACTTTCAAGGCTTCTGAGCATGGTTCTCGCTCAGTTCAGCCTCAGCTGGATTGCTGCTTCACTCGTCAAGCTCCAACTGAGTCCTTGGCTCGCTCCCTTATTACCTAGTCATATGTCGACATTCTCCAATTTCCTCCTCTCCCATTTAAGCTGATTCTACACTTGGTAACCAGTACACGTTCCTACGAGTTCTCTGACTTCACACATTCCATTTCTACTGATAAGCTTTAACATTTCCCTGCTCTAACTCACTTCAATTCTCTTCAGTCAACACTGCAGTTCCCTGCACATCTTTTAGCTTCACAGAGGACAAACCTGGCTTTCCACCATTTGCTCCATTCCTGGGGTCAAAAAATACCCTGATTTCTGAATTTAGAACATATTCCCTGTGGTGATTTATAGTGGTAGTCCTTGTACCTCAGAGGGCAATGACATTTATATTNTCTCTAACTCACTTCAATTCTCTTCAGTCAACACTGCAGTTCCCTGCACATCTTTTAGCTTCACAGAGGACAAACCTGGCTCTCCACCATTTGCTCCATTCCTGGGGTCAAAAAATACCCTGATTTCTGAATTTAGAACATATCCCCTGTGGTGATTTATAGTGGTAGTCCTTGTACCTCAGAGGGCAATGACATTTATATTCACCTCACTCTTGACAGATCTCTACTCCATCATCCAACGATCACAGGCATGTAAGTGATAGAGACTTGAATCTTCATCTGTAAAATAGGAATTTGACCTCTGAGGGTTTAAAAAAATTTTTTTTAATTGAGGTATTATTGACTTACAATGTTGTGTTAGTTTCAGGTATACAGGGCTTCCCTGGTGGCTCAGATGGTAAAGAATCTGCCTGCAATGCAGGACACCCAGGTTTGATCCCTGGGTTGGGAAGATCCCCTGGAGAAGGAAATGGCGACCCACTCCAGTATTCTGGCCTTAAGGATCCCATGGACAGAGGGACCTAGTCCATAGGGTTGCAAAAAATCAGACACGACTGAGTGACTAACACACACCTAGCCACATATAGCAAAGTGATTCAGTTATATATATATATATATATGTATGAATATATACATTTTTTCAGATTCTTTTCCATTATAGGTTATTACAAGATATTGAATATAGTTCCCTGTGCTATACAGTAAGTCCTTGTTGTTTATCTGTTTTGTATATAGAAGTCCAACTCTTTGTAACCCCATGGACTATAGCCTACCACGCTCCTCTGTCCGTGGGATTTTTCAAGTGAGAGTACTGGAATGGGTTGCTGTTTCCTTCTCCAGAGGATCTTCCCAACCCAGGCATCAAACCTGGGTCTCCCGCATTGTAGGCAGATGCTTTACCATCTGAGCCACCAAGGGAACCCGTATAGTAGTAGTGTATAGAACCCGTATATAGTAGTAGGAACCCGTTAATCCTAAATTCCTCATTTATCCTTTCCCCTTTCCCCTTTGGTATCTGTAAGTTTGTTTTTGAAATCTGTGAGTCTATTTCTGGTTTATAAATAAGCTCATTTGTATCATTTTAAAAAATATTCCACATATAAATGAATTCATATGATATCTGTCTTTCTCTGCCTGACTTACTTATCTTAGTATGACAATCTCTAGGTCTATCCATGTTGCTGCAAATGGCATTATTTCATTCTTTTTGTGGCTGAGTAACAGTCATATATATATATACACCACATCTTCTTTATCCACTCATCTATTCATGGACATTTAGGTTACTTACATGTCTTGGCTATTGTAAACAATGCTGCTCTGAACACTGGGATGCATGTTATCTTTCACATTAAGAGTTTTATCCAGATATATTCCCAGGAGTGAGATTGCTGGATCATATGGTAACTCTGAGGGTTTTGTAAAGAGTTAATGAGATCATAGAGGCAAAGTCCTCAGAACAGTGCTCAACAGATATTAGTTATTATTGCTTTTATTATTATTTACACTACAGATCTACTACAATATCCCCAGTGATAACAAAAAAACCCCCACTACTCAGTGTATCAAGGTCAGTGATGATTAAAAAATCAGGATTCTGCAGTTGGAATTGAAAACATTCACACATGTTACCCTCCATTTTCCATTGTTCCCAAACTGTATCCATCCTCCAGTGCTAGAAAATTACAAGGGTCACCCTTTCAAAATCATTACCAGCCAGTCTTAGAGAAGGTTAGAAGTTGACTGTGCTGACATAGGGCTGAGGAAACATGAAAGATCTTTCTCTCTTCTTCTATGTCTGGTCTGTCATTTGAAACTGATTATGTGGTAGTGGAAGATCAAATGATACTGATGGAAAAGCTGATCTAGAAAACCCAGGGGACAGCATGAGCAAACATGCTGAACAAGATCACGTGGAGGCCCTTAGGGTCAGCCAGTGAGAGCTCTTCCTCAGGGGATGACAGTGACTCTGCTCAGGGAGGCCTGCTTATCCACCTCCCCACAGTTTCCAGGTTACAGAGGGATAGAAAAGTCATCATAATATGAAAATGTTCATGAACGGGCTGCTTTAGCCACTCTGCCCTCAACATCCCACTCTGCTTACAAGCAGCATTTCTCTGTATCCATTAATCAACATCTGTGGAAACCAGTCCCACACGGGCTGTGGGATGTTTCCAACCCTCCTTCAATGCAACACGATTACAATGCAAGTGGACTGGAAGCAAAATTGCAAAGCTTGCAAAAGATCAGGATCCATGAAGTCTGAAATTGTGTTGAGTAACTGCTTAAAATACACATCAGGTCACTGGAAAACGTTGGAGGGGTTAGTAATTCCAGAAACACATCAACAAGGATGATGGTGTAACAGATGTTTCACAAGAGAATGATTTGATGAGTAAAAGGTAAAGATAAAGGTTTGGATAACTTGATGAAGCACAAGAACCTTTTTTTTTGGTTTGTTTGCAAAAATGACCATCATTATGTACTACAAACACAAAATAAAGGATGTCATGTAACATAAATGTATAATTTTGTTGAAAGAATTAACAGGTAATTCATTCTAACACTCTAACCTGCTGCTGCTGCTGCTGTTGCTAAGTCGCTTCAGTCGTGTCCGACTCTGTGTGACCCCACAGACGGCAGCTCATTGGGCTCCGCCATCCCTGGGATTCTCCAGGCAAGAACACTGGAGTGGGTTGCCATTTCCTTCTCCAATGCATGAAAGTGAAAGTGAAGTCGCTCAGTCGTGTCTGACTCAGCGACCCCATGGACTGCAGCCTACCAGGCTCCTCCGTCCATGGGAGTTTCCAGGCAAGAGTACTGGAGTGGGATGCCATTGCCTTCTCCAACGATCTAACCTAGGTCTCATTAAACAGACTGAGGCATAGATGGACTTATTTCCATAATTCCTATTTAATTTTTCAAGAGAGATTCAAATGACGTGAATTTTGTTTGTGTGTTTTACTATTTACTATGAAAACATGTTCAAGTTTTTAGTGACTTCACTTTTTAAGCAGGCTTTTATTCCTCTCCTGATTATTCTCAGATAATAAGGGCCTCTGGTACACATAATCATACTTTTTTTTTTCATGAGAATATTTGGAGACATTACAAAATAAAACTTAAGTGCTAAGTGAAGGGATCCAAAAAGCCATTTCTTTTCTTCAAGTAGAGTTCCAGCTAACAAATTTCATGAAGCTAAAGAGACAGTACTGTTTTTGAGCAGTTTCCACATGCCAGGCCGTTTACATGCCTAACTTGTAAAGCTTACAACCACCCTGCAAAGTAGTTATAACCATCCCCATTTCAGAGAAAGGAAAACTGAGACATGGGGGTAAATGCCAATTATTAGTTTACAAAGCAGGTAATTGTTGGAGAAAGGATTACAATCTACAGTGAGTAATATTCCTAAGGCCCTGAGGAGACTGTGTTCCAGCCTGGAGGCCAGAATGCTGGAGTTGATGGGAACCAGTAGTTTTCAGTTCGGTCTCTAATATAACCCTATTCATTACCAATCTTCATGAGAAAGACACTTGCAATGTTAATTTCTGGGACTGGCTGAACAACTAGCCTGACGAGAAGACAGACNCTAACTAGAAGCTAGGCTTCAGAGCATAGTTTAGTAAATTCTTCTGGGTTTAAATAATATATTTCTCTGTCTTAAAACAAAAAGGACAAAGTACTATTTTTGAAACCATTCTTATTTTTATATCAACTATATGGAATCATTTCCTATCTAGACAATTGTATATTAAAAACTAAAAAAAACACTTTTGAAAGTGTATTTAAAGATTTCAGATAATTTTTAAAGCATTAAGTTAGAGGAAAATCTTAAAAAGCAAAGAATCAGACTTATTTTTAATAGATGTAATTTGTTACAAGAAAGACACAAATTCTTAGCTCTGGATCACCTTACGTCTTATTACATATATCCAGAAGTTTCTCTGAGTTCAAAAGTTCATAGCAACAATTTATAAGGGTCTTAGCTCTGAAGCAAGCCAGGAGGAAAGTGCTGCTTTTAATCAACACTCAGCTACAATCTTTATGCTAAACATCTCACCAATCGGTGTGATGTAGAGTTCTTACACTGCCAAGACACCTCTCAGAAGTATGGTTTCCACNAGAATCTGCAAAGTGTATTTGTTCTGTTCAAGATTTAAACATCTCGTGTTGTCGCTCAGGGCAAAAAATATTCAGTGTGAAGCTACTCAGAAATTTAAATGCTGTGACATTATTTTGATAATTCAAATCTAACTAGAAGCTAGGCTTCAGAGCATAGTTTAGTAAATTCTTCTGGGTTTAAATAATATATTTCTCTGTCTTAAAACAAAAAGGACAAAGTACTATTTTTGAAACCATTCTTATTTTTATATCAACTATATGGAATCATTTCCTATCTAGACAATTGTATATTAAAAACTAAAAAAAACACTTTTGAAAGTGTATTTAAAGATTTCAGATAATTTTTAAAGCATTAAGTTAGAGGAAAATCTTAAAAAGCAAAGAATCAGACTTATTTTTAATAGATGTAATTTGTTACAAGAAAGACACAAATTCTTAGCTCTGGATCACCTTACGTCTTATTACATATATCCAGAAGTTTCTCTGAGTTCAAAAGTTCATAGCAACAATTTATAAGGGTCTTAGCTCTGAAGCAAGCCAGGAGGAAAGTGCTGCTTTTAATCAACACTCAGCTACAATCTTTATGCTAAACATCTCACCAATCGGTGTGATGTAGAGTTCTTACACTGCCAAGACACCTCTCAGAAGTATGGTTTCCACAAGGTAAGTTCAGAAAAGTTACACAAATAACCTGCAGGTACACGCATTCCATATTTCTATCTTTTGAGAACTGTAGCCTTAGAGAAAAACACATTGTGCATACATCCTAGAGATAAGGAAAGGAAAATGGTTTATTGTATTAGACAGAGACCAGGAAAAATGTGCTTTTCTCCTGGAAGTCTGATAATGTCTCTCTTTGTAGGCTCGAGTCCCCAAAGTGAGACTCTTAAGAAGAGACAAAAGGTAGCAAACACAGGGGAATTTGAAGGGATTCCATTGCATATAAGGCTTCCCTTATATACATAAAAAATGTTGTAAGCCTGAAATTTAAGCCTGTTTTGGGGTACAGAAGGACTGGAAACAAACACTAAAGTGATAAAGATATCTCTTCCTGAAAGATACAAGGCTCTTCTTTCCCTCCTTCTCCTTTCCTCCCTTCCTCCCTCCCTCCCTCCCTTCCTCCTTCCCTCTCCCTTCTTCTCTTCTTCCTTCCTGCCACACGCTTATCGAGCGTCATTTGTCAGACACAGCCACTGAACGTTCAGCAGTGAATAAGCAAGACAGGCTCACTGCCCTAATAAAATTCATATGTTAAAATATAGTTCCCGGTGTTATACAGGTCTTTTTGTTTATCTATTTTAAATATAGTACTATATATCTGTTAATCTCAAACTCCTGATTTATCCCTCCTGTGTCCACTTCCTTTGGGAACCAAAAGCTCGTTTTCTATGTCTGAGTCTCTTTCATAAATAAGTTCTTTTGTATCATTTTTTTAGATATCACATATAGGTGATATTGTATGATATTTATTTTCCTCTAACTTACTTCACTTACTATGATAATCTCTAGTCATCCATGTTGCTGCAAATGGCATTATTTTATTCCTTTTTTATGGGTGAGTAGTATTTCATTGTGTATACATATAGATAATGGGAATGCTCTAAATGTGCACTGAGGAGGTAGCCATCAGCAGCTAGTACTCACTGAGCACCTATAAAATGGCCATGGCAACTGAAGAACTCAGTTTTAGACTTTATTTCATTTTAATCTGTTATGTTTAAATTTAAATAACCACATGTGACTAATGGCTACCATAATCAGACAATAAACAAACAAGTATGTGAAGTATTTTCAGGTTTGGGTAAGAGCAACAAAGAGAAAAGGCAGGCTGAGGATGACTAGGGGGAGAAGGTTGGACTTTTTAAATTATGGTGGATCAAGAAAGGGANGCCCAGCAGTGGGATTGCTGGGTCATAGGGCAGTTCTATTTGCAATTTTTTAAGGAATCTCCACACTGCCCTCCATAGTGGCTGTACTAGTTTGCATTCCCACCAACAGTGTAAGAGGGTTCGAAAGGGCTTTTTCTTAACAAAAGACATCAAGGCACACAAAATGTAGGGGAAGGGGATTCCAAGTAGAGGGAACTGCAAGTGCAAAAGATCTCCAGTGAGAGGAAATGCAACAGGAGGAAAGAGCGGGAAAGCTAATGTGGAGAATAGGTGCAAGCAAGTTTGAGGAGACCAAGTCTGAGAAACGGGTGGAGGGGTGGGGGTTTCATGGCTTTATGGCCATGGAAAGGAGTTTGAAGTTTACTCTGATGGTGGAGGGAAGCCAGTGAATGGTTCCAACCAGAGAGAGTATCATGAGCTGATTTATATGTAATGAGATCAGACAACCAGCTGATTAGAGACTAAACTGTAAGAATGGAAGAGTAGAAACAGCACTCAGGAGGGAACCTAGAGCCAGGCCTGATGCTGCAGTGGCTTGGCTAGGACCACACCAGTGCCAGACTCTAGCGTGCTCAGAGGGTGGGCCAACCAGCCTTGGTGATGCATGATTGGTTATAAGAGTACGTGTGTGTGAGAGAAAGGAAAGCAAGAAATCAAGGAGGTTGACTTGAAAGGGAACTGTAGAGCTAATTCCAGTATCACCATCCGCTGGGGATGGAGTGCCATTTGAACTGTCGAACAGCATGAGAAAAAAATGGTGCTCAAACTTCCAGAAGCAGTCAAACCATAAAAGCCCTTGATCAACATGTCAGGAAGCATGTGTATATGTGTGTGTGTGTATAAAATTGTAAGTAAAATGTGCCCAATTATTTTAATCCAGTCAGAAAGAACTTTAGGCATATAAACTGTGTAATGACCTTTTAAAAAGGAAGCCAACTCTTGCAACATCTATTGTTGCCAAAATACATTTTGGCACAGTATTAAACACAATCTACATATATTTATACATGCATAAATGCCACCCACCTTTAGAACCAGTTATTCTAAACCATAATCATATGCTAAACAGTAGGAGAGTTGGGGTTCAGACCACTTCAACCTCTCATTACTGTATTGTTTTCAAGTGTTTAACCCTGGAATTGATAACATATTTTCCCTGACATGTCTGTTGGTGTATTATGCACAGAAAAAGCCCTAGAGGGGCCTCACAGATATCGTGTTATCACTGTATATAGGCATTAACTTAAATTCAGCTCTATAGTGAGAGGGAGGAGGAAAGGAAGGCAACTGACATACCATGAGAAATTCTACTCACCATTCTCCTCAACGAGTCTGGGCCTGAAAATGAACATGAGACTCAAGATAGGAAATTAGCTGTTCCAACCATTGATTTGGTTCCATTTCATGCTGTGGGAATCCTACCATGTCAGGCAGGATCTAGTGTTACTTTTCCCCATAATGTGGCCCTACATCATCTGATGTGCAAAGACAAAGCACTGTTTCCAATGTTGGAGGAAAAACTGACAGCACTGGGCTTATGGGAAGGTGGATTTTAAGGGCAATTTAACAGGCATTCAGGGGTTGTTGTGACTAGACATATTTTCTGCCTCACGCACCAAGTTTATAACCTAATCACTTTATAGAATTGGGCTTCACTCTGTACCAGGGGTTCTCCAATGTCCAGGATCTAATGCTTGATGATCTGAGGTGAAGCTGATGTAATTATAATAGAAATAAAGTGCATAATAAATGTAATGCATTTGAACCACCTCCCCTCACCCCATCCCTGGCCCTCGGTCCATGGGAAAACTATCTTCCACAAAACTGGTCTCTGGTGCCAAAAAGGTTGGGGACCACTGCTCTACACCATTATGTACTGGCACAAAGTTGCTTCAACTTCACTCAGAAGGAAAATCATGAAGGATCTTACATGGCTATCTCTCAGTTTGAAAGAACTTGAAAATCAAGCTTTCTTGATTTTTTTTTTTAGGGGAGGCCATCCTACAGATGAGAAACATTAACACAAACAAAAGAGAATGTATAAATTTTGAGGGGTCTTACCTAATAAATTTATGGCCTCTGAAACACAATTTTAAATCTAAGTTGAATTTGTTGTGTGTTTATATAACCTGTGGAGAAGGAACAGAAAAGTCTTTGCATGGAATTTGCTTTCCACTGTAGAAACGTCTATGGTATGAGGTTAAACTTTTGAACAAAGAATGCATGTACCCCCTCACACACTAACTTTTATTCTACTAAAGAGTAGTATGATTTCAAAGCCTAAACATTCCTTTGGAACATAAAACCAGAATTTGTATCCTGGCACTTGCAAATTTGGGAGTGTGCCTAGAAAAACAAACATGTTTTCTTTAATTAGCCTTAACAGAAAAGAAATACAACTGGAAATTAATATTGTTGGTTTTAAAATGCAATAGAAAATAGAAAACATGGTTCATAAACTCCAAAGAAACCTGAGTTTGCTTTACTCTAAAAAAAAGAGTATAAAAATAAATAAAAGACCAGTTGATCTGCTTTAAAAGGGATGTTTCATTTACTGTTTTTGATTAGTTTGTGTTTTTGCTCATGTTTAAACTCCTACTAGGCTGATCATTGAAAATATCATATAACCCTAGTCACATAATATTAACATGATTACTTCACTATATATTTCTCCAAGACAATCAACTCAGTCAGGGCAACTTTGCTTTCAATTGCCTTTGCTGAAAAGCTGCATAAACATCCAAGACCAGTTAATTCTTTCCATGGGCTTTAAGCCTCATTGACATGCAGATGAGAGCCTGATCAAATGACAAGCCTGGGAGCCAAGTGCTGTGAATGAGTTTACCCACACAGACTTGATGGGGACTCAAGTCAAGAGGAGGATGCAGCAAGAATTCTCTCTGCTCCCTATCACAGCCTCTCTGGAAGACCAGGGTCTCTTGCAAAGAATATTAAACTAAACACAATTAGAACATTCTTCCTTGAACACAACAAAACATGCAACAAGTAGGGGG